>JAWZYV010013941.1:0-600000 GCA_038373885.1 Cheiracanthium punctorium
TAAAGAAAAAAAAACCTATTAATTAAGAAATGCACGATTTCTAACAGAATTTGATTAATAACTCCAAGTTTTATATGATTACGTGTTTCAGATGAAATATCAAACAAAAATTAGACAAAGAGATAAATTTTTGTTTATATATATGTAATAATAAAATAAACTTTGCTAATTTAACCTAATTTAATTTAATGTTATTTGAAAAAGCCTCTTTAATCTCGGTTACTCTCACTGTAAAGTTTGTTTCTCGGCCACACAAATATTATACTCAGAGACGTTTTTTGAAGTTCCATAAGGAGAAAATTGTTGATTCAGCAATATCGTCAGTTTCCTGTGGTTTTCATTACTACGTGCTTTTAGAACTCCTGGGTAAGCAGGTGTTTCTCATGTCTTGATTGACAATCTAGTTAACTCATTACGTTTGAGAGTAACGCCTTCGCGATCGTGCTGCACCCTGCCAGCAGGTGTAGTAACTAAGGAGTATTTAAGCAAGAGCGCGGAAATTTCGAGAGCTTCGTCTTAACTTCGCGCTTAGCTTTTTAGGAGTTTGGAACGTAAAGCTTAGCTTCGAGCCTTTAGACTGCGATGTAAGAAGATAGCCACGGAACGAATAAGGTCGCCGGCCCGACTCCTGCCCTCTGTCTGAACTTTGAAATAAACTATTTAACCTAGAACCCCAATGGATTTGCGTCAATCATTCCAACAAGGGATGGCGTAAGGCCCATTCTTTACAGAAGTCGACAGGATAGTTTCTGCGTGGAGGAGAAATTTACACACACACACACACACACACACACACACATATATATATATATATATATATATATATATATATATATATTATCAAAACAACTCGGCTGTTCGAGCCTCGTCATGGTTAGACCCCCCTGAACCCCTCTAATTTTTTAGTTTCACTATTGCCATATTAAAACGATATTAATTGACTATGTCATTTTTCCCTCTCATCTTACCTTTATTTCTCCTGGTAACCCTATGTTGAAAATTTAAGGATTGTAACCTATTTATAGAAAAATACATGGGATGCCTATTCTACAGCTTACGAAATAGTATAACAATAGATTAAAGCTGTTGTGAACTAATAGTATTTAAATATATGTAAAATTATGTCACATACTTTTATGTCGCATTTTTGGGACACATTTTTCGGACAATTTTCAATAAAGGGGGTGAGAGATAAAATGACATAGTCATTAATAGCCAAACTTACGTAATATGAATGTCTCATTAATCCATCGATCGAGAGTAAGCACAAAACAAAAAAAAGCATTAAAAAATTCCCGAAATCAAGAATAATAATGGAGACATAATCCTTAAGTGTTGTACACAAACCTACTCTGTTCCTTAAATTTTAACACAAGGAACCGAGCTGCTTCCTGTTTCTGATGTAACATCGATAAATTTTTGTACAAATATTCGCAATCTCTTAATTAAGATCTTGCCTTATTTGGGGGGACCATTGACAGTTCGTGCCGTGATTTTGAATGATGTTAATGAGAAGATTCTGTTTGGGGGACTTAGTCTCTGTGACAGGACCCGTGTTGGATCGTTTAATAAACATATTAATTAAATCAGAGGGAGACGCTGCATTTGTCTGAACGTGTTTGTTTTAGCATTGTGCTTAAATGACTCACTCGTATTTCTAAGAAACTAACAGTGTATGTAGGAGCAACTGAGAAAGGATAGATTTTGTATTGCTAGTTACGACAGGAAATTTATGCTACACTGTATCCATAAAGCGAAGTACTTCTAACGATTTTTGCCTTTTTAACACGCTTTTATTAGTTTCGCCTGTATGTTTGTTTGTAACCGACTCCTTTGAACTCTATTTTGACACACTTTAAACGGTCCGATTTAATTTAAGCTTTGTAGACTTATCAAGGACCGATGACAATACTATAATTTGACAAGTTTATCCAATTATCCTGATGAGGAACGTCAGGATGAGTCATTTTCTTAGAGATCCCTTGCATGAGAGCGAGAGAGATGGAGCAAGCGCGCGGTCTACGAATCTGTACCATTTCGGCATTCGGCCCAGCACACTGGAGTAGAACCTCTCTCGCTATTGGTAACTGTATTAAATAATATGTTAAGGGAGTTAAATTTTTGAAATCCAGATGGCAAATCTAAAAATTTTACCTTAATCTTGTTCCATGGATGTTTGTATTTGTTGTAGTCGTTATGAAACTTGTTTGTTGATAAGAGTCCTATTTTTCCTTTTTAGTTAGAAAGGTAGAATTTAACTGCAGGTTAATTAATTCTTTGGTACACAGCAGGGGCCCCCGAAATGGGACTTTTTACTTAGCTTAAAATTTGATATTTAGCTTACAATTGAACTTTAGTTTAAATTTGATACCCAGCCCACCCCGAAATAAAATCCTGGCTACGATACTGGTGCACAGTGAAAATAAATTATCTCGCAGTTTGTGCTTTCCAAATTAGTGTTTCTTAGTTATGAGAGATATCGAATTAAAAATAAATTTAAAAAATACAGTTTAAAAAAACTAAAAAACATGTTTTTATAGCAAATCGAACTAAATAGTAAAAAATAAAAATATAGTTTAAAAAAACTAAGAAACACGCTTTAGTGATAAATTGAACTAGCTAAAAAGTGAGAAACAATTCTTAGTATAGAAATACATTAATGAAGGAAAACTAGTATTATTATGAAAAAAATGCGGGGCGCTTTGTGCTATATTTTTTGTATCATTTTTGTACTGATCGTACAGATCGAATATTCTCAAGAACTGATATATGGAGCAACCCGAGTTTTTTTCATAATAATACTATTTTTCGTTCATTAATTTATTTCTATATTAAGAATTATTTTTCATTTTTTAGTTACTTCAATTTATCACTAAAGCGTGTTTTTTAGTATTTTTTAAACTATTTTTTTAGTCATTTAAGACTAACATAATCTGTGTAGGAGATGTTCACCATCACACTAACAAATAATAAAAATTTGATGTGGACACCACGTGACTTATTTGCATGCCCACTAAATTAAAAATATTTTCGATGCACTTTCGCTAATTCATAGGGTAGAAGTGTTCTTTTAGTTTTCCCCGATTTCTCTTTGCTTCAAGAATAGATGTACGCGTAACTCTGAAGAAAAATCAAAGTTCTCATATTTATTTTACTTATCACACCAAACCCTCCTTTTTTCAGTTATCTGTATTTCGTGGTATAATTATATGCACCCTCTCTTAAATTATAAGTAAAACAATCCGATGAAGGAAAGATAAGTAATTACGTATTCCGTTTTCAAAAGGTCAGAGTCACCGTCTAATAACTTAAAATAATATTTTTCCGATCGCAAAAAGGATTGAACATCCTATTTTTAAACATATTTATAGACATGTTAATGTGATCATTTTTTTTTTAAATGCTGTTCTTTCCAAATAAATATTGAACAATAATGGTTTTATGACATCAAAAGCTTGTAAACTCCAAATGAAAAAAAAAATCTTAAGACCATATTGCATGAAAGGTTGAAGTCGAAACCAAGAATTTGTACTAAAATTATTCATTTCTGCAAGAATTTCAGTTGTTTACAGTTCTTTAAAATAGTCGAACCTGTTCATGGAATATTGGATGAGGGAATATCATGCTTATTGTAATAAAGTTGCAATTTATTTGATTTAAAATTTGCTTTTTGGGTTTTACCACAAACGAAAGTAGCCGCCCACTTCCCCTCCGAATTTTCTTTTTCGTTTAACTCGATCACATCGGTGTGTTGCTCGTTTCTTAGACATGTCTCTTCTCTAAATACAAGATTTGTACGAGATGTGTACGTGTACTTTTACTTCCAGTCGATTTGCAGCAGACCGATTGCTTTGGAATGTAGTATTTCGTTCACTTCCGGAAAAATTCAAGAAAAATTTCAGAGATTGAACCGGAACTGGTCGCTTATAGAGAATTGTATGGTCTCTTTTAGAGGATCTTTTAACATTAAGAAGATGGGGTAAAATATCAGTGCCTTAAAAGCTTGGTCGTTGGAGGAGGGGGATCGCTTAATAGAGATGGTCGTTCATAGAGGTTTCACTTATTAGTTTTAGTCAACACGCAAACTACTGCATGAACTGCATTGCTTCTATTGTATTCATGATTCGTGTGCTGTGGATAAAAGTTGCAGGTACTTTCTTTTTTGTGATTTATATAAGTAATTTTGTTAATTTCAGCTCGTGTCCTTGTTAATTTTATTGTAATTTTGTTGCAAATTGTTAACGTCTCTCATCTTCCCTTCCCAATCAACCATATGCTTTATTTTTGCGATATTTTAATTTCCTTCTTTAAATCAAGTAAATAACATCGACATTTCATCGTTGAAGGCAAAAGTACTGAAATGCCGAGTTCAGGGAATGCCTTATTTAAAGCTACGCAAGCAGAACTGCAAAAATGCATTTCATTTAATTAAAGTAAATTAAAATATTAGAGACGAAAATTGAATGAATGTGAGCTACCGCTCTTTATTGACATTTATAAATCTCGCTGGAAATTTTTATTAGTGAGTTGTTTATTCATATCTTCAATTCTTTTCAACTCATACATAGTGGCATTTTAATTAATTTTTACTCTTCCTGTGTTCTAATGATTACATCCGTGACATGTTAATTTGAAAATTATAGGAATCCCTAACGTCATCTCGATTTTCGAATTTAAACGAATTTAGGTAGGAGAATAAAGGCATAGATTCACAAAGCATGGCAAAAAAAAAAGAGAAATTATAAAGAGTAAAATTGAAGAAAATATTAATTCAATTACTTTTTCCTTCGTAAATTAAAATTCTTCGAGGAGATAATTTTTTTAACTTTTAAAAATGTAATCAAGAAATTTTATTTCACTGTATTCTTTGGAATAATATTTCAATAAATAATTTGTAAAGAATATGGTGTGCAATTGAAATTACTTACTGTTCAGGTACCACGTATTACTTGCGACAAAATTTTAAGTGAGGAAATTTTAGTGCACCTAATGGTGGTTGCAAAACTGTAAAGGAAGTAAAAATGGCTTTATGCTAGATGAGCCGCTCATTATAATTTAAATATAATTTTCTTTTTTTTCTTTCTAATGGCCGGGTCAGCCACCTACTGTAAGCTTGACCGCTACGAGGCCCGTACACGTTGGTCATTTCATTATGGGGTCGACAATAAGGCAGACCAACGTTGCCCTCTATGAGTGGTCTCCTAATTTCGAACCCATTCCAGATGAGAGATCCAGCACCTGGATTGACGTCTCCAGAAGTAGCGTTTGAACACAAAAGGACATGGGAGCCACGACAGATTTTCCGTTCACCAGCTCCCTTTAGCGTACACGGTTCCACTGCAGTCCATCCGAGAGAGGATTTCACCCTTCCAAGCGCTGGCCAGGTCGGTGCTGCTCCACTTTCCGTGTTCTTATGGGAACAGAGCTTAGCGACTAGGCCACTGCACCGCATAGTTTAAGTGTAAAAAGAACTTAAAATTTTACCATAGATATCTTTTACCTGTATTCTCCTGACTTATATTAATGTTGAAAATCTAAATTTGCCTACATCTTCAACGATTAGTACACTCGTCTTCAGATTGTTCATAATGCTAGTGGTTATTAACTAATAAGAGTGGTAAAGTGCTTGGCTGTTTGCTGGTTTGAGATTTAAGATCAAGTCGAAAGAAAAGAAATACTTTGGTTTTGAAAAAGCCCTCTTGTGAAAGCTCAAAATGTTCACAAATTGTACCCGTCCAGTGCAGCAGTACTGCTGTAGTAAGGATACGGTTTTCGTCTTCTCATTCAACTGCCCTTAAACATTTTTTTTTTTTTTTGGTAATGGAATGCACGTTAAAGTTTACCAAGTCAGTGATGTCTCTGCGTGAAATGAGCCACAAGGTCAAAGATGTTTCATTATCATTTTATGTGTGTTACGTTGTTTTTATGTCATTAGCCGCTTTCTATATATTTTTTTTTTTTTTTTTTGCTTTAACACTCTATGAAGCATTTTCTCGTTTAAAATTCGCATGTTGAAAAGCCCACGTTGTTGTTGTTCTTGACTTTAAATCAGTAAAGTAAAAACCATGTTACATTAACCCTTTAAAGCGCGGTGTCCTCGCCGTGAGGACACCAAACTCTGACGTTTTGACTGTTGCCAGTCACGAAGAATAAATTTGATTTCTATAAAAATAGTTGCGGGGGGACATAGCTCGACGAGAATCGTTTACTTTTTAGCACGTCATTTCCCGTAAAAAAATGGTCACGATTCTTTTTAACAGCACTGACATCTGCTGAAAAATGGAAGAACGCGAGAACAGCTGGAAAGATTGCCCCATGCTGAAAAAAGGGCAGCCGTTGCCATCGCTCGACTTAACGACCAGCAAGATATCGGACCATCGAAACGTTCATCGCGTGCCACAGGTCTAGAGACCCTTTTTTGACGACAGCTGGCTGTACTCGCGTACAGCCAGCTGCGTCAAAAAAGGGTCTCTAGACCTGTGGCACGCGACGAACGTTTCGATCGTCGCGATGGCAACGGCTGCCCTTTTTTCAGCATTGGGAAAGGGTTAAGTGAGGTCTGTCAAATAGTTACACTACCAACAATGCAAATTAGTTGTAGTGTGATGAGGCCACACCTGAGAGTGGCAGGCTTTAAAAAAAAAAGGAGAATTACGATCACAGACTGGCTGGACCCAAGAATGACACTCTAACACAAAAAGAGGTGACAAAAAAATGACCCCTATAAATTGAGAGGATTTATGAGGAGAGAGTGGCCAGGGGAAGTCCAGAATGTAAGTGAGAACCCTCCCTAAAATCAGGTAACGAATCAAAAAAAAAAAAAAAAAAAAAAAAAAAAAAAAAGAAGGAAGAGAAAATTATGCGAGAAACCACGGGCTTCGAGAAGACGGCAACTCTTAAAGGCCATTGCCCAAATCCAGCGACCGTCGCGGCTGCAATATATTTGACCGGGTTTGGACGTGGCGACACATGGGCTGTCCTCTACCGAACAATAGATGAGGTGTGAAACCACGTGAAACCACAAGTGTGGAAACCGCAATATTATCCACGGTCCCCAATTCCTATTTTCCGTATCTCCTTCTTTCTCTGCGGTGCGAAAAATTTATTGCTTACAAGTGATAATTGATTCTTCTACTGACACCCTACTGCTGGCGACAAGCGACCGTCTCTCGATGTGGAAAGCGGCCTTTAGTGGTGAAGAAGCATAAAGGAAAAGATAATAAAGTTATACAGTGACAACGTGGAGATTGCGGAATAGGAGTTGGAAAAAAATTCGAAAATAACGGTTATAAAAAAAAATATCGTCCACGTGGATTGAGTTTTCGCTTAAAGAGTGGATGAGGAGGAATGCCGCGGTGCCAGGGCTTGAATGAATGCTGACCATTGTCTGGAACCGAAGCTGCAACTCGAATGCCTGGGCTGAAATGAATGCCGACCGCTGTCTGGAGCCGAGGCTGAAATGAATGCCGACCGTTGTCTGGAGCCGGAGCTGCGACAGAGTTAGATCACCCATACCGATGTTTTGACGAATGGACAGAACCACGGTACGATATCCCCAACGGAGCCTGAGATACTGGAGCCACCAAATACTAAACGAGGAGCGAAAAGACAGATGCGAACCGACTTACGTGAGCAGGATACCAGACCATCAAATGACGTACGACATAAAAAAAGGTACAACATTTATTGTTGTTCTGTGGTCTAGGCAAAATATATCTCCACTCGGTCCATTTTATAATTAAAATAAGTATTATTGTAGGAAGAGAAAATTTAAACGAGAGAGAAATGTGATAAAAAATGTATTTGGATTATTTTTCAAATTGTATATAAAATAATTTAGGTGTAATTTTGCTTCTTTTCTAGAACTGTGGTTAAACATTTTATTTCAGGTAAATTTAGGAGAAGCAGTTTTCTTTTTAGATCATTCAGCATACATGAAGGATTTTCTAAAGGTAGGATTTTAAGTACTTTTTATGGTATTGATTAAAATTTTCAGGAGATTCAATTTAAATACATACAAAGTTTAAAATGTTATATTGCCTCTCTAAAAACAATTTCCAGTTAGTAAAATGTACCCCATTAAACTCGCATGCTAAAAGTGTTTACAAACTTTGTCAGGAAATTAACTATATGCTTCGCCTTTATTTACAGTTATATTGACAACTTTATAGGCATTAATTAACATTCTCATTAATAGTAATCTATTAAAAAGAAGGGTTTTGCAATTTCTCAACAAATATAGAAAATATATAGCCATCTTGGTTCGGATTTGAGGACTTATTTTTGGCGACACACTTTGCAATAAATTGCCAAGTATTGCAAACCCTGGCGACTTTTCGCATACCACTACCTTGGTGCTATCTGGCAACTTTCCAGGCAATATTCTAAAAAGACTTAAATCGCCTTTATTTATACTTTTGAAAAGTAATTCGCCGTTTCCCTGTAGACAACAACAGCAACAACAACAACATCAACAACAACAAAAGAACCGTGTCTTAAAACAATAGCATTCCACTGCTAATAATAATAATAATAATGAAACCTGTGTATTGTATAATAAAGTTATTAAAATTATTATAGATATTCTAAACCATTTTTTACATATTCATCTCTCATGATATTCGAGACTCATGCAGCGTTTCTTTAAATTAAAAGGCCAAGCATCATCTGAAAATATTTGAATACCGAACGAGTAATTTTATTATGGTGTATTTCCCGAAAGAAAATAACATTTCGTAATGGACAGGACGAATTTGAATTCTACTCATATTTACTAGGGTGGAAATTCACTCGACATCTTGACACATGCGTCAGCAATGTTATTACTGTCAGTTGTTCATTCGAGCACATACCATCGGGGCTTGTATTTAATTAAGGAATGCCAAATAAGAAGGTGATCAAGCACCAGAAGTCCAAATGCTTATTGTTTAAGTTTTCCAGCTTCTCCCGTGAGGCCGTAATTATAGCGCAAGGAAAATGACGTTATACTTACGTTGAACATTAAATTTTGTGTCAGAATTTTGATAATGTCTACTATGATGAGAAAAAACTGTTAATAACACAGGAATATATTTTTTTTATGTACATATGTCTCTCAAAAAGCCTTACTCTATTTTTATTTTGATGCTAACACAAAAGTGATATAATAATAATTTTTAAAATACTAAAATGATAATTTATATTTTTATGAGATCCGCAGATGAATAGATAACAACTTACGATGACAAGAAAAGATATATTTTAGTTACACATCATTTTTTAGGGGAAATTAAATTTCAGACACTCAGAGATATAATTAATTTCATCAAAAATAATATGCATTTGTCGCAGATATTATTTTAATTTTTAAAATTTTTTAATCTAGCATTCATATTGAAATTTACCAATTGAATGAATCTATTCTTTAATCTTTTCATTGGAAAAAATATACAAGCAAAAGCTTTTTCAAATTACTAACTACATAACTAGTACATGAATTAAAAAATTTAATTTTTTTATGTTAATTTTTTAGAAAAAAAATTGAAAGCATCAAAAGTGGTTCACAAGAGTGTACTTCACACTTACTATATATTTTTACATATTAATATTATTGTATTTTGACAAGAACACTTCCAAAAAATAAAACTGTTTTCTAGAAGGTAAAATTAATTAAAAACTAGGTAATATTAAAAACGTTACATTAAAAATGTAAACTAATACTCATAAAGAGGTGCTTAGTAAGCAATTGTTTTGAGTGGCACTAAACGCTAACCTTCTTCAGCTGCGAAAATGCTTCACCATCCGTACAGACAAGAAAGTTCGAACTGAGAATAATCAGAGACGTGTTATACGTTTTTGATTTCTTCTGAATGGCAACTTCTAATTCTTCTGAATGAAATCTTGTGGTCTTCTGAATCTTGTGGCATTTGGTTCTAACATTCCTGCCTTTGTGGATGGTGGATCAGATATTTTGCACCAGCCAAAACGATCGTTTTCTTCCACATCCTTTTGTATGTGTTATTTTTATAAAGTTTTTAACAATTATCTATTTTTTAAATAATAGAACCGATTAATTTGTAGGATTATTATTTTACTAGCTGAAGTACCCGTCGTTGACAGGTTAGTATTGAATGCAAATTTCCAAAAAGCTAGAACTTTCGTCAGCATTATAGGAGTACACAGAATGGATGTTGTATGTTGCATAAGTAAAGAAAGCGAAATTATAATTTTTATGTATTGTTAAAAGATTACAGGTTAGAGAGTAACTAAGTAATATCATTTCATTCGCTTGAGTCGTAATTATGTGATGTGCGAACGGATATTTAAGCATATTGAAATAATTTTCGAAAAATCTCAAAATCTAATCAATATTTTTGGAAAAAATGGAAGCCTAGAATTTGAGTGACAACCTATCATGTCACCCGATTTCGTTTCATTCCCTGCAGTCTTTATTTCGTGATGCTGGAAAACAATTTCAGCATTTTAAAACGATTTTCACAAAATCTCAAAATGTAATCAAAATATTTTTAAAATTCAACGCCTATAAATTAAGATTACCAACTACCTATCCTATCACCAAATTTCGTATCATTAGTATTAGTCGTTATTACGTGATACTTGAAGAAATATAACCGTATTTTGAGAGAATTTTCACAAAATCTCAAAATGTATAAAAAATTGGACACCTAGTTTATGTTGAGCAACCATCTATCATGTGACCCAATTTCATATAATTCGCTTTAGTCGTTATTACGTAATGCGTTAACAAAGATTCACTCAGTTTTAAACGATTTTCACAAATTCTCGAAATCTGATCAATTTTTTTTAATTAGATGCTTATATTTTTAGGTGAGTGACCACCTATCATTTCACCCAATATCATTTTTTCACCTTTGCAGTTATTACGTGATGGTCGAACACAAATTTACGCAGTTTGAAACGATTTTCGCAAAATCTCAAAATCTAATCAACATTTTTTTAAAATTCGACGCCTATTTTTTAAGTTGAGCGACCATCTATCATGACACCCAATTTCATATCATTCTGTTCAGTCGTTTTTACGTGATGCTTGAACAAAAAAAGCGTCATGAACAGAACGACAGACAGACAAATTTTTTTGAGGGTCGACCGGATTCCGAGGTGCTTGAAACGGATAGAAATCGCAAAATTTTGGAATTCCAAGAAATGTTCAGACAAAAGTCTAATTTTATTTATATAGATGTAAGGAATGGCCTTACGCCATCCCTTGTTGAAATGATCGACACAAATCCATTGGGGTTCTAGATTGAATAGTTTATTTCAAAGTTCGGACAGAGGGCAGGAGTCAGGCCGGCGACCTTTTAGCTCCAGGGATATCTTCGTACATCGCAGTCTAAAAGCTAAAGCTCGAAGCTCCTGCAAAAGCTAATGCTCTAAACTAAGGCTAAGCAAAGCTCCTAAAAAGCTTCACTTTCCAAACTCCCAAAAAGCTCTCGAAATTTCCGCGCACTTGCTTAAATACTCCTAAGTTACTACATCTGATGGCAGGGCGCAGCACGATCGCGAAGGCGTTACTCTCAAACGTAATTAGTTAACTAGATTGTCAATCAAGACATGAGAAACACCTGCTTACCCTGGAGGTCTAAAAGCGCGTAATAACGAAACCACAGAAAACTGAAAATACTGCTAAATCAACAATTGTCTCCTTATGGAACTTCAAAAATCATCTCCGAGCGTAATATTTGTATGGCCGAGAAACAAACTTTACAGTAAGAGTAACCGAGATTAAAGAAGCTTTTTCAAATAACATTAAATTAGATTAGGTTAAATTAGAAAAGTTTATTTTATTATTACATACTAGCTGAAGTACCCGTCCTTGACGGGTTAGTGAATGCAAATTTCCAAAAAGCAAGAACTTTCGTCAGCATTGTAGGAGTACACAGAATGGATGGAGTATGTTGCCAAAGTAAAGAAAGCGAAGTTATAATTTTTATGTATTGTTAAAATATTACAGGTTAAGAGAGTCACTAAGTAATATCATTTCATTCGCTTGAGTCGTAATTATGTGATGCGCGAGCGAATATTTACGAATATAGAAATAATTTTCGCAAAATCTCAAAATCGAATCAACATCTTTGAAAAATTGGAAGCCTAGAATTTAAGTTGAGTGACAACCTATCATGCCACCCAATTTCGTTTCATTCCCTGCAGACTTTATTTCGTGATGCTGGAACAAAATTTCAGCATTTTAAAACGATTTTCGCAAAATCTCCAAATGTAATAAAAATATTTTAAAAATTCAACGCCTATAAATTAAGATTAGCAACTACCTATCCTATCACTAAATTTCGTATCATTTTTATTAGTCGTTATTACGTGAAGTTTGAAGAAATCATCATTGAACGTATTTTGAGAGAATTTTCACAAAATCTCAAAATCTAATAAAAATGTTTAAAAAATTGGACTCCTATAGTTTATGTTGAGCAACCATCTATCATGTGACCGAATTTCATATCATTCGCTTTAGTCGTTATTACGTAATGCGGGAAGAAAGATTCACTCAGTTTTAAACGATTTTCGCAAAATCTCGAAATCGGATCGATTTTTTTAAAATTAGATGCTTATAGTTTAAGGGGAGTGACCACCTATCATTTCACCCAATATCATTTTTTCACCTTTGCAGTTATTACGTGATGTGCGAACACAAATTTACGAAGTTTGAAACGATTTTCGCAAAATCTGAAAATCTAATGAAAATTTTTAAAAATTCGACGCCTATGTTTTAAGTTGAGTGACCACCTATCATGACACCCAATTTCGTATCATTCGCTTCAGTCGTTTTTACGTGATGCTTGAACACAAATTTACGCAGTTTGAAACGATTTTCGCAAAATCTGAAAATCTAATCAAGATTTTTTTAAAATTCGACGCCTATGTTTTAAGTTGAGTGATCACCTATCATGGCACCCAATTTCATATCATTCGCTTCAGCCGTTTTTACGTGATGCTTAAACAGAAAAAGCGTCACGGACAGAATGACAGAATGACAGAACGACATAACGACAGAATGACAGACAGACAAACTTTTTTTTGAGGGTCGCATCGGATTCCCGGGTGCTTGAAACGGATAGAAATCCCAAAATTTTTGAATTCCAAGAAATGTACAGACAAAAGTCTAATTTTATTTATATAGATATATATTTATTTTTTACCACAGCCTTTATGCATCAAATCACGAAAGGAATATGACGTAAATATCAGACTACTTATTGCGCAAAAACATATAAACCATCGCAATATCATTACAGACAAAAGAAGCCAAGAAAAGATATGTTGGGATATAAGCAGCAGGGAAAGAAGACGTGGTTCATTATGTGTTCAGGTAAATTGCGCTCCGAAGACCAAATTTTCTCCTCGGTGATAATCTTCTTTATTGCACCTCTACAGTTTGTAAGGATGTTACAATACCCCCATCAGGAAAGGAAATTACCTAACTGATTTCCACGCATGAGCTATTAGGTAATCTCAAATGGAAAGAATGCCTTTTTATGTCATTACTTTAACGCAATTTGGCTGCGTATTACTATGCTGATGTTCCTAATATTCTAGCCTTTTCTTTTGTTGTTGCAGTTATTGATGGTTCATTTGAGGGATACTGACAATATTAATTATTCAGCTACTAGTTACTGAGTTTTCCTGTTTATTATTTACAGTACATGCATTTCAGAAAAATACGTTAAGGGGCATATTCAGTGAAATTCGGCCAAAATATCGATTTTTGTTCTTTAATATTTATTTATTTTTATTTGTAAAAGAAATGCGCACCACAGATTAAAATTCATTTACAGTGATGCATATAAAAGGACAAATTACATAAGACAAAATTAAAAAATAAAATAAAATACAGAGATAAAATAAATACCAGTCATGACTGCGAAAGTTCAAAACACTTAATTCTAAAGACTTTAAAAGACATTTTTAAAATGTCCAAATCCAAAGAAAACTTATTATAAATTTTATAAAATTTATATAACTTAAAGTAAATGTAATTATATTTTATAATTGGATCCACAAATAAATGACAATTACGAAGAGTCCTGTTTGGTACATTTACACAAATACTCTGAAAAATATCTCTACAGTCTACCATATTATTGATACCTTTATAAAAAAGTAATAAACAAAATAGATCACGACAGTAACTTAAACTAGGAAGACCAAAAATACTTCTCAAGTAAGATGAAGAAATATTCGGAATGTAAAAATTATAGTTGATTATTTTGCGGACAATTTGATATCAAAATTTCAATCATACCACATTTATTTCATGATGTATAAAAAAAACACTAGACTTAAGATATAGCGAAAGTATATGTCAAATTTTATCTTTGAATGCTTTTATCTGAAAATAAATAAAAATATCTGAAAATAATTAATATTTCACGCAACATATCTTTAGAACACATTAACATAATACCTTAAAAATTTCAGGGCTTGTTCATAGTATTTATATCGATAAAATGAACAGTAACTATAACGATAAAATATATAGAAAAATATTTACAAACCAAAAAACAAGAATTTTGCTTTTTCCTAATTAAAATTAAATATTGTTCATAACACTTTGAAATATCTCAATGATTGTAGTTCAAATTATAACTAGGGGTATTTTCTTTACTTTATGATGAAATTTGTTGAAAAATGTTGAAGACTTCTGTCGTTGTCATCCTGCGCGAAGTGCATATTAATAATTTAAGAATTATTAATTTAATTAATTAATCCCTTTAAGAAGAAGGGAAACTGTGTGTTATATATTTATTTGTTTTTAAGTAGTAAATAAATTCTTTTTTATATTTTGTTTTATTTTTATAATGCTATCATTTTACTGCCTCTGATACTTATTTGTAAAAAATTTCTGAATAAAGGGAACTTTTTGGGATTCCATTCCTTGAATGGGTGAACTTTCCCGTTAAAAATAGATTTTGTTTTCTGAACAGAAAGACAAATCTTATGTTGTCCTGAAAAAAACGGACTTAGTCCGGCCTTAGAAGCAAGAATCGCCTATTCTTATGGTGGTGAGTATAGTACATACAGTCGAACCTGCTTAATGGAATAGCCAATTTGCCACGAAGACTTATTCTAATACGCGGGATTTTCCATTATCCAGGATCACGTTGACTAATTATTGCAGTTTGGTACATTGGAAAATTACGACGATAAGCGGAGCATTCCTTCAACGGAAATAAACCTTATAAAGGTTCAAATAGTTATTGCTCTCTATTTTCATACCCTGAACTAGCTAAATCGTGTATGTTTAATAGCTTTCGTTCGGTTGATCTCCATAGTACGCCATATGATGATCTGTTTAGCCATGGCTCGCGCTAGATCTTCAAAATCTGCGAGTCATGTTGACTCGCAGTCAATAAAAGTGACAGTCAGTCAATTTTTGAAAACTGCGAGTCAAAGTCAAAATACTAGTTTTTTTTTTCTAAGGAGAAAATAAAGACGTTCCTTTTTCCTCGTGTAATTATTGATTTTCACCTACATATTGATTTCTCCACAATGCACGATTAATCCTTATAAATAAAAATGAAATTCTGTTTGTTTGTTTGTTTGTTTGTTTGTTTGTTTGTTTATTTGTTTGTTTGTGGATTTGATTCGTATACAAATCCACAAAAATGGACCTATCAGCCTGAAATTTTGCGCAGATATGTAAAATAATATAGAATAAATGATAGTCCACTTTAAAACTTTGAAAGTCCACCCGTTACCAGAATTTAAGAGATTTTTTATGTTCTCCACGCAAAAAGCTTTCCGTAATTGTAACCCCTGTAGTGAAAAAAGTGTGAAATAAGGATCGTGGTTGCCATGTGTGGCGATTTTGCCGAATAAAATGTTTTAAATTCTCAAAGTAAAAATAAAAGAATAATAATGATTTTTTTTTTGTTAGTTTATATTCGTAAGGTTATTTTTTTTAATTATAATATCGTGTGCATGGGAAATCGGAGCAGGAATGAAATGTTTTATACGCAAAACAATAAGAATTGAAGATTTCCGAGGCTAATATGTTAAAATTTTTTAGTTTGGCGAAAAAATAAAATGGCTCAAATACCGAAAAAGTGAGTTCTAGCGGTTTGCACTGTTTCGGCTTGGCGCAATTTACTGAGAGCTTAAGGAAACGGATTTTTGAAAACAAGTGCAAAGGTTTTAAAATAATGCAGTTATTAAGAGATTTCAAGCGATCTATCTTCAGCTTTCTCGCCAATCGAGTGCATTGATTTTAGTTGGGGGAATACCGCCAAATTTCAGATATTTGAAATCTTCGCATATAGTACATCGGAGTAACGATGAATAAAACATGTTATAGTTTATAATTTAAAAAATGAGGCTGTATTAAGGGATTCCACTTTTCAAAAAAATGCCTGGCGGTCGAACCATTTCCCATTTTGATTGCTGATAAGTCAATGCTTCGAATGATTCCCAGAAAAAACTCCTGCAAAATGGCGTATATTGGCACTTTGGCGAGGCTTAGATTTGAAACTGGTATCTATATTAATAAAACAATGTGTGTAAACTGTTTGTTTGTCTGTGTCTCGCGTAGCTCGCAAACGGGTGATCGTAGACCTACCAATTTTTGAACGGAAATTCTCCATGACATGTCCCGACACACCTCGAAGCGATTTTTTCAAAATTCGAACTATTTTAGGAAATATCGATAAAAACGTATCGCAAAAATCTAATTTTTGCTTTCCGCCATTTCGTAATTGTAACCCCACAGTGCATTAAGCGACAATTAAACTTATCTAGGTTGCCACATTCGGCAGTTCATTAAATGATTCAGACTCTTGAAGTAAAAATAAAAGAATAACGATTTTTTTTATTTTGACTAGATTATTTGTAAGGTTGTTTTTAAATTAAAATATCGTGTGCATGTGAAATCAGAGCGGGAATGAAATGATTTATAGTCAAAAGAAAAATAGAATTTGGAAATTTTCCGAAAATAAATGTGCAACTTTTTAATTGGGCGAAAAATAAAAGGGGTTGATGTGCGATTTTGAGGAGGATTCTAACGCTTGGCGCTATTTATCGTAATTTAATAGTCTGCTATTTGGGTTATGAATACACCTGCTTATAAGTTTTTGAAATTTTCATTCAGTTGGAATTGTGCATTTTTCTGAGCAGCTTTATTGCATCTATTTCTAATCCAGATTTCTAATCCTTTCTAATTACATCCAGAAAAAAGGATGTTAGAAATATCAATTTTAATTTTGTTTAATCACACTCAAACATTTCCCATTTTGATTGCTGCTAAGTCAATGCTTCGAATGATTCCTGAAAAAACTCTTGCAAAATGGCGTATGCTGGCACTTTGGCGAGGCTTAGATTTGAAACTGGATTTTACTTGAGACTGGTATATATAATAAGACTGGTTATAGATAAAAATGAATGTTGGTATGTGTGTAGGAGGTTGAAAAACTCAGCACCGTTTCACCGATCACCATGAAATTTGGTTCACCTAAGTCTTTTATCATGGAGAAGGTTTTTATGCTATCCGTTTTCCTCTAACTTGCCACTAGGTGGTGCAGCAGAACGTCGAATTCTATTCCGTTTAGCCGTTTGCTATGCGAATATCGTCCAACCCATTTCGATGAAATTTGGTACACGCGGATATTAGAACACGGAGAATATTTTTCACTATCCATTTTGCTGTAACTTGCCGCTAAATGGCACTGCAACGCATCAACCTCTATACCGTTCGACTGATCGGCATAAAATTTTTTATACTTACACATTTGAGCACAAAGAATATATTCTAACTGTGTTCCTTTTGATGTTACTCACCATTAGATGGCACTGCAATGCATTATTGTTTTAACTCTTCACTAGATGACCCTGCAGCAGGCCAAATTCCTGACCATTCAAACGGTCGCTATGAAAATCAGTATACATAGCTATTTCAACAATGAGAATATTTTGGCGTTATCTATTTTGCTACAACTCGCCACAAATCATTACTTTAATTAATCACTAGATGGTTAACTGACCACTAGATGGTAACTGATCGCTATGAAAATAGGTATACATAGATATTTGAACACGGGGATGAGTTTGGCGCTATACATTTTCCTATAACTTGCCACTCGATGTTGCGTCCACACATGAACTTCAGGACTATTCAGCCGATCGTCATGAAAATTCGTATACATCGATATCTGAATGCGAAGAATATTTTCGCCGTATCCGTTTTGCTAAAACTCGCCACTAGATTGCGCTACGTCGCATCGCCTTCTGCACCGTACAAACGATTGCCTTGAAATTCGGTATGCATGATTATTGAACACAATATAACGCGATATCCATTTTGCTATATCTGTTTATTACAATGAATAGTAATCACCACAAATCGTAATATCAAAAAGTCCATTCATTCCCGTGCGAAGAACGGGTACTTCAGCTAGTATAAACTAAATTACAGACATGAGTAGCATAACTGTCCGGCTGAAATTTTGCGAGTCAAATTTGACTCTCAGTTTCAAAAAGTGGGAGTCAATTTTTAAAAAAAATATCGATTTACGCGTAAAATGCGAGTACGCGCGGAGCCTGTGTTTAGCTATGCAAAGGCTGCTTTTGAATACTCGCGTTTTAGCCTTTTTGGTTAAAAATAATTAATTAATTTTTAATACCTAAAAACTGCCAAATGAAGAAGTTTCAAATTTTAATTTAAGGTAATAAAAAGTTGCAATAATTGTTTATTAAAAAAATCACACGCATTTACAAATTTGTAAGGCATGTGATATTTTTTTCTCCTTGCTGATATTATCAACAAGGATACAAGATCTTTGATATAAACGCATTGATATATGCTGTGATATTTTGGAACCCTGCAACAAATACGTAAGACGCTGGAAAGATTATCCTGGAGAAATACAAAATCTGATGGGATCAAATGCTTACGTTGCCACTGCTGACTGTACGGTACATTTAATTTGTTTTCCATTTGTTTATGCTAGATCTGTCATCTTATTATAGGAAGAAACATATTCATTATTTCATGATACATTTCGGACAGTAGTACCTCCCATCGGACCTCCCATCATTTTTAACTAATGGTAATTCGTTTAATTTTTAAATGTAAGGTTTTTTCTTTTTCATAAATATAAGCAGGATTTGAAACATCGTAAAATAAATTTGGTAAACAAAGAAAAGGAATAAAAGAGAAAAGAAAACATTTGCTTAAAATCATTGATACTGTTTCACCACCGATTAGATGAATACGTAAACATGCGGTTTAGAGGTGGAGACGTCCATTAGCTGTTGGGGTGCCGGTCAGATCTGCGCGTGCCGAATTACTTCAAAACGATTTATTCTAAGGTGTTCCAGCGATTTTTTTCTATAGGAATACTATGTTTACAAATGAAACCTCAGAATTCAGAAGGATATTATCAAATGAATTAAACTAAGAAGAATTCAATGAACAAGACGAAAGAGGTGGATTCACTTCGCTCGCTTTCTCCCTTTCTCGACTGCTTTATTTGGATTCACATTTACTGGCAGCTTGCCAATTTTCAAAGCTAAACGCAGTCAGAGAGTATCTAAGTACATGATAATTAAACATTTTTATAATCCTGTTTTATACATTAGTTTTAAAGTAATAAAAAAACCTAAAAATGCGTCTGCTAGGCATCTTAAAAACTACTCGAAGAGAAAATTTAATTAAAAAACGTTAAATTGGTCTAACAAAAGAAAAACACTATCTAATGTATTGATTGTTTAATATGACGACTGAAAGTAACAAAAATCATTTGATTCGAATAAAAATCATAAGTATTTTGCCTGAATAGCTAGATTAAAAAAACAGTAAATAGGAAACCTAATATTCATTAATTAAAGATAAACTGAAGAAGGTGAGATTTATTTTTAAACCTTGTTTGAGATCGCAAAATATCACGATCTAACTTAAAACGGACTTAGATAAACAAAGCACACACACAGAAAAAAAAAACAATTATCGTAGGACTTCATTAACGAAAATGACCTGAAAAATACATTTTCACTCCAAAATTAATGATATCATTAGGGAGATCCAAACAAGACGTCTGATCATTCTAATAAAAAATTGCCATCAATTATGTCCCTGAAACTCTAATAAGTAAGTTAGCAAAAAGAAAAACATCAGCTTCATTTATCAGGAATGAAAAACTTTTTTAATAAGCCATTTTGATAGCCAGTTTTTGTTGCGATAAAACTTAGAGCTCGACGTAAATTTTTTATGTATGTTTTCAGTTCATATCACAAATAAAGAAATTTCATCTGCTTTTGCATTATTCTGCTTAATTTTACTTCCAAGATTATTTTCAGATTACATCTAAAAAATAATATTAGATTTTTTATTTCTTTTCTCGAGAAAAGTTAGAGTAGACACACTAAAATGTAAAATTTGTAGCTTTTAATAATGAATAGCAAAATAAATTCATAAGATTTAAAGGACTGTCTATTTAAAGTGACGTCTTCTTAATTATAAGTGAAATTTCAATCGTCTCAGTATCTATTTAGACCGCAGAAAAGAGCTAGCATAATAATTATGAAAAAAAAAGTGTAAAAAATGTAATTGCACTAAACAACCGTAAATTGCAAATAAAATATTACACACATACATGATCTATCAATTGTTAGTGTGACGGGAAAATGATTTTTTAAGCTAACATTTAATTTAATTATTGCGTCAAAATGCAGATGCAGTGCCATACATGATAAAATATGTCTACAGATTGTTATCATTATGAGAATAAGTATTAAAAATTACAGTAACCTGAAAATACATTTTCTGTACATTTTTGTAAAACATTTTGTGATATAAAAATCTGTAAGACATGCATTGACTGCTTACCCTTTGTGTCAATCGATTATTTAAGACGTATTTTGATTGTGTAACAATATTCTGGGTCAAACTAATGCATTTAATGAAATGGGTAGGCCTAACAAAGCTAGTCCTAAATAGAATGAAATATAACAAATTCATACATATATAGATAGATAAATAGATCTACCTATTTATATACAGCTGAGCCCACTTTATGGGATACCGGTTAAACGAATATCCCACTGAATATTGTAACTTTTCAATGTACCAAATCATAGTAAATTGCCATTGTGGTCAATGGAAGATCCCGTTTATTAGAATAATTTTTCGTGGCTAACTTGCTGTTACATAAAGTGGACTCGACTACATATAGTTTGCGACATAATTTGAATGTTCAGGAGTCTGGTTTATTCTGCAATCATACTATCTACGTGGCTAACATGGACGCTGTTTAGTAAAGAAAAGTGGAAATTACGTATTCAGCTGTTTTTTTTTTTTTTTTTGATAAATTTGTGAGATTCCATGAAAGGGGGGATTTCTTATATGCTCTAGAGTGTCATAAAAAGTATAATACTTGTTAGGGGGGAAACTATATGTCAGCACTGAACATAATAATTTTCTTTCAGATCTTTAGGTAGAATCAATTCTTCTGTATTGTGAGGTAACCGGCCACCACGCTTTGGGAAATAAACCTCGTTTCTTTTTACTTTCCCAACATGTACCATGTAAGGAAAGTATTGTAATCATGAAAAAATTCGACTTCGAAATTTTGATGTATTGACACGTTTTGAGGTCTTCTGAATTCATTCATGCTATTTTACGAGATGTATGTATGTACGTGTGTGTGTGTGTGAATGTTTTTTTTGTGTGTGTGTGTGTAAGTGTGTGTGTGAACATGATAGCTTCTAAACGGGGCATTCGTTTGAGCTCAAATTGGGTATGCATGTTATAAACCACCGTCGCAAGACTAGTATTGATTTTGGTGTGTATAGGACATATAGTTTTTCTACAGGGCGACGACAAAGATTTCTTTTACATTATGGCCTATGCGGAGAAATTCTTGAAAGTGCGCTAGTGTTTAAACGGTACGTTCGATTGAGCTCAAATTGAAAAAAACTAATAATTTTTGCTGTATTCATCGATTAAAATTTATTTAAATACTTGGTAATGATCTTAATCGCAAGTGTTCGGAAAGTCGAGTGGAGTCACTCAAAAAAAATTTTTTCATGTGTTTATTCTAACCAGTTTTTCTCCATCAACAATATTATGGATATACAGTCGCTTTCAAAAGAATCTGAGCATAAATAGTAAAGTAAATTGCAATAGGCATTTCTTACAAAATATCAGCACCAGTAGCACACGCAACATAACAATATCATGTTCAACAATATTTAGTAAAAATAATATAAGCAAAGGATTTCGGTTCAGTGGTATTACTTTATTCTTTGAATCCGGTAATCCGAAAATATTCGGAAACTTTGTACCTTCTCCGAATTTCAGGAGTACGCTTTGCTAAAAGCAATACTAACAAACATATGTAAAAAAGAAAAAATAATAATAAAAAAAATCCCGTGTATCTTTTCCAAACACATTTCTATCGGGAGTTCACCTCATGGAAAGAGTTATAAATATTTCAACAGAATATTTTGACTGCATCGATTTTTCAGCGGACAACTCAACTCCGCTCTTCGCGATTTTCGGAAGGTGTCCCGTATTTTGTAGGATAAAGTTTCTGGGAAAGATGAGAGGTGTCCGCGTCTGATGGTGGTTATATTTTAATCTCGGGAGCAAGGGGAAGGAGGGGTTTTTGTTTTCTTTTCCCGGGAGATTTTTGTCTTGTCATACTTTAAGCTTTTGTCGGTAAATTATTCATTGGAAAGAAAGCCCTACACGATGTAGGTCTTAAGGGTGTAATTCGAAGAGAAAGAATATGAGCCTGTGATCACTTGAGTAATTTTAAAATGCATTTAAGGGAGTTCGTATTGAAGCAGAGAATGGAGAAATCAAGGAAACTCCTGTTAATAATTCTGTTAGTCACCCTATTATTTGGCCCTTATGTTCTGGAAGTACATAAAATTGTTTTCGTGCTTCCTGAATTTCTCTACCGCAAAATAAAGGTAGTATTCCTCATGTGATAGAGACAAGACTATGAAATTGTCTTTATATTCTAAAAGCATGAAGTCACGCATTCTAAAGCTGACGGATTTTATTAATATAACACGTAAGCTGTAGAAGTGTGCCGATTTTTGTTTTATCTGATGCATAGGAAAGAGAAAATTATTTTACTTCAAAAGTTTTTTTTAAACTGTGAACAGTCAATTTTGTCATAAGGGGTCACCGATTCATTTGAGTAGAGCCTGTTTTTAAGAATTCATATCATTCAATTCCAATTTCATTCCAATTTCATATCATTCGCTTCAGTCGTTTTTATGTGATGCTTGAACACAAATTTACGCAGTTTGAAAGGATTTTCGCATAATCTCAAAATCGAATCAAGAATTTTTTTAAAGTTCGACGCCTATGTTTTAAGTTGAGTGACCACCTATCATGTCACTCAATTTCATATCATTCGCTTCAGTCGTTTTTACGGGATGCTTGAACACAAATTTACGCAGTTTGAAAGGATTTTCTCAAAATCTCAAAATCCAATCAGGATTTTTTAAAAATTGGACGCCTATGTTTTAAGTTGAGTGACCACTTATCATGACACCCAATTTCATATCATTCGCTTCAGTCGTTTTTGCGGGATGCTTGAACACAAATTTACGCAGTTTGAAACGATTTTCGCAAAATCTGAAAATCTAATCAAGATTTTTTTTAAATTCGACGCCTATGTTTTAAGTTGAGTGACCACCTATCATGTCACTCAATTTCATATCATTTGCTTCAGTCGTTCTTACGTGATGCTTGAATACAAATTTACGCAGTTTGAAAGGATTTTCGCAAAATCTCAAAATTCAATCAGGATTTTTTAAAAATTGGACGCCTATGTTTTAAGTTGAGTGACTACCTACCATGACACCAAATTTCATATCATT
This sequence comes from Cheiracanthium punctorium, assembly GCA_038373885.1. Classification (NCBI taxonomy): domain Eukaryota; kingdom Metazoa; phylum Arthropoda; class Arachnida; order Araneae; family Cheiracanthiidae; genus Cheiracanthium; species Cheiracanthium punctorium. Next base: position 23,857 of record JAWZYV010013941.1, read on the forward strand.
CACTTCTTTCGTTTTTACGTGATGCTTAAACAAAAAAAGCGTCACCGACAGAATGACAGAACGACAGGAGGACAGAGCGACAGAATGACAGACAAACAAACTTTTTTTTGAGGGTCGCATCGGATTCCCGGGTGCTTGAAACGGATAGAAATCGCAAAATTTTTGAATTCCCAGAAATGTACAGACAAAAGTCTAATTTTATTTATATAGATAAATCATTAAATTATTTTCAAATAAACATAAATGGAGGTACATTTTTTTTACTAGAATTTGTTGGTTTCAAAACACAAATAAATTTAGGTTTCTTCTGAATAATAATTTCAATATGGAAAAGAAAGTATATCTAAAATTCAGCCTTAGATAATCATGCGTTAAATTCTACGATTTTAAGCAATGTCGAATTTAAATTTCAAATATCGTACGTATATGTATTGTATAGTGCTATAACTCGTACTTTTTTCTGTCTTTTATTGCAAAGTGTATTATTATTTCATCTACTATAAACACACCTATAGATATTTCTATTCGAGGGAATGAAGGAAATTTTATTCTCGACAATTTGGAATCACGAAAAGTAGCGAAAATAGTTGTTCTTTTCCTAGTTTTTATTTTAGATTTCTTTATCCTTGGCTGACATATCTAATGCATTCCTAAAATCTAGGCGTGAAAGTTTATCTTAAAGCATAATTTAAAAACAATGCTTCTAAAATGTGTGCATCCCAAATTTGATTCATTTTATAATTTACTTAAAACAGCATAAACAAAATAAAAGTAAAGCTTAGTTGAAAAAAATCGGGAGTGTTTGTGCCAAATATTTTGAGGGACACATAGTAGATAAATTATTGTAGAAAAATTTTAGTTAAAAAAGGGAACTGAATTAAAAAGTGCATGCATAAGATATATAATGAAGTAAAATATCTTGGATCAGATTTTAAAGTTTTAATTGCCAGCGCGATATTAAACTGCAAAACTGCAGTGTTCATCGTTGTGTGGTAAAGGAATTAGCCGTCTAAGCTCTAAAAATATACCTTATACACATAAAAGGGGTTATAACAAAAGCTTATGTGTTTGCAATGAAAATCTATCACAGCTAATGGAAACAAATTTGATCATTGGAAAAGAAATGTGCCACTGACATCTAGAAAGTAATCGGTGGAACAAGAATTTATGGGTCTATGTTTTCACTATAAATACTAGATCATAAACCGAGACACTTTTGAATCCACTCAATAATAGGGTGCTTGTACCCAGATGAAAATGTCTGTCAATCGATGCGTACGCTAGTGGGTAGACCGGCAAACGGTCATTCTAGTGCATGTGTGTATCGAAGGATCATTTCTCGTTACACAAACAACTCATTCTGCTGTGATCAACCAGAATACTAAGGACTAGAAATAGTTAACCCTTACGTCCAGTTGTGCGTATCACTTACACGCATCATTCTACGATCTATTCTAGATTTGGGACACAGAAAACAGCCATCTATTCGTTCTAGATGAGAGTGGTATTTTTTTTTCTCCGGGTAGATGTATGTTTTTTAACACTGTTACTTGCAATTGAGCTGAAGCACACGGAACTCGTTACAACGGTCATGAAAACATTCACTCAATACGATTCTGTAGCTCTTGTTCATAAGTGCAACTACCTTACATGGCACACAAAGCATTGCAGCGGAAAATGCAATCAAAATACTGAACATTTTTCTGTACACAATTATTTCAGTATACTGGTTGCTTACATGGAATGTGTAAACCTGCTTGAATTTTCCCTGCTTTCCTTAGTACAGTTGAGACCGGTTAATAAAGCAGCTCATTTGCCATGAAAATGTATTCTAATAAGAGGGATATTCTACAATCTGTGATCCTAGTGACTCATTATTTCGGTTAGGTATATTGAAAATTTATCGCGATAACCGGTATATTCCTTTAACCGATATTCCATTAAGCTGGTTTGACTCTATACAGTGAGTTGCCAAATTATTAGGGGCAGTCACGAATATTTCTTCTTTATTTACAGAAACAAATTAGAAAAAACGCTGGTTGAATAAAGATTTTTTTTTCATTGCCTATTCCTTCATAATTTTCTTCTAAAAATAAAATTAAATTAAAGTACATGATGCAAAAAATAGAGAGTAAAAGGATGTCTGTCAGTAATTGGTGACATTTTCTTTTTTTATACACCTAGGCATCTTTCGTTGTTCTATACCAGTAGTGCGCAAACCGTGGGTCGCGACCCCCGAAGGGGTCACGAGAAAATTTTGGGGGGATCGCCAAATTCAAAGAGATTCAAATTTATGAAAAATCTACAATTATTCATTTCAAAGAACTGAAATAATAGAAGAGAAGAAACTGACAATTATTATTTTACGAGCGCGATATCCGCGATCGCTATCACGGGGCTTCAAAACCACGTTATCGTGCATAGTGATCTGCAAATTGATCATGCATAGTGATCATACATAGTGATCTTCAAAATTATTTTCCATTAAAACAAAACATCGATCTCGATTGGATCCAGAGGATGACTTACGACTTGCGATTTCCAATACAGATCCGAACATACAAGCAATCATGAGCTCTTTGCAAGCACATATTTCACATTGACTTTTTATGATGTAAAGTTTCTTTAAAGTAATTTTCATTAAAAAATATTTATATCCATATGCATAAATAAAGCATTGTTTCATAAAATTATGTGTTGATTCATTAACTGATTTTTATGATGTTACAACTTTTATAACATTTTTATGGTGGTTTATAAGTTTGGTGCGCTGTTTTAAAAACGGGTTATTCCAATCGATGACGTCACGACACTCTTTTAAAAACACCCTGTAAGAGCAACTCCCAGAAAGAATTTCAATGTAACTTCGTTTTCAATTAAACAGAATGTCTACTGTCTATCCAGGGGTCGCGACAAAATTTTACTCAAAATAGGGGGTCGCGACAAAATTTTACACAAATTAGGGGGTCGCAGATGAAAATAGTTTGCGCACCACTGTTCTATACTGTTATGATACAATTATGCTTAACCCAGAAGAATTCGATAAAAATGAATGCAAAATATTTTAATATATTAGATATTCCTCGTCAATTACACACTATTATGAAGTCACAAAGTCTTTATCACTCTGGAGATCTTTTCTAAATGCACAATTTTAGAACAAAAAAAAAATCCTACATTTTTGTCGACACAGTGATAATTGAATGGATGACATAGTCGTCATATTGTAAATCACGGTCTTGCGCGAGGCCGCGCTAAACGAGTGAGAGACGAGTGTACTTCTTTCACTTCGCACAATTGAGTAAAAATCTGGAGTAACTCCACTCGATTTTCCGAACACTTACGATTAAGATCATTACTACGCATTTAAATATATTTTTATCGATGAATCATTCAAACATATATACCAAATTGAAGCTCGCCGTTTAAACGCTTGCGTAGTTTAAAGAATTTCTCCCATCAGGCCATAATGTAAAATAAATCTTTCTCGTAGCCCTGTAGGAAAACTATAAGTCCTATACACATCCAAATCAATACCTTTCTTATGATGGTGGTTTATAACCTATATATCCAATTTGAGCTCAATCGAATGGACCGTTTAAACGCTAGCGCACTTTCAAGAATTTCCCCCCATAGGCCATCCTGTAAAAGAAATCTTTGCCGTAGCCCTGTACGAAAGCTATAAGTCCTATACACACTAAAATCAATACCGGTCTTGCGACGGTGGTTTATATCATATATACCCAATTGGAGCTCAATCGAATGCCCCGTTTTTAGGAGCTATCGTGTTCCCTCACATACACACACAAACACACATAAATACATACACACATCTCGCAAAAATAGCATAAATGAATTCAGAAGACCTCAAAACGTGCCAATACACCCAAATCTCGAAGTCGAATTTTTTCATGATTACAATACTTTCCTTACAGGTTGCATGTTCCGAAAGTAAAAATGAAGGCACATTCGTGTCGTACTTTCTGACCAGTCTCAAGGACTTTCTCGAGAACGCAACCAACGGGACGACTGCACGTCTTTTAACTCTCACAATTAACCCTTTGAGGCGCAACCCTTTCCCAATGCTGTAAAAGGGGCAGCCGTTGCCATCGCTCGACTGAACGACCCGCAAGAGGGCGGACGATCGAAACGTTCATCGCGTGCCAGCGATCGAGAAACCCTTTTTTGACGACAGCTGGCTATGCCGGGCACAGCCATCTGTCAGAGCGATCTGTCTGAGCGATGGCAACGGCTGCCCTTTTTTTTCAGCGTTGGGCCATCTCTGCAGCTGTTCTCGCATTCTTCCATTTTTCAGCAGAGGTCAGTGCTGTTAAAAATAATCGTGACCGTTTTTTTCACGGGAAAGGACCTGCTAAAAAGTAAAGTATTCTCGTGGAGCTCTGTCACCCGTAACTATTTTTCTAGAAATCCAATCTATTCTTCGTGACTGGCAACAGTCAAAACGTCAGAGTTTGGGTGCCCAGAGCGGGATCACTGCGCGTTAAAGGGTTAAGTAAAAATGAAAATACTTTGTGGTGCCATACATTTTGCGAGACCTCGATAAATGAGGATTGACTGTGCGTCTTTTACTTCGTACAATTGAGTAAAAATAAAGACATTTTGATGTCAGACAATATGCAACACCGGTCTCGCAGCCCGAGATTTCGTCTCGTCTCGTCCCTGGAGGTCCATTCTCGCACCAAGAAGTGTATTCTTGCATCTCGCCTCGAACCTGCACCGTTAAAAGAAGTAGTTGAGCGTCTCACCCTATAATGGAGCTAAATTAGCGGTATCCTTTCTGTAGAAAAAACGTTTCACCATGATTTGGTTCCATTGATCAGTTTAAGTACCAAGTCATAGTTCAGCGTTTCTCCACAGAAAGGTTGCAGCTAATTCAGCACCATTTTCTGGTGAAATGTTAACTACTTTTATTAACAGTGTGGAGGTCTCTTCTCGCAAAAGCGCGAGACCTTGAGAAGTCTGGAATCGTCTTTCAGTTATTCAGAAAACCTACCGTCAGAAATTCCCTAAGGATTATATAATTAATGTGTGAACTTGACATGAGATAGCTATTTGGTTAGTGCAATGTATCATGCTTTAAGTTGGTTACCTTGTGAAAAGACATACTTGGTTTGCAACGTAATCAATCATTAGTTCCTGGAGTTCCTTGTGCATATCCCGCGTAGGTCATATGTTTTCCAAGATTTTCTAACTATTGGAAATCTGTAATTTAATTGGCATTTTTAATGTTGAAGGGAGGTAAAATGTCTTCCGAAAGCCATACCGCCTAGTGAATTTATTTTAGCACCAAAATGTTTTCACATACTTTCAGAGATATTGAGTATCAGGCACATTTTATAAAACATCTTGCAAAAAAATCTAATAATATATATTTTTTAAACTTAAAACGCATCCATTTATAATTAATAAATGCAGTTTGAAAAACAGCATTAATTATTTTTCCATTACAATCTAATTTTAGAAGAATTGTATAGAGGAAGAAAATCATAAATACAAATTTAATACTTTAAAACAACATTTAATACACACACACACACACACAAACACACACACACACACACAAACACACACACACACATACATATATATATATTATATATGTGTGTGTGTATCATTGCAGTAATATTCATTGTGTTTTACTTTTTTATTATATATATATAGATGTAGAATTAAAACTTACTTAAAAGTATTATAAAAATACAGCAATTACGTACGCTACACAGCGCTTATGGAAGCCGCTTAATAGCAACATGTGTTTAATACTTAACATATTGTAGAAGAACGCCTCCTAGGCCGGCTATTGTTATTATAGAAATACTGCATAAAATGCAACGTCTCAACAGAGGGAGAATTGCAAATCACAAAACAAGGACATATCTTTACAGGAAAACTAAGGAAAAAAACAAAAAGAAAAAAGACCATAACAGCATATACACAGTTCCAAACAGTGTACCTCCAGTGTTTACCAAACAGTGTACAGATATATATATATAGACTAGCTGAAGTACCCGTCCTTGACGGGTTAGTACTGAATGCAAATTTCCAAAAAGCAAGAACTTTCGTCAGCATTGAAGGCGTACACAGAATGGATGTATTATGTTGCCAAAGTAAAGAAAGCGAAGTTATAATTTTTATGTATTGTTAAAATATTACAGGTTAGAGAGTAACTAAGTAATATCATTTCATTCGCTTTAGTCGTAACTATGTGATGCGCGAACGAATATTGACGCATATTGAAATAATTTTCGAAAAATCTCAAAATCTAATCAATATTTTTGAAAAATTGGAAGCCTAGAATTTAAGTTGAGTGACAACCTATCCTGTCACCCAATTTCGTTTCATTCGCTGCAGTCTTTATTTCGTGATGCTGGAACAAAATTTCAAAATTTTAAAGCAATTTTCACAAAATCTCAAAATGTAATCAAAATACTTTTAAAATTCAACGCCTATAAATTAAGATTAGCAACTACCTAGCATATCACTCAATTTCGTATCATTCGTTATTACGTGACGTTTGAAGAAATATAAAAGTATTTTGAGAGAATTTTCACAAAATCTCAAAATCTAATAAAACTGTTTAAAAAATTGGACACCTATAGTTTATATTGAGAAACCATCTATCATGTGACCGACCAAATTTCATATCATTCGCTTTAGTCGTTATTACGTAATGCGTGAACAAAGATTCACCAGTTTTAAACGATTTTCGCAAACTCTCGAAATCTGATCGATTTTTTTTAATTAGATGCTGATAGTGTAAGTTGAGTGACCACATATCATTTCACCCAATATCATTTTTTCACTTTAGCAGTTATAAGGTGATGTGCGAACACAAATTAACGCAGTTTGAAATGATTTTCGCAAAATCTCAAAATCTAATCAAGATTTTTTAAAAATTCGACGCCTAATTTTTAAGTTGAGTGAGCACCTATCATGACACCCATTTTCATATCATTCGCTCCAGTCGTTTTTACGTGATGCTTGAACACAAATTTACGCAGTTTCAAAGGATTTTCGCAAAATCCCAAAATCCAATCAAGATTTTTTAAAAATTCGAGGCCTATGTTTTAAGTTAAGTAATCACCTATCAGGACACCCAATTTGATATCATTCGCTTCAGTCGTTTTTACGTGATGCTTGAACAAAAAAAGCGTCACGGACAGAATGACAGAACGACAGAATGACAGAATGACAGACAGACAAACTTTTTTTTTGAGGGTCGCATCGGATTCCCCGGTGCTTGAAACGGATAGAAATCGCAAAATTTTTTAATTCTAAGAAATGTACAGACAAAAGTCTAATTTTATTTATATAGATAAATAGATATTGAGAAATATCTGCTTGAGAGACAAGCTAAAATATTTTGCGTTAATTTAGTTAAGCAATAATATTAAACATACTGACAGTTGTTTTTTTATATCGCTCAGCATAAACATTTCAAATCATATACAAAGTACTTTTTTTAGGAACTGATTATGCACAAAGCACTCCAATATTACTGAAAAATGTACAAAACCAAAGAGAACTTCCTGTAAGCTTTATAACAAATGGATATATTTGAAGTAAACCCTAATGACAGAAACACTGCTGAGGTTTGTTTCGAAATCCTCTTAAAGAGAATAAGTGCATTTTTGTGCATGCATTTGAAAAGGAAAGAAAAATGTTGGTTCTGAAAGCATGTTAAAAACAAAGATAATTCCTTCGTTAAGAGAATTTATGAAGGCTGTGTAAGTCTGCTACGGAGACTTTGAAAGCAGAAGCAAAATAAAATAAATATACTTCACAATCCATGCACATTCGACTCCAGAACTTCCGTAATGAGGAACTCAGACAAAAAAAAAAAAAAATGTATTTTAAGGATACTGTATGAAAAGAAAATAAAAACCTTAGTTTAGCATTGCGTTATCATTTGAGATTACTATTTTGAAAATACAAAGTGTGCGTTCATTTCGTATATATATAGACGCTGTTGGAAAAATTTGGAAGAAAATAACTGATAAACATTTTCAGAAATAATGGCGATTCAATAACGCTAATTTTTTTTTTTTGGAATTATCTGATGCAACCCGCTTTCAGATGTCCAAATGTGAAATGTGTCACAATTTATAAGTCACGCAGGGTGTTCTTAACATTGGTGTTAAAAAAAAATGAAAAAAAAAATTAATAAGATATATAAATTTTGCGATACCACCTATCGAAAATGGGTAAGATATAGAAAATAACATTACACTATAGGGATGGACGCGAGACTAAAAATTGGTGTCTCGCGTCTCGCAAAACAGCCGAAAAGCTTGTCTCGTCTCGCAAAAATCCCTATATCATAATGTTAAAAATGTTTGTCCCGTCTCGCAAAAAAGCTGTAAATCTCTGTCTCGTCTCGCAAAAAGTCGTCTCGCGTCCATCCCTAATTACACATACACACACACGTATATGCGCGAACACACATACACACATACATGCACACGCCTTTATATGTGTGTTTGGGTGTGAGTTGAAACCATTATTTAAAACGAGGTGGCTGTTTTAATGAGCAGTATTCAGCCATCATAATCAAATTGAACATCTCCTGCTTCTTCGTTAGGCCTCCCGGTAGCTAATTGGTTATTTTCAATAGTAGTTGCAAAATGCGTTGACGAAGGCAATGGAACTTATGGCAAGAAATCTAATATCCTTAGGCAGACCCGGACTGGCCAGGTCGGCTGGTCGGCGATCGCCGAGGGCCCCCGGCCCAAGGGGGCCCCGGTGAAGCATTCAAAAGTGGATGTACAACAGCGGAGGATCCCAGAAACTCCGCGACGCAAGGGGGCCCCCGAAAAGTCAGGTTCCCCCAAATCTCTAAAATAGTTAAATGTGCTTTTTAGGCCCGTAAGCCTATATATATATATATATATATATAATTTTCAAATATTACATATTCTAATATTCTATTTCCTCTAAATTCCTGAGTAAGAGGCAGGGCCTGATTTCCGGGAGGTCATTCGGGGCAAGCATCCGGGCCCCCAAATTGTTCTTTAAAAATTTGCAAATTTTGAAAAAGTTTTCGAAAGAGGGGGGGTCCCCAATGAAGCTTTTGCCCAGGGCTCCGAAATCGACCCATCGGCTCCTGAAGAGGCCCCTTTTAAATCTCTAGCCGAGGGCCCCCAAGAGAGCCAGTCCGGGCCTGTCCTTAGGTTTTGCAGGGCACACGTGCAACAGAATTTTAACCCCTTGCACACTACGTCGACATAAGCGTTAAAAACGCTCTCCGCCAATTCCTTGTGATTTCGATACACAACTATCGCCATCTAGTGGGCTAATGTGAACAGATAAATCAACATGTGATCTAGTTAACGCTACTAAACCACAAGTTTCATGGATAGTGTATTTATTATACAAGATATACTTGAATAATATAATAGCGCGAGCATGTATAGCATGATTTTAGTTAAACTTCCTGTATAAACAGATTTCTGAAGCTGAAACGGATGAGCCAATTGCCGCCAAATTTGGCGTATGGTCTGCTCGAGATTGCGCTCAGATTTGAAAAAAGTTTAGTTAAAAAAATGTCCATTAGATAGCAATTTGCATAGTGAATTGAGCTCAAAAAATAACTCATATTAGTTAATAAATACTCAAAACCTATTGAATGAATTTTTAAATTGCTTTTACATTTCGAATTATCCACTTCCATTAGTAAATTTGCTGCGTTTCATGCCAAGCGGTACTTAGCAACATTTTTTGAAATGAATTCTTTTTCGAAATTCCTTAAGCGCATTTCATTTAGAGTCTTTATACGAAATTTAGATTTAATTCGTTCATCCGGTTTAGCTTTAGAGTTTTGTAACTTTTTAATTTTGTCGAAGACACTCTTGTTTCGCTTTTAAGCCTCTGTTTCCCGATCAAGCAAAATAAAAAAATTTTTAATTTTGCTGAATTCTGATAAACACTTCGCCACTAAAAGATAAATAAAATGGTATGTTTTGAAAAGTGGTTTTCAAAACTTCAATTGAAAATTATCTGATGCATAAATGAATTAGATAAAATAACTCAATATACAGGGTGATTCAAAATTAGTTTGACAAATTTCTGGGAGGGGTAAGATAGGCCAAAGCGGTTTAGAATCGCATAGCAACGTAAGGTCGGAAACATCGTTTTCATGTACCTGCTAATAGTCATTTTAGAAGATGTGTTCAAGTAATAGCGAACTTTCCGACTATGGTTTAAAAAAAAAAATGCATCTTTCACAGGAAGCACTTGACTAAAATTTCTAGATTACTAATTCTATTGAATTAAATTGATGAAACTCTCAGAGAAGAGCTCATTGTTTGTGAGTCTCGGTTAAGAAATTAGACAAACACTTCATCCAATGTGATTATTAACAGGCGCATTAAGACCACGTTTCCGACAACTTTGCTATGTGATTTGAACCGTCTTCGTGTATCCTACCTTTCCTGGAAGTTTGTCCCTCGAACTTTGAGTCCCTTATATTATAAAAAACAGTAAGTTACAGGTACTTGGAGCACTCTGCATTTATAAATTTTAATTTATGTGCAATGTATTAATTTTTATGTGGAAATTCCTATGTAATACAATCAGAACTCAACCAGAAGCGACACAAAATATAGTTTTGGCAAAAAATAAATAAAAAGGTTCTCCTGACTTTTCAAACCTGAAAACCAAATTTCTTCTGCAATACTAGCGAAAATGTTTCACAACGAAAAAGAGAATTACATTTTAAAGCCTTTTATCTCACAAAATAAAATTCCATAATGCTTCGGAAATCGGCAGATTTCCTTTTTTTTTCCTACTGCATTACGTATTTTCGAATTCCACGAAAGTTTTGACACGAGAAAAAAAAAAGTACATAAAGCAAGGTTTTAGATAAAACTCTCCAGAGTGCGCCGCTAAATGCCTTTCATCCAAGAGCCCGAATGGCTGGAGTGTTGGGGAAATTTTCAACACCGTTTGCTTTAAACATTTTGGTTTTGCCAATTTTAAAGCTCAGAATTTATGTTTGGATAGCGTAGTGCTTTAATATAGAGGTTGTGTGTAGTTGCGTTAGAATTCCAAAAAAAAAAAAAAAAATCTTTCGAAAAAATATTGTACGTAGAAAACTTTTCTGAATTTTCTTTTCATATTTATCTCTTGTATCAAGATTTCATTTCAACTGAATTTTTTATGCAAATAAACTGCTAACTCATAACAAAAAAGACTTTGTGGTTTATTTATTTAAATTTCTGTTATTTAAAATTGATTGATATTTGAATAAACATTAGGTTATCTTTACAGATTTTTTCTAAAGATGTGCACAACATGCTGTGGTAAATTTCCTCGAATTTATGCATGAGATCAAAGGGGTATGTTTGACTTAGAGGCGCATTTGTAAGTATTTCTAAAGTAAACGTTATTTTTTAGCGTAGATTTCTTACTATTGTTTTAATACTGCAAATTAGCCAGAATTGTACCGTTTAATGCACATACTGTCTGTACAAAGAAAGCTTTTTTACCCTTAAATCTAACTTTAACAAACTATAGTTTAAATCTTGCAGCCTTGTAATTTTAATTCATTGCTGAGTATTTAAATGGCAAGATTTTTTAACTTTAAGTTCAGTCAAGCTTTTAACTATGGCCCAATGGTGCCACTTCTTATTTCTTGTCGGATCTTAAACTGTTTTTATTCTAAACTCTTTGTGATAACACGCCATTTTTTTTTACCAGTACTGAAAATACTTTGAAGATGATCTAATTCTAGATACAAACTATTTCTCGATACGTAAAGACAGTCATTTTAGAAGATCAGCATGTGAATGCTTTCTTTTTATGTCAATTTAATGAAAAAAAATCTAATTGCAGCAATATTGGTTAGATCACATTTCGACTGCACAGTAAAGTTTAATATTAAGTTGCTATGTACAGAAGAGGACGATAAATTGTAATTTTTTGAGGCATCAGTTATCAATAGACCGCGGATAATATGCAATCGCATATTTGCATATGCAATGGCATATTTCAGGTGTTTTTGGTGATAATGCATAAAATGACGTATTTTCTCTGTTGCATGCATATTCAGTCCCTGATTTTCCAGTAGGCCCGAGCATAAGGCCCCCCGAATGTTGGGGGCCCCCACAAACAAAATCCCAATTCAATTTTTCTTAACTTTATCTTTTTTAATAGCAGATTTTTATATGTATTTTCAAATTTTTTCAAACAATATTTTAAACAAGTTGTCAATCTGCTCGGTGACTGGATGGCATTTATGACCAGAGATTGAAAAATGTTGTAAATTCTTCATGGTATTTTATGTATTGCTTGAATTTGTTAAATTCATCATGAAAAATAGTAGATGACCACCATTTTGGGGGGGAAGTGCAGACTTTTGACAGCAAGGCACAGTTAGACTGTAATTTACCTTTGGTGAATTCTACGCTTCCTACATCAGTGTTAGGGGGGCCCCATCCCGAGTTGTGCTTATAGTCAAGAATTTTCTAAATCGGGCCCTGTGTATATTTCAATTTCTTTAGCTTTGAACACGCAATTCTTTTTTACCTTCCTTTCAGTATTTTTTTTTTCCTTTAACTCTTTAAGTCCCATGCTTTGAAAAATTTATACAACCTCATGTTCCAAGCAATTATTACCTGGATGCTATTTATAAAGAAGTACTCGGCGAAACTTGCCAAGATATTGGAACAATCTGCATATGGATTAGCGCTGATGAAACGACAGATAAAAATGGCTGTTACATAGCACATTTAGTTTGTTGAAAGCTAGATATTGCCCCATCACGTCAAAATCTCAATTTTTGAAAAGTACCAGAACTAAGTTCTTTTCTAGCATAGCAAGATTCATTAAGGATTCATTGAAATTATTGTGGCCTGAAAAAGACAACGTGTTAGTATTTATTACTGGCACAGTACCTTATATGATAAAAGCAGTAACAGCACTTGAAGATTTTTTTTCCAAATACCATACATATTACTTGTATAACCCACGGGCTTAACAGAGTAATAGAAAAAGGATGAGAAATAGACTCCCCTGTGAATAAGCTGCTATCCTGCATTAAGAAAATATTCTTAAAAGCTCCTTTGCGCACTAAAACATACCGAGAAATCAGGGGCGTAGCCAGGGGGTGGGATATCGGGATATATCCCCCCCCGAAATTTTTGGATTAGTGATGAAATTCCGCCTATTTATACACATATAAGTTCATATCCCCCCCCCCCGAAAAATTTTCCTGACTACGCGCCTGAGAGAAATGTATCCCAACCTCCCACCTCCACCACAGCTTGTATTGACAAGATGGGGCACTTGGTTAAATGCCGCTGTATTTTATTCTGAAAGTTTTGATATGTCCATATGTCCGTCCTAAAAAGTCTTTGGATAACCAAAACACGCACGAAAATAGAATCTTAAAATCTGCTGCTGAGTGATGCAATATGTCATGTTGTAAAAGTACAGGAATGCGTTGGTAAGATTTCAGAGTCATTAGGAGAAGAAATCTGTGAGAAATTAAATTTTATTTCAAATAAAAATTTAGGATTTTTGGCAGCGAATGAAATAAATAATTTTATTAATGGTGAGGGGTATGAAGTACCAGAAAAAGTTGAACCATCCAAAGCAAAATATTATAAGTAATGTCCAGTGGCATACGTTTGATGTCTTACTTTTGCATACTTTTAGAATTTTAGTGCATATTTTTAGATTTTTAGTGCATATTTTTTGATGTTTTGATGCATATTTTGTCATTTTTTAAGTGCATATAATCCGCGGTCTAGTTATCAATTTCAAACATAATGAGTGAAAAGGTAGTACAAACCTTAACCAAGCATAACTGTTCAGTCTCGGAGTCCTATTTTAACAGTTAGCTTTGGTATAAATTTAAGAAATTTTTTGTAAATCTAATTCTTTTTTGTAGTTAAAATACAGAAATACTATTTTTTGTGATTGCACTTAATAATTTAGCCTTCCACTGTAAATACGCAGTTCCGAGAAATTTAGTGGTTTTTTTTTTTTCACATGATAATAAAAGAGGAAACAGAAAAAAAAATCTGCCTCAAAATGTAAATTTTACGTTTTTTCATCTAAGTTTCCTCATAGTTTTAGATTATTTTGTCTTAAAAGAAATGCCTGTCAAATAAAATATGCACATTTATATGACTCAATTATATTTCTTTGGTGGGTATGTTCAGCGATAAATAATAAATCATAGGTTTCTTTATGATTCATGATGCAATTTAAAAAATGCTTTAAGAAACATAAATTATATGAAAGCTGCTCTTTTTTTTTTTGTAAACGGATTTTCGGTTTAAATCCCTTAGCATTTACATTCAAATGGGAAAAAAGAAACAAGTTATAAAACAGACGTTTTTAGTTTCTGTTAAAAAAGAAATACATTCTTATTTGATTTTATATTTCCGAGTTTGATATCTTTCTGATGCATTGAAAATTAAGGAAATACATAACAGGTATATGTACAGTCGAGCCGGCTTAATGGAATTCCCAATTTACCACGAAAAGTTATTCTAATAACCGGGATATTCCATTACCAGGGATCTCACTAACAATTTACTGCGGTTTGATACATTGAAAATTTATTAGATTAAGCGGGATATTCTTTTATTTGATATTTCACTAAGCAGGCTCGACTGTATTGATAAAGAATTTAGCATATCAAGAACCATATCTATGAAGATAATTGTTTGTCCTAACGGCCAACTACTAAGGCCGGATGTTATAGGTAAGAGGATACGTACGTTTCAGCCAAAAATTGTTTTGGCCTTCTTCAGTCCAAGCCCTTCGTTGCAAGCAACACAGGGAACTGAAAAGAGATAAAACAAAAAGAACTGTTCGTGGTTTTTAATAAAAAAAAAAATTGTGTTCTTTTTGTTTTGTTTTGTTCTGTTTTCTCTTTTTGTGTGTGTGTGTTTGTATTCGTGTGTTCCTTTATTTATTTATTTATTTATTTATTTATTCCTTTTTTATTTCTGTATTTTTGTGCTTCTTTTCTTTCCCGTATTTTATTTATATTTTTTTTTCTCCCCTCTCCGTGGTTTTGTTCGACTTTTCTTTGCCCCTTGTGGCAACATCTAAGCTTGTTTTATCTCTTTTCAGTTCCCTGTGTTGCTTGCAACGAAGGGCTTGGACTGAAGAAGGCCAAAACAATTTTTGGCTGAAACGTACGTATCCTCTTACCTATAACATCTTATGTGTGTTTTTTACAAAGTTTTTTATTTACTTTATTGTTTAACACCAGTATTTTGAGTGTTTTTTTCGTACTAAGGCCGGAGTTGTTGGTCTCTTTATTATGGGGGCACCTAGTAGGTGGACCAACATCGTACCCAATGAAGGGACGGACACAATGTCAGCTACGCCCAGTCGGGTATTGAAACCGAAACCGTAGCACGGTACGTTAACCACCATACAATCTGGCCGACTTATAAAGATAATTAACAATGTAAGTATTTGAATTTAGAATTCGAATTAGCGAGATTACGCAAGTCCTGATAATGGACTTTTAATTTTTTTGTTACTTGCTTGTTTTACGTGATTGCATCATTCTGGTGTATACAGTTATTTTGATTTTAATCCTCCAAGCGTTTGTGACGTAAATTCCCGTCAACTTCATTCCAGTTTTCACTGCAGTGCATCTATAATTTAAATTATTTATATCCATCATGTATAATAAAATATGTTTTGATATTAAAGCTTGTAAATAATTTAGAAGCTTATTTTTTTATATTTACAAATTTTTCTATTAAATATTTATTTTTTTTATACTTTTAAAGCGGCATGAAAATTTTACCATGAAAATAACTTTACATTATTCGCCTATTTCCAAAACGCTCCGAGGGTTCTTACCGGCCGAGTCTTTTGTAGTTCAATTTTCATTTTATTTGTTCTCCTAATCACTTTTTTTGATACCTTCGAGGTTTTTATAATCTTTTTAATCGAGGTTTTTATAATGCTTATAGTTTAAGGTGAGTGGCCACCTATCATTTCACCAGATATCATTTTTTCACCTTTTCAGTTATTACGTGATGTTCGAACACAAATTTAGGCAGTTTGAAATGATTTTCGCAAAATCTCAAAATCTAATCAAGATTTTTTTTTAATTCGCAGCCTATGTTTAAAGTTGAGTGAGCAACTATGATTACACCCAATTTCATATCATTCGCTTCAGTTGTTTTTACGTGATGCTTGAGGACAAATTTACGCAGATAGAAAGGATTTTCGCAAAATCTCAAAATCCAATCAAGATTGTTTTAAAATTGGACGCCTATGTTTTAAGTTGAGAGACCACCTATCATGACACCCAATTCCATATCATTCGCTTAAGTCGTTTTTAAGTGATGCTTGAACACAAATTTACGCAGTTTGAAACGATTTTCGCAAAATCTGAAAATCTAATCAAGATTTTTTAAAAATTCGACGCCTATGTTTTAAGTTGAGTGACCACCTATCATGACACCCAATTTCATATCATTCGCTTCTGTCGTTTTTACGTGATGCTTAAACAAAAAAAGCGTCACGGACAGAATGACAGAACGTCAGAAAGACAGAATGATAGAACGACAGAAAGACAGAAGGACAAAATGACAGACAGACAAACTTTTTTTTGAGGGTCGCATCGGATTCCCGGGTGCTTGAAACGGATAGAAATCGCAAAATTTTTGAATTCCAAGGAATGTACAGACAAAAGTCTAATTTTATTTATATAGATTCAAAGAAATATTGTGTATGTACATTTTTGGCTTATATATCCATTTAAAAAATTAATAGTGCTATTTCATATTAAAGCTGTTATAATAATAATGCTAATAAATGTTTCGTCTGAAAATTGGGCATTCAGTACAGTGTTTCAAGTGTTGAAATGTTATCTTCGCATCAAACTTTTCGAGCTATACTTTCATTTGTACTTGAAGAAGAGATTGCAAACATATCAATTATTAAATCTTGCTTCGAATAAATCATTAACAGTACGAAGGATGAAATGCTGTAGCATGTCTTCTCTTTATTAATAAAGAAATTACAATTTATCATTCGAACTTTCAGCAAATGTGAATGTATTTCTTAAATACAAATAAAAATTATTTTCATTTGCTTTAAATAGAAAAAAAAATCAAATATTCTAAATTACACGCTTAAATCTATTGATTAAAACTAACACTCATTTATTGATTAAATTTCTTATCGGCCGATTTAAATCCTTTTACGCCAAAAAATACTCATTCAAGACAATAATTTTTGAATGCCTCAAATCGCCCCAGCACTCCCCATCCGCTATATTTCTATTTAACTCATTTTCCGCAAAAATCTTGTCTATTTCAGTATTCTGTCTGTCTCACGACCCATATCCTATTACTATCACGTGACCAAGCGCTCTTAATGGATAACGGTTCATAGTAAAAAACTTGGCCAGGCCATAGTTGTGTGTGTATTCCGCTGGTGATAGTTTTATGTTATATCCGAATACCAAATGCATCTTTTTCGTATTGAGAGTTGTGAAATAAATTCAGCCTAGATATGGAAGAGATGCTTTAGGTAAAGATTTCGCTTTAATGACATAGTTTCTTACGATTGGATTATAAAAAGCTGTTGTATAACAAATGAAGTTATGATATCTCCACCCAAAGTGAGTAAGTAGTATTTTACCTTTTTGATGTCAATAAATTGGGTTGCTTCTTTAATTAAATCTCACAGCTGGTTTAACCAGGATTGCATTTCTGTATTCTGACTGTACTGAGAATTCGTTTTATAACGAGAGACTACAGTGAAATTATATTCTATTTATTAAAAAAATACGTTTTTATAGTGTATTAAGATATATGTAATGTATTTGCCTTGATTTAAAATTTATTTTTCCGGGCTCATAATAATAGATAACAGCTCTGATAATAAAAAATGAATAAAACGAATCATTCGATATATTCATCAAAAACAACAAATTTTAATAAAACACCCTTTTCTAGCTTAAAATAATAATCTTAATTGAGTACAGATATGTTAATTAAAAAAGGGCTGATTTTGCAAAAACGCTCATTCTATAGCTTCAATAATAATCATAATTGAGTACAGTTATATTAATCAAAAACGGACAGACACTCCTCATTTTTGATTATTATTTAGCCTAAATGCCTCAAAAATTCTCTTTTATGCCTCAAAAATGAGTTTGAATTTTTGAATTCAAACAGCCATGCCTCAAAATGCCTCAAATGCCTCAAAAATTTAGCCTCAAAAATTCTCAATTTTTGAGCATTATACAACAGCTCGTTGTATAATGCTCAAAAATTGAGAATTTTTCGCTCCATTGATTTTTTTCCATGAATGGAGCAAATTTTACTCAATCGGGAGAATGGCTGTTTGAATTCAAAAATTGAATAAAAATATACTCCGTTTGATTATTATTTTACTCAATAGATTTAAGCTTGTAATATTAATCATAGCAAAAGGAATTATAGAGAAATTGTTATAAGGTAAAAAGCCCCAAGTTCCGAATTATAAGAATATTAAATAGAATATCAAATAATTTAATTTTTCCGTCTCTATCAGAAATAATAAAATGTTTTTCCTTAAGTACATACATCAGTTTAACTAAATGTATGAATAGAAAATCATGAGTTTCGAAATAGGAGTAAAACAATTTTTCTTTTCTTGTGTGTGAAATGGTAAAAATCTTGTGATACATGATAAAAACTTAGGCAACTTATCAGAGACTTCCCAGATTTTTCGATTTCCAATGTGACTTTTCAATTTTCTTTCTCGAAGAAATATACTTGTAAAAAGTTTTGAACCTAATCTAGAGTTCAGTTCATGAAACATTGTACCGTGTTGATAAAAATTTATAGAAAAAGAAATTTAAAAAAATCTTTTAGAGAATTTTTCTGATGGAACATCATTTGATTATTGTTCCAATTCTGAAATGAAAATCATTCAGAGTTCCTAGTTTGTGTCACAAATATTCCACAGATCAGATCACTTTCTACACGATCTATTGCAACGCGTCCTATAGATATTGTTGAAATTTTTCAGAATATAAGTAATTTATGTTATTCATTTAAAAATTTCTATTATTCATTTAATATGGCATACCTTGTTTAAATTTCAAAAGCTCCAAAGATCGACACATATTCGCATATTATGAATATTTTAAGTAAATTGTATCCACACATATGCATCCACATGAAATCTTTGACTACTATTATTTTATTGTTTCTTATTCTCTGATAAACGACGTTTAAGTATTGGTTTCCATTTATTAATCTGTGATATTTTCACATAAATAGTAGACGGACGGCTAAAGTTTACAGAATCATATAAAAAATCTCAGATTAAAACGAAATACTGTTCAGTAACTCTAATCATCATAAACTTACAAACTGCTAATTTATCTGACAGGTTTCAAAAAATAAGTTTGGTGTTTTCATTTCATCGTCTTGCCACTTTTTAAACACATTTAACTACCTAATAAAAATCCTTTTGAAGTCAAATGTGATGTCAGTAAATCTATTATTTGCATTCCTTACTATATGATTATTTCATCATAACCTTACTCTAAATTTCTCATTTCCTAAATATTAAAATTTATTAAAATTTATAAAATTAAAATATAAAATTAAAATTTATTAAAATTTATAAAATTAAAATATAAAATTAAAATTTATTAAAATTTATATGAACACATACACGTGAAAGTTTTAAATCATTTCACTCTAAATTATTTGTTGATCTTATTTTGTTCACTGTTTTAAATCTATTTTTTGTTGACAGTTTATTCCAGAAAAATTTAATTTATTTTGGGGCCTTTTAATATTCGTGCACCATAGGTTGGTGTATCATTAAAGATCTTCAGAAGTCATTTTTTATCATACGTTCTCCCTTTTCTTAATGTACTTACGTTATCCTCAGTATAAGCCGTCTTGCTCGAAAAGTATTAAAAAGATCAATCAGCATTGTCAAAAGTAATTTAAAGAAACCTCAAAGCTGTTTCTACGCTCACAGTATATTAGGCACGAAAGTAATTTGAATACAATATATCATTTTTTGCCTGCTGCACTGATTTGCTTGCGATATGACACTAATGACCATTAAATGATGAAGGTTATTTTCCAAATTTGTCAAAGGTAGGATGTTTTATTAGATATGTGTCACCGGCTTCTAGTTCTTAAACAGCAAATTAATATTGTATTGAAAATGGTTTAAAGATTTACTTTCACAAGACAAATTCTTTTGGTACATTTTTGAGTTGTACTTCGGCTGTATATTTAAAAAGATGCTGGGTACAATTGACGGAATTCTTCTAAAATGGAAAAAGCTCTGCTTGATTCATGAAAGTATTCTGGTAAATATTTACTAGACTACACATTTTTCATAGAATGCTGTGAGTTTCAGGTTTGGTAGTCTGTTTTAAAGTATAAAATATCATATAGAAATTTATGATGTGTACTTAATATTTTATCTATTACTTTTAAGAAGGAATATATTTGGTTTTCTGAAATGGTTATCTTTTAAAAGCATTTTTAGATTTTCCATATTATTGTTATTGAAAATGAACCTAAACGGAAATATATTTTCAATATGTTTTTTTATAAAATGTTTTTATCACAAAAGCTGCCGAGAACTGTTACGATAGTGCTTGGTTGTGATTTCTACGAAAATGGGTAAAATGGGACCTACGTTCGGATAAATGCCTGGATAGTTTTTATGACTAAGAAGAAAAGTAATCGGAAAGTTTGTCTCTTAATTACTTTATTATTATTCATTATTATTATTTTAGTTTCTGTGTAACGCTAATAAGTGCTTTGTATTACCCTGTGAATTATTTATCCATCCTCGCATTTTTACAGCATCAAAAATGCAGGGTTTTCATGGACTGTTTCTTTTACTGATGGTTTTGCTCTTTTACAATTTAAATTTCGTGTTCAAAATAGCAGACTTCATTTTTGTTATTAAAAGTAATTTTTTTTTTCTGCATGAAAAATATTAAAAATCTGTTTTCAAAAACTCAAAAATCTCAAAATGTACTTTCTGTTAAGTTTTAAAACTTCGCCTTTAAATGTAAAAAAAAAAAAATATTTATTTATTTAACAGCTCTTTGCTGTTTCCTATCCATGTTTTCCACAATACTTAATATAAGCCTTTCGTATATATTGGTTAAAATCCGTAAGAGTTTAGCTGAACATACTAAATTTGAAAATAGCTAAGAAAATTCTCACCACGTATACAAAACAAATAAATGGAACCATGGTTTTTACAGTTGTTGGATTTCTACAAGACCAAGAAACCAGAATATTAAGTACAGCCCGCTTGTAGAGGGTTTTTTTTTGTGATGCAAAAATAGTTTTTAGCTTTTTCTATTTCATTTTTTTTTTCCGTTTTTTTCGTTAATTTATATATATTTCAGTTTACGTCCATTTAGAAGTTTGATTTTATTTTTCTAGCTTAAATTAGAAGAAATTATTTTACTGTGAAAGGACGGCACATAGGAATTGTCGAAAATATTATTTATAACACTTAAAGGTCTCAAAAACAGATTACTTCAAATATATTACGTACAGTAAAAGGACCATGCTCGAAACATTCTTGAAACGTTGCAAATATTGGCCACTTTTAGTAAAAAAATCGCCACATTTGGCCTAAAAATAAGCTTTTAAAAGCTGAACCTTGGTTGGTAGTGCCTTCTGTGATTGGCAGGAAATCTCCAAACCTTAATATGATCCAGCGGAATTTTTAAAAATTCGTAACTCGTGCTTTAGCTTAACAATTCACATGCAATAACACGCGATCGTGGATTCTTTATTTAATGCATAAAACATTAAATTTAAATTAAGTTAACCTTTGAGAAGAAGATTACCTTCGAAATTTATAGCAATATATCTATAGCTAGGTAGGATCTAAAATTATCTTTGAAAAAGAAAAAAAAAATGTAAACCATTGAAAAAGAAATTAACATAACGTGGGGATACATGAACTTTTATTAGATTTTGCAGAATTTAGCAGATTTTTTATCATAATTTAAAGCGCGATGAAATGTGCTTCGATTGTGCACATCTTCGAAAATAGTGTATGCAACATTTATCAATCTTTTATTGGAAGAAAGAAAAAGCTATCATAAATTTAGGATTGGTGAAGTCCATAAAGAACAAATTTAAGTAAGACATGCACAAAGAAGTCAAGCGCTGTCTACTGTGGCGTGCACAAGGGAGGGGTCCAAAAGTTATCAACTTTGCATAATAAAATCATCATGCAGTTCTTGATATTTTTATGCTAATATCCAAATAGATTTTAACAGATTATTATTTATTTTAGCAGTTAAAATAAGTAAATAAAAACATAATTCAGAAACATATTGAAGTATACATGTATTGAAGTGCGGGGTATCTGTATAAAATGTGGTCAGGGTTAAGAGAAAAAAAATTTATTCAGCATTTTTTCGATTGATTGATTGGTGTCACAACTTTATGAGCTTGAACCCCCTCCAGGAGAAAATCCTGTGTGCTCCACTGGTTGTCTACCTCACAGTCTTTCTTATATATAATCTTCGATATATCAATCAGGATCTTATGATTCAATATAGTGATGTGAGGTGCTAAGCTGCTGTTTATTACGCCATTTTGCTCTGGAAAAAATATTTTTCAAGACATGGCAGGTGAATATTTTGTTTATTTGCACTCATAAAATAAGTTAACTTAAGTTAATGATTTTTCACCTTCAGCTGTAAATCTTCAAATAAATCTTCAAAATACAGCCTCCTGACCTATAAACAGATGTAAAATTCTACATCAAGTATAAATGAAATTCTACTTCGTAACATTAAAATCAAGTATACACATCAAAAATTGAAAAAAAAAAACGATTTCGCAATGTACAGGTATATGTTAACTTGCTCCCGTAAAGGAAATATAAATATTAAAGAACGCTATTTTCAATAGAAAGCATGATTTTGCATAATTCTTGATAACATCTATTAATGTTGTTTTGTTTGAACAAACTAATTTATTAGATATACATTCTAAACTATACCCGCTGAGTGTAATGTATTGCAGTTTCTTGTGTCACTGAAAAAAAAATGCACCGTTTATTGAAGGGTTCATGCCAAAAAGTACATTATCATGTAGCACAAGTTCTCTGGATGTCTTATAAGGTTTAGAAAACGTTGAGTTATCCTTTTTTGAAATTCTATTAATGTTCAAATTTTTTGCAATTTTCAGTGCCGAAAGCTACTTAAAGGTCCGATTTGAGTATCTTAGTGAAAATAGTTAACAAGGTGAGATTGATTTATTCATTTATGTATTTAGTTAGTTACTTATTTAGTTAGTTTTCTTTCTATAATTTAAGTATCATTGGCATTAATTTTATGTAATGAGTTTAAATATGCATAAGAAACCTATTTAAGATTAAAAAGCTTAGGCGTAAAATTACACGAACGAAATAATAAACTAATGAACAACGTGAAATCAATTATTTTTTCTTTCAATAATTCAAGTTGAGTTTTTCAAATGAGATTGACGTCATTTTGATGTCACGAGTTTGAAAATGCATCAGAAGCCAGAATCGATTAAAAGACTGACTTAAAGATTATGCAACTAATAAAATAAGTTCTAGTGGGAGACTTAATCACAAGTTAAGAAATCACTGTAAATATCAGTGATCAGTAAATATTTCAATTTTTAAAATTATTTGTTTAGATTGGTGATGCGAAATCATTTGACAGTTCTGCTCCGATTGAACAAAATGATAAACACTTTTAACATTTCAAAATAGTTTGTAATGTAGCTTTTATGATTAGATTTATGGCTGTGTAATGGAATAAAATGTAATGAAGAGAATTTCAGTTATCAACCACATAAATGGCTATATATCCATAAATTGGTTTGGTGTAAATGAAACTTAATTCATAAAAGATGGTCGGTCATCTCTTCTTTTCAAGGTATCGTATATCTTGTCGAAATGGTTGCTGAATCACAAGTGTCTAAATCGTAAAACTGCACAAACATTTACTAATTAATGAGGTGTCGAATCAATTTTAATGAAGAAATGAAAGGGATTATTTAAAAAGTAAACAGTGCTTGAGATAAACATAATATCCTTTTGTACATTTTATTTTAAAAAATTACTGCATGGTGAGACCAATTGAAAATAAAACTAAAATGATTCGCAATAATATATAAACATGATTAGAACATTTTTGACAACAAATGAAAATTATCAATATTTATATAAACACATTATGAGAAAATTAATTTTTACATCGCCCAGAAGTGATTTTTTACTTTAAATTCATGGTTCATACTGTTTTTCTTAATATAAAACTAGACTAAATATTATGACGTTTTAGAGAATGTAGGTATTAAGTCCTCTTTTACCTCTACTTAGTTTCTGAAGGAACAATTTTAAGACATTAAGGGGTTATTACTAAACAAATTTACTCAATCTAATGATTAGTTACTAAATACCACATCAGATTATTAATATATATATACTCCCTACAGTAAAGATAATTTAGTTTAAGGGGAAGATTTGGGGAGGATAGATTTTCGTTCTTAAAGGGTTAAACCAATATGAATAATTATTCATGGAATATGAAAGAAATAAAGCGTTTAAATTTCATCCTTATGCATACTTGTGTGTATGAGTGCAATTTATTTATATTAATCTTTAACAGACCGAATTCAGATCCAGACACATTAAGTTTTTTTTTTTTTTTTTTTTTTTTTTTTTTTTTTTTTTTTTTTTGCATATTTTGCCTTCTAATGCTTTAGTTAAGGGACATTAGTCATTTAAATGGGGAAAAAAAATTGTACTCATCAATTTTCCCTGTGTCCCCAATTGGGAACATGGGTCATTTCTGACTATACTTTGACTTTACTTTTATAGGTAGTTTAAATAATAAGTGAAATATTAAGAATTAATCAAAGATTTATTTTTAAATTTAAGTAAATATATGAATTTAGTTTGAAACGGAAGGGGTGGATCAAGTTAGCCCGTAAAAATTATGAAAATAGCTATTTTTACGATTTTTTGTCCAGTTTACACACTCATGATAGAAATGCACATTCTGTTTCAAAAAATCAAATCATCTTTTAATCATCAGTCATCTACTAATTTTTTCAAGTAAATATTGATAAAATTTAATTTTTCAATTAATTTTTAGTTTGAATGTTTCAATGGAGAACATTGTCCTGTAAAAGGTCAATAAGTATTTAAGCGAAGCATTTAAACGTGAATTTCTATACTCAGCCGTCTCGTGTATTACAGATTTTTGCTTTCCGCTTTTACTAAACTTCAATTTTCTCAATTAACCAATTTGAACCATTAAAATCTCATTGTTCCAGGCGAAACTGTGCGAAAGGATTCAGCTTTAACCACTTCAGACGTTCGAACAAAGTTCCGTGCCATTAATTGTTCCATTAATTGGATCAGTCAAAACTTTCCAGCTCTCTATTCAATAAATGCATTGCGATAGAGGTATCATTGTGAAATAGATTCTATCAATTGAGTAAATGCCTTCAGCAGTACAAACAATAAATCCTATTGCTTTTCTGAGAAAAGATACAGTTGGTCTTTCGTAACTAATTATATAGAGGGAGTATAATCAATGGAGACACGTATTAAAAGATAGTGAGATAATTTAGGAAGGGAAATTTTTAGTTAAGGTTTAGTATGTGAATACACAAAGAAATGTGTAAATTATATTGTTCCAAGTAGTTTATTTTGTTTAGTTGAAAATACAATGTTCGTTTGAGGAGTGTTCGTTTAGGTGTGTGTACTTCTCCGTGTAATTCTTGCACTTATTTGCGAGATTTTCTGCAAATATTGCGAATTTAAGAAAAGAAAATATCAATGTTATCATCATCACCATCTTCACCATTTATTTTAGAAAAATAGAGTGTTTTAGTTTCATGGCTGTCATTTAATTTCTTCCAGCGAACTTGTTTGAATACGACATTGCTGTAAGTATAAGATATTTGTTTCAAATATTTGTAAGCCTATTTAGAGAAATGTATATATTATAACGTAAATTTTATGAGACTTTTTATTTCATATACTTTAAAATAACTGTATATAGTTTCAAAAGAGAGTAGCACATAATCTACCAATTTTAAAAATTAAAATTAATTTTAAGCTGACTTTTTCTCAATAATGCATTAATTACTAATATAGCAATATGATAATTAATTTTGTATTTCTGTAAGATTAATAAACAGCAATTTTTGTTTGCTTGACCAGAATCCCGCTTATACACTCATGTCCATAAATTAAGGATAATGAAGTTCAGGCAAAGAAAGAGAAAGAAGCAAAACAAATTTGACTTATTTGTAAAATCTATTTATTAAACAAAAAGTAAAGAGCAAAAAAGATGCTATATGTTTGACATAATTAATAAAAATTGCAAGTTTTACTCCCTTGACCAAATTTCAAAAAAGAACCTATTTACAAAAAACAAAATAACATGGTTAGTAGGATGGTTAATACGGAGTATGTCTCCCGGACGATGCAATACAGGCCTGACAACGCCTAGGCATGCTGAGTATCAAATGATCAATCTGATCTTGGGGAATATTACACCACTCATCAAGCAATGCACTCCGAAGTTCCGGTAGACAGGTGGGAGGGGGTTGACGGGCTGCAATTCGTCAGCCAAGCATATCCCACACATGCTCTATTGGATTCAAGTCCGGTGAGTATGCTGGCCAATGCATACGGGTGATATCCTCCGATTGAAGGCATTCGTCTACAATGTTTGCACGGTGAGGACGGGCGTTGTCATCCATAAACACAAATTCAGCACCCATGGCGCCCCGAAACAAACGTGCATGTTGTTCCAGAATGACATACCGATAGATGTGCCTGTCATCGTTACACTCTGAACATGCAGGTCAGTTCTGGAACCAAGAATAATTCCTCCCCAAACGAGCCATCCTGCAACACCGTAACGGTGTCTTTCAATGGTGTTCTCTTGGTGGTAACGGGTACCT
This sequence comes from Cheiracanthium punctorium, assembly GCA_038373885.1. Classification (NCBI taxonomy): domain Eukaryota; kingdom Metazoa; phylum Arthropoda; class Arachnida; order Araneae; family Cheiracanthiidae; genus Cheiracanthium; species Cheiracanthium punctorium. The sequence continues at coordinate 50,829 of JAWZYV010013941.1, forward strand.
GGCGCTCTCCAGATGAATGTCCGGCGAGAATTAGACTCCAAACTAAACCTGGACTCGTCGGAAAACATCACACAAGACCACTGTTGCGGTGTCCACAATGCATGCTCTCTACTCCAGGTTAATCGCAGGCGACAGTGAGTTGCGGTAAGTGGAACACATCTGACAGGCCTACGAGCATATAGACCAATGTGCCTTAAGCGTCTGTACACGGTCTGCCTTGAAACTGTCGTACCGGTAGCTGAAGAGAGCTGACGAGACAGGTCTGATGCTGTACTCCGTCTGTTTCTTTTGGCAGTAACTGCCAAATAGCGGTCCTCATTCGGCGTTGTAACTCGGGGGCGGCCTGTGCTGTAACGTCTACTCACATTACCATCATCTTGGAATCGTTGCCAAAGCATGGAGATGACACTCTGGGCGATTCCAAGTTCCTCGGATACTTCCAGCTGGGTACGTCCACATTCCAGTCGTACGATAATTCTGCCACGTAAAACATCATCCAAATGCCTCCTTTGTGCCATAACTATGCGGTTTTTGCAGTGAAAGGCTTTCACAGCGCTTGTGAACAATTTTACTTCTTTGCCACCATTCCTTATATACCCCTCTCTTACACTCTCGTCATTGTGACGTACCATCGACGCCATCTGGTGGTTTCCTGTAATTTGCATATTCTTCTTCAAGATGTGTGTGATCATTCCACAAGTGAAATTTTTATTTTAGAGATCAATTTCTGTGTGATTCTGAATTATCCTTAATTTATGGACATGAGTGTAAATCAGGAGGATAACACAAGGGTGCGGTGTCCTGCGTGGGGGTCTTTATAAGAGGTCCTAACCCGTATTTAAGCTAGTTTCGGAGAAAACCACGGGGAAAACTCCGAACGGTTAGGTTGACAGCCGCGCGATGGGACCCGAATCGGCGACCTTCACACTTCGGCCGTGTAGCATTTTCAGTGACATAACCACTGTGCCATGGTGAGGCTCAACACCAATTTTTACTAAACATATATTAGAAATATAATTTTATTAACAGACGTAATTATATAAAATAAATGTCAGTATGACGGAAGAAAAAAAAATTGCATAAATATTCAGCAATTAATGGCTTTAAATCAAAAGTTTCTTTATATATATATATATATATATATATATATATATATATATAGTGCCTGTGAATTTTGTACAGCTGATTACTCGACGAATTTCTAGAAGCAATAAAGTTCATGTTTTATAATGACAAGTGGACTTTTTACTAGAACTTTATACACATACTGGACTTTAGAACAACGAACCCAGTAATCAAGCAGAGAGTTTTCTGCAATATAATTCTGCAAACAATATCTATCTATCTATCTATCTATATATATATATATATATATATATATATATATATATATATATATATATATATATACGCTGTGGTATAATCTGTATATTTAGTTTATTGATAGGCTACAAAAAGTTCACGAAACTGCGATTAGAATAGCATTGGTTTATTAACTAAAATATGAAGTTACTTCAATGTAAACTTGTTACTATCGAAATTGATTTATGAATAATTCACCCATTTTTTACCAAATTAAAAAAGTGCTTTTGATCTATGAATGAAATGGCACTAATATTAGTAACATGCACCGAGGAATAAAAATATTAAATGAAAATACTTTTCTACAGAATGCAAAAGAAGTTTTACACATATATATTTTCCCCTCTTACAAAAAGGTAAAACGAAAAAAAGAACCATCTCACATAAAACAATGGTTAATAAAACAGCTGAGAACCCAGCTGAATAAGATCGATACTTGCACTCAACATGTATAAATGAGGCTCAACACTTTTCCCTTTCGATTTTTTAGAGTGGAGTAAAATCGAATCGAGTGTTAGAAGGAAGTATGAAAGATCAATGATCGAAAAAGATGCTCTAAGAATACAGAAATTGCTAATGCAGAGATATAGCAAAAGAAGAAACTGCAAGAAAAAATTTAAATTATAAGCAATATCCAATATATTATAAGTGATGGGGACATAGTTTATGATCTCGCGAAAAAGTATTGTCACTCTCTATTTTTCGGCATAATGTATAATGATTAATGATGGTGTTTTGTGTGGGTAATCAGAAAGAACGTTTCATAAATGAATTTCTGTTGAATGAAACTTAGCCTAACTGTCAGAAAAATTATAATTAAGGAAATATATATATATTATATAGTTTATATAAAGCTAAATTGTATCATTTTTCTTCATATAAATTCAATAATTGTTGTCGTTTTTATTTTTTTACCATTCGTATGATTTCTTTTAATACTGTTCGTAAACAGAGATCACAAAAAAATCCAATTATAATTTTCAGGATTTTAGTTTTTGCACTAATAGTTTCAAGACCCCTGGTTAATATATTAACGAAATATTTTCGTTAAAAAAAGTGTTTGGCAAATCTAGTTTTATGACTTTTTATCACTTAACTTATTTCTTCAAACAATTTATGAATAAGTGCCTCAATATAATTAGCACATTTTGCATACAGAATCATCAAGATGAAATTTTAAAGTATAAAATTTGAATAATACAACAATTAAAAAAAAAGATTTATTTCTCTAATACAAAAGGAAAAATTGCGAAGTTGGCATTAATAAAGAAAAAAATGCTACTCATTTAAGATTTTTGACTTAAAAATTTATTAAGTTTAATATATTATACCAGCTGCCAAGGTGGGGCCAACTTTGCCGCCTCGTACCTTACTGTGTACTACTGTTACTTTATACTCAGTGCAGTGTTCACTCAATTTCTGGACTCATTCCAATGAAAATCCTGTTTCTTTGTTTAAACGGTATTTCTAATTCACTTTATGTAGGTTAGGGTTGCTACACATTTTGATTGTCATCCTAAAAGCCGGTGTTGAAACAGCCAATGGCTAAAATGCGTTTCAGCCCAATGCATGGTGACATTTTTTAGATGGGCGATGAATGCGCCAAGTTCGATATTTTAAAGCTGCAAAAACGTCCGAAAGATCTTGCACTTTTGTGTATCCATTATTGTTATTTTGCCATTTACTGCGTGACATAGGCTTGCTCCATTGGACGTCATTGAACTGTTCATTTGGATTTTCGCACATGTGTTATTGTTATGGCACTCATGTCTACATCTTGCTGTTGCCGTTCGCAGCCTGGAAATAGCGTCGATTTTGGTACCGCATACGTTAGCGAATTATATAAGTAGATTTAAAAATTGGAATTTTCTGTTAGAATTCTAAGCAAAAAGAGCATTACAAAATCTTGATTAAAAAAAAAACAAACATTGAATGACCTTATCACGAATGTCATTAATTGCGTGAGAATTACGAGATACCTTAAGCAGGGAATTATCAATAGCTGAGTTGTACAACTGTGACAGAATATTTATAAACAGTCTCGGAAATTGTAAGAAATTGCTAAAAGTAATGTAAAAAATTCAAGAACTAATTCTATTGAAGGATTTTACATTCATTTTTCAATTTTGTTTTTTATTGATACGAAATATAACCCATTCTTAAACACAAAACACGTAGTTTAAATGCAATAACTTCATCTCTGTGATTTCTGTTCAAATATCTCACTACAAAGGGAAATTTTTTCTAATCCTACTCTTGGCAGCCGCCGTTGAATCCTTAGGTGTACGCGCAGGCGTACAGCGTAATGCAGATAAGAAGTCGCAAATAAATCTGTGAATATGGTATAACTTCTCTTCATTCCCCCACCTCCTTAACACATAATTTTAAACACTCTTAGCTTTCAAGTAGAAACATTTAAAGAATTTGCATTAATGGGACGTATTTATTTCGTTCATCTTATAAATTTTATTTAAAAGAAAAACCTAAACGGCATTAATTATGGATCGCTGAAAGAAATACCTTTGGAAGTATAGTACAGAGAAATTTTTTACCTTTGGATCTGCTACTGAAAGCTTTGGCAATATGTCAAATTTTTTCTTTTTAAAGTTCGTATTCGATATTGTGCATTATCATTTTTAAGGAAAAACCTTTCAACAAATACATATTTTTTTTATGGAAACTATATTGTATTTTACTGAGTAAAACACTATAAATTTTAAATTTAAAAGAATAAATATACTTCTTTTTTTACCAAGGTTGGGAGAAGTTGATTTCTTTTCAGTGAATAGAAAACAGCGAATAGAATTTAGAGTGAGAAAACAAAAAACTATATTACAATACATCTGTACTTATTTATGTTAGAACGATTTCTACTTCAGTAAATTTAATCTAAGAATAAATTTCAAACTTTATTTAACTAGGCCATAAACGTCACTTATTATAGAATTCACTTTTTTAATTTTTTGTGTAAACTGACGGAGTGACTCTGAAATATCTACACAAAAATTACATTTGAGGGGGGAATGGCGTTATCAATTTTCTGATTTAGAGAACGCTGCTTGGAAGTTCTGCTTGGTCTTAGGAAACTGCTTGGATGTTTTCACTAACAACATGTCTTTTTGTACACCCAAGACTTGTCAAAATTTAATCAAATCAAAATTTAACCAAATCAGCCTATAAGAGTAGCGTACTGCTCAAAAGATAAGTACAAAATATTTTTTTGTCTTATTTTGTTAGGAAATTTATTTAATATGCAAAGTGTCCTTAAAAAGTATATTGGTTAATCTTGAGAATAATAATTTTCTGGGAATCCAAATAACATGCAGTGTTTCTCCGAATTCTCAAACGGAAGCACTATTTTCTACTCGTAAAATTGTTGATTAATTTTTATGACGATTTTTAATGGTACATAACTTTTATATTTACGTATTAATATCATTACATACTTTATCTTACATAAAGTTTGTGTATTAGCATAAAGTATTCGAATGAAAAAATTATTTATATTGTAACTTATCGAGTTGCTATTGTGATTCAGATTTTCAACACTTTAAAAAATTCATAAGCAATTTTTAAATTTTAATGTATATTTATTTATGTCCTTTAAAACAATAAAAATTCATTATTTAACTTTTTTCAAATCACTTTTCTCTTAAGTCTTTCAAGCTACGCAAATATAATTAGAAATTTATACGTTATCGAGCAAATGTTTGAAAATAATATAAATGACTAAGATTTGCTTAGGAAATTCACAAAATAATGCTAGGTTTTATTTTCCATTTATTTTGATTTTCAGTAACATTTATATCCATTGTTAAATTAAAATGCTCAAACTGTATTTTATGCTGTTTATTTTATTTATTTATTTATTTTTATTTAAGCTTTGAATCTTAATCATTTCATTCTCTTCTATGAATTCCTGAAATTCTCTTAATGAATTTCAATTTTTTTTAAATCTTTAACGGTGTATTTAGAAAAGAAACGTGATTTTGGTGCATAAATAAAAATAAACTAATTACGTCATACACTTCAAAATTTTTAGAATTTCTCTTTATAAGGTTTACTATAATACACTGTAAGAAACTATAAACCTGTAGTGATTAGTTGCGAAACCTTCACAAACAATTCTTACAAATAAAAATTGTAGCAGGATGTGTCACCCTTCGAAAATTTTTGCTGTACCATTCCATGCTGAATTTTTTTTCCCGAAAGTTTTATAAAAGGCACCGTTGTTTATTTACTACCGTGAGTCGTACAGCTTAGAAAGAATCGTCTTGAATTTTTTCGATCCCTAGCGCAATTGTTTATTTTAATTTGTGTATATAGACCATAAGGGAGATTTTGTTTCTTCGATCTACATCCTTTAACACAGGGTGTACAAAAAAATCTGTAAAATCTTTAAAAGTTCAATACAAAAGAACAAATAATAATACAAAATTGTGGTTTACAGTAATAGGATTAAATGGTGATCGAATTTTTTTAATTACAAGAAACCTTTTCGTTCCAAATACTACCGATAAGTGGCGCTGAAATGCACGATGGGCAGTAAGTCCCCCCCCTTTTAGTATTATCAGGCTATTTAGCTTTGCAAATCATGATTTAATGTTTAATTGGGTAACAGATTTATCCCCTATAGCTTACAATCATATAAATAATAATAATAATAGCTAATAATAATAATAATTATATAAATAATAATTTAGCTTTGCAAATCATCATTTAATGTTTAATTGAGTAACAGATTCATCCCCTATAGCTAACAATTATATAAATAATTATAATATTAGCTAATAATAATAATTATATAAATAATAGTAGCTAATAAATTTTCTTTATTTTACAGATGGTAAGACAGTTAAAAAAAACTAACAGAACCAAGTTAGGTGTCAAAATAATTAAAAATGCCATTCTGCAAGTGAGACATGGTCAAAACACTATTCGAGGGGCTGCCAAACTTTATGGACTGAATGACAAGACAGTGGACAGGGATTATTAAGAAGGGGATTATTAAGATTTTTACTGATGGTAGCAAAATGGCTGGGCTTGCAGGTAGTGGCATTTATATAGTGACCCCCTATGACAAAATGTCAATTAGCCGACGTAACCCGGACTTCTGTTCAGTGTTTAGAAGTGAGCTAATTGCGATTAATGAGGGGCTTGAGGCTGTCCTATCAATGAAGGATTATGGAGAACTTTGGATTTTATCAGATAGCCGTAGCTCACTTCAACATCTTCACAAATGGATTTCTGATAGGTGACATGACAAGCATCTCAATCTTAAATAAACTAAATGTGATATCGCAGCATCACGAGATTCATTTACAATGGATCCCTTCACATGTGGATATCCATGAGAACGAGCTTGCAGACAAACTTGCAAGGGAGGGATGCAATCACCCGATTCCAACTTCATCTTCCCTTACCTTCCAGGAGTTGTACTCCCGGAAAAAGGAGCAAATTATGGCGGATTGGAGGGTTCCTCCAACTCACCACTGGTATGTGGGTAAGAAACCGGGAATTGCCCTTGCTCTCGAGTATGATAGAGCTTCCTCAACTGCACTACAAGACTTGCCAGTGGGCACATTAAGTGCCTCTCGTTTTCTGGAGGGAGAAAGAAGTACGACTCCTGCTCAATGTGCGGCGTACAAGAGGCCTCGCCCCGGCACATTTTGGATTGTTTGGGCCTCTCTAGGGAGGACATCTATGCAACTCCCCTTCTTGTGCTGGACTTTTTAAGAGTCAATGTAATTCTGGATCTTGTCTGACTTCGTCAGACTTTGGAGGATAAGAAAGAAGAAGAAGACGAGGACCTGAAAACACACAATGAGAATGAAAATGTAAGTTGAAAATATCTTATAATATTGAACAGTTTATGTAGTTTTAACTTGTTTTTTATGAAACAAACCTAGAATACCAAATACAAATTTAACAGTTCACACCTATAAACTTTTAAATAATATGCAAAGCCTATTTTGTTAATTGAAGTCCCCCCCACCACTGTCATTTGAAGACCGATTTCAACTCTTAAGGTATCAAAATATTTCCCTCATGTTTTGTGGCAGAAAAGGTTCTCAATATTCACTAATATTATTCTGATGGGCACGGGCTACCGTCAAAGGTGTTATCGCTTTTCATCAGACTAATATGGGGGAATATTTTAATCAATCCCGTAATATATATCAAGTACTGGTCGAGTGAATCACAATTATTAGCAGAACAGGTTTTTTACGTAGCCTATAGCCTAATCATTTATGTGTGCCTTTTCAATAAAAAATATTTTTTGCAGGTTGATGATGTACCAACTGCTGATCCAGACGCCCCACCAGCTCCAGAGGTGCGGCCGACTCCGGAGGCCGCAGTACAAAATGTGGTGTCAGGTCGCATAACGGCTCAGCTTGGATATTCCAGACATCCAAACGTAAGTAAATGAAAGGGGGTTTGAAAGAAATGACCAGAAAATTTATAATTTTTAATTAAAAAATAAATAGGTTACTAAATTCAAATATTTTTCGTTTGCGCAGGTGTTCGAGTGTAAGCAAGAAAAATTACTTGTGGAATACCTTCTGAAAGCTTCCGATATATATTTTGACCTTTCGCCTAAAGCAGTATGACGATTTGCATATACATATGCGGTAGCTTGTAACAGAAAAATCCCTCATTCTTGGAAAGACAATGGAATGGTAGGAACGAAATCGCTTACTTCTTTCTTAAAACGACATAGCAAACTCTCGATTAGGTCCCCTTAAGCTACGAGCTAAGCTCGAGCCACAAGTTTCAATCGAACTAATGTGTCGGCATATCTTGATAATCTGACAACTGCCATGAAAAGACTTAAGGCTGGGCCTGCTGACATTTGAAATGTCGACGAAACAGGAGTAACGGCTGTTCAGAAGCCCGACAGAGTCAATGGACGTAAATGGTTTTCACAAATAGGGAAAATGACTTCCGGCGAAAGAGGAACTCTAATAACAGTGGCCCTCTCAATCAGTGCCTAGGGTCAACTTTAAAGAACACTTTCTGAGAGATGGCCCTGTAGGTAGTGCTGGCGATGCTAACCCTTTCGGGATGGATGATGTAACACAACTTTTTTGAATCTGATAAGCATTTTGTGGCACATGTCAGGTGTTCCACTTCAAAATCATGAGCAGAGGTTTTAGATAATCACGAGTACCCACTTGTCAGCGGATATATTGGACTACTTTACAGACAATGGAGTAACGCTCCTTTCAGTCTCTCCCCACTGCAGTCATAAACTGCAGCCTCTTCTTGACTGCAGTGTCTTTGGGCTACTTAAAAAAAGCATTAACACTGCATACGAATCACGGATGGCTAGTAACAAATGTCCAATGACAATTCATGATATTCCTTCGACTTTGGCATCAACCTTACACCTAACAGCTACTCCAGTAAATATAATGGCTGGATTTAAAGTAACAGGGATTCAACAGCTAAACTCACTGATATTTTCAGAAGCTGATTTCATGCCATCGTACGTGACTGACAGACCAGAATCAACATCGCCCTCTACTACAGATGCCTACTTACGCCTCTGGCAGTGCTGCAGATATCTCTTGAGACTCTCTGCTGAAGAGATTTCTGCGTCTCAGAAATCTCTTGATGCCTATGGATACTCCAAGTATTTCTCCCAGTAGGCCTTCCACTTCTTGGCATGTGGACTAACCAACATGTGAACAAATGAGAGTATTTGAAAAGTCAGGATCAAGGCTTGGCATCAAGAAAGGGAAGAAAAAGAGGAAGTCCGCAATCCTAGCTGATACTCCCGTTAAAGGAGCCAGCCCTCAGATAAGAACAGTTAGAAGCGAAAAAGAAAAAAAATTATGAGACAACAAGACAAAAAGAAGAAATTTACGTAAACACATACTAGTTTCTATGGAAGCAGAACAAGAAGGCAGCAAAGGAAAAAGTATCAAACCAAAAACTGCAAAAGAGAAAAAAGTTAGTACTCTCTGGAAAAAAGGAAATAGTGAATGAATCTGATGACGAAAATAAAAACTGTGAGTGTGTTTATTGTTTTCAACCACACAACCATTCCAGAAGAGGACAAGACTGGATGCAAAAGGTGGTCTCATGACAACTGTGCAAAAAGGAAATACTTTATGTTTTGTTTGTAAAAATGTAACACTGATGATGAAGATTATTAAGTAGTTTCTGTTTTTAATCACCAATAAGCCATATTTTCAGTTTATCCTCTAAAACGTTCTTTAATTAATCCGCTTTAATTTTTTTATTTTTAAACAGTGTTTTAAGTTATAAATAAAACATTTCAATTTGATTAAATATTTATTTCATTTACTCCTTGGTATCACTTATAATAAGCCTAAACGTGCCCCACTTGATTCGTAAACTTGCCCCCAGAACGGGGCAAGTTTACGCAAAAGACTTGGACCTAAAAAAAATTTAAAAAAAAAATTCTTTTACGGATAAAAACACAAACGGGGCAACAGCTGAATGCACAAATTTTGACTTTATTAATTGTTTTATAAAACCACAATATCTAAAATTCCTGTTAAAACATAAAAATAGGAAATTCATTGAAAAATCCCCATAAACGTACCCCGGGCTACTCTACTCTATTCAAGGCATGTTTAGATTATTATTAGAAAATCGCATGTATCTTTAAATTATAAAAGTTTTTCTTTATGTCTCCTCTCAGCATTACACGAGATTATCCACTTTCATTCATAAACTATTTAAAATGTGAACTTCGAATTTTTTTTTTGCAAAATTTATTGAAATTATATAAAAATCATAAAATATACAGCGTGATTAAAATTCCACTTTAAAACGATCAGAAAAGGAAAACTAGACCCAATATTAACCAACTTGGTCACTGTGCAAAGGTAGTCAGGGGATTTATTATCCGCGGAAAAAAATTCAAAAATTCAACACCAAGGGCAAGGGCGTATTTAAGGGGGGGGGGTGGAGGGTTCAGGTGTCCGACCCCCTCCCCCCATAAAGAACATTTTGGAGGGGGTTCAAAAATTTCGGATCGGTCCAAACGGTAAAAAAGGCAGCATTTTTCTCAATTGGACACTATAACTTTAGTAACAAAATCAAAATTTCGTGGGGGAGGAAGCTCGGACACCTAGACCCCCCCCCCTCCCTTAAATACGTCCTTGCCCCTGGTGTTGAATATTTGAACTTTTTTTTTTCTCGCCGATAATAAATACCCCGACCAACTTTACACAATTACCAAGTTTGATAACTTTGGGTGCAGTAGTTTTCCTTTTCTGATCGTTTTAAAATGGATCTTTAATTATATCACCCTGTATATGTATTGTACATTCTCTCAGAGGTGTTCTTGATAGAATTATGCTGTAAGAAATTCAGAGAGAGAGAAAGTTTGGAATGTATATGGTGGAATAAACATATACATTTCCGAATAAGAACAGATTTTAATTGACTATTCGAGTCCAATTATTAACTTCTGTTCCTATTTCAGAAAAAAAGAAGTTAGTAATTGGCAGAAAGCACGGAAAAGTAAAATGAATATAAATAGTAAATCTCTGTTTCAAAATCACGGAACAAACTTAAGATCCAACATCAACATCCAGACTCTGCAATCAGAGAATTTTGAAATGACTTTCTAACTATACATGGATTTAATACATATATGCATACATCAAAAGTGTCTCGAAAGAAAGTTTCATAAAATTTTGTTTTAAAATACAATGCACTCTGCTTCCGTATTTTATTCATGCAATACAATTTTCCTGCATGAATAAAATAGGGAAGAACTGTAAAATATTTTAATTAATATTCAGTGACGCCTCAATAAACAATGACATGACTTACAAGCGAATTTGTTAGCAATACAATGTTAACTCGTTAAAGATTTAATAAAAGAAAAAGTACTAATTTTACCTGCAACGCAGCAGTAATTGCTTAAAGAATAAAGAACTTTGAAGTATGCATCTTCCACAGGTAATACCCCTACTCAGTTCCTTTGAGATTTTTACTTCTGTACTCGGTTTTCAGTACACTGAATACATTGATAAATCGTTTGTTATCTTAGAGTTAAAAAAAGAAGACCCTAAATGACTTTAAAGCGGAGCTTTTGCTCGAAGGAACTATTTCTTTTATCGATAACCAAGAAAGACTTATATCGGATAATGCTTAATCGATAAAAAAGATGCATGCTCTTCAAAATAAGATAAGGTTCACTGTGCTCAAGGTGCGTGAACACATAGACCTTCTGAACACTGGCATAACGTGTTTTAAATTATGTATGTGGTTTAAAAATTTATCGTATAACTCATTACATGATCGGAAGAAGTAGCTAGATGTTTCTTATTAATAATAAAAGATTTTAAGATTGTAAGACCAAGGTTTTAACATTTTTAATCGATTTTATATTATTATTTTATTATTATTATTATTATTTATTTATTTTTAAGCTTATACAAAAATCTGATGAATGCACTAGATTGTTTTTTTTTTTAATAATAAGTTCCAGGTTTTTCAAATAAGACTTATGAAAAATTTTATTAACTAAAAATGAATTTTTTTTTCACAATGCTCCAAAATTAAGATTTATGTATACTGAAATTATGTATGTAATATTAAATAAAAATAGTCTCAATTACTTTAATATTCTTTTATTTATTAAATGTTTTATTCTTTCTAAGCGTTATTTCTCATTAAAACAAAAATAGTTATATTAGACTTAAATTATTAACTCTCATAGATATTTTCTTCTGGTCCCCAATATAGCCTCAAAATCTACTCGCAGAAAATTTCAGTTTTCTAATAAAAGTTTATATCGAAAGAAATTATGAAATTTTTAACTTTTGTTACCATGTTACCCTTATGAGATTAAAGTATTTTTAACTATATCTTTTGCACGTAGAAGTTTCAGGAGTAATTGATAATATTAAGAAATATGCGAAATGACTGAATCACTACTTTATATTTGAAATTCAAAATTTACAGTTAAATTTTAAAAATACGATAGGCAGCAAGTGTTATACTGAGTTTAATAAAAAATAAGAGATAAAAGACTGTGTAAAACTTCAATTACAGTTGTTCGATAAATTAATAAAGAATAAATGAGAAAGTAACTTTTGAATCCCCCATTACTTACCATTTAGTGTAACATGAGCCTAATGTCATGCAATTTCTAAAAACACAACTAAACAAATATGCATTTTACGCCTTAAATTTGTAGTATTATTGTGCACATTAATGCTCGTAAGTTGACTTTTCTTGCTAAAACGGTGATGTTGAGTAACTTTGTAATTGACCTAATCCCCATACCTCCTAGCATTTTCCAGATAAGAACGCTAACTCCTAATACAGACGCTTAGTGACACTGTAAGCGGTTTCATTGAGTAGCGCATAGTTATTTCACTATACCTGGACAACATTTTTATGAGTAAATCTCTCGTTGTTTTGAGGTTAAGGAGGTGGCAAAAGGCTTCAGCAGACACTCTGTATATAGTTACACACGGATTAGTAGTAGAAATGTATAACATACCTAAATTTTGTGACAATAGATGCAAATTTATGGCACTTAGAACGCAGATTACCATACGAAAATTAAAAACATGTTTTCAACATTCTTGACAAATATCAGTTAGAAACCATGATATACTGTCGACGATATATATATAAAAATTTTAAAAATCAGAAATTCAATCAGAAAAGATTGAGGAGAGTCAGAAGGTTATCCCACCTACTGGAAAATAATATTATTCGACCTGTAGGAAAGTAAATACAAATTTTGAACAAAATACAACGCAGCGAAACAGAATGTTGCCATTTTGAAGAAAGGAAAAAGAAAAACGGAAATGTGATACTCCAGTAAACAGAAAAAGAAACAGTAGGAGTTTGGAAGCATCGAATTCAAGAATAAAATTATGGAGAAAAATGAAAAAGAAAATGTGAAAGTTAAACATGTAAAGTATTATTCATTTGCAAAAGTAACCCAAAGGAATAGTGTAAGCGAGTAAAAATTTGTTACTTATTTGTACAATTTTACTTTATTTATTTATTTATTATTTAACAGTATATGTAGATATTTTGCATCTATCGAATAATATTAATACTAATAATAAAAATATAAAGAAGAAATTCGTTTGCTGTGATAAATTAGGAGTGTATTGACGTAGGCGAACCAGTCAGCAAGGAAGATATTTCGTTTACATTCATGCAAAAAGTCCAGTGCATTTGACGAAATGGGACAAAATAAAAGTCCACTAAATTTGAAACACATTTCTAGTTTGTGGTAAAATTGAGTTTGTACATTTCAGCAAAAGTAAAAGTAAATAAAAAAATCAAACTTCAGAAAATGTAATTGCGCAACAAAATTAATCTAATGAATCCAAAAGAAAAAATAAATTTCTGTCTGAAGTAACTAATTATATCAAATCCTCTGATGGGAATTAAATAAAATTGGTTCTAAGCTATTTAAGTCATAGAACAAAATCTGTTTGCACTAACTGAGAATACAGACCGAAATTTATAACTAAAACAAGTGTATAAAATATCTGAACAAAAATTTTTTAAAAAAGTACGAAGTTGAGAAAATGGACGTAACGATTAAAAAGATATTTTGTCCAGTGCAGCTTTTTCCAGGATTTTTAGGCTGTTTTTTTTTTACCACTACTGGTAAAATACTACAGCCTTACCTGTCAGAATTTAAATCTGAGTTGACCAAGCTTACAATGCGCGAGTTATTTTCACCGTCGATTCAGATGCACCATACAACTGAAGCACCTTTGTATTATTAGGTTGTAACGAAAGTTTCCCGCCACCGCAAACATCGTCAGTACACAGTTCTTGTTGGCGTATTGGCTCATATTTTGTCAAACGATTTTTGGCATTTGAAAGAAAGAGGTTTACTTTATAACATTGTGTTGTGAAATCTGTAAAAAATATAGTTATCATTAAGTATAAGGTGTCTCAAATGGAACTATCACTCTAGAGGATTAGAACCATCATTTACTTCCAGTTGTGTTGCAAAAAGTCAGCTACATAATATCAACGAATTATGAGTACAGCTTTAAGTACTATTGTTGTATCATGTGACACTGTGCAGGTTTGGTACCGGAAGTTCAAAAACAGTTATCTAAGGAGTTAGAAGCTAGTTTTTCAGGCAGATATGGCGGAAAACTTTCGTTACAACCTGATACTTTACTTTTACGGTTAGAGTTGTAAAATATAAACGGGGATAGGCTTTTACGTAGAGGGGGGGAGGAGGAATTATGGCTAGTGAAGACGAGACTGAAGTTGTTCTTATGAAAAGGATTGTAGAATTAACTTTTCAGATATTTGGTAGGGGATCAGAGATGGTTTGATTTTTTTAATGCAATGTTTTTTGGAATGTACTACTTCTTTTAGATGCGGCATCATAAATTTAAGAAATAAAATGTTTCCGGGCTCAAACATATTCTCATGCACAAGTCTTCAATATGTCTCAAAACAATAAGTAGATAGAAAGATGCAATGCGCCACTTGAATCTATTCAATGTGCCAAATGTACTCTGAAATTGTTCAATATGCCAAATGAGTGTCTAGATCAAGGGTATCAAAATCGTGGCGCATTACACGATTTTGATACCCCTGCTCTAGACAGTCTACGCTAAATTGTAAATTCCTAAAAATATTTAAATCATCTTTCAATTTTCTTTGCTGCCACTCAGGTGGTGTAGTGGCTTTAGAACCATTCCATCACGCCTTGGGTGTGGGTTCGAATCCCTAATTGGGCATGGATGTTAACTTGTCCATTCCTTCACAGGGGTAACGCTAGCCGCCCACGGTGCCCCCCCCCCATATTAAAATGGCCACAATACCTTCTGGCTCTTGTAGCCGACAATGCCTAATAGGCAAGTGCCCTACCTTCGAAAAAAAACCAAAAAACCCGTTGCTTTGAGAGTTGGCACCAGTATAGGCATTCGAACATTCAAAACAACAATCTAATACAGACTAGTAAAACCTCGATATAACGATACCTAAGGAACCCAATAAAATGATCGTTCTGGAGGGATGCACCGTCGTATCGAGGAGAGATTATATTGTATGGAAATTTCGCGGGACCGTCAACTTTTATCGTTATAAGTTGACGGTCAACTTATAACGATAAAAGTTGACTGATCAACTTTTATCGTTATCTTTTATAGAAGAATCTATCGCTCTATCGAATATCAGCGTGGTTTTACTGTATAAACTTTAAATAAGGATATCATATAATATCTGAATATATATATATATAGCTCAACTTCTCAAGAAAGTAAAAGTCTGTTCATTATATTCAACGAACAAACTAAAACCACAAGACCAAACGTTTCTTTAAACAGATGTTTATACACAGATGTTTATACAACGATACACTTGTTTAAAAATCTGACAAAAGGAAAGCTACAATTGATAAAAAAAATTCCGAGCCTATTTCGAGCAACTTCTTACCCATTCTTTCCACATGCGGGCATTTTATAAATATTTCAGCGGAATATTTTGATTCAGCCAGATATTTTTAACCCAATCTCGGGCTATTGTAAGAATTTCTTTAAAAAATCGAGGAAAAGTGAACATTTCGAGATGCCGTTCGAATAACTTCGGTGCAGTTTGAATTTACGTTTTAAATAACCAGCGCGAAACATTTTAAAGGAATGCGCATCTTATGAAATGTTTGTAATGCATTCAATTTATATTTTATGCATCGCAACGGATTTGTAACTATATAGGGTAAATAGTAGATATTCTGACTCTTATAGTTGAATAAGAGTCAGAATTTAAAAATATCCAATTTATTGTACCTTGGAATTCAATATTTTGTGCAATGTAAAGTAAAAAAGGGTGTTCTAAATTTAAGTTTCACACGGCCAATAATCAGTAACTAAACATTATTACTTGGAAATATTTATTGCAAAAGATACAGAAAAATTTCAGCTACTTCTCAACATAAGAACCACCGGAAATGCAACACTTGTTATACTGTGGGCTAAGTTTTTGTTGTCCAGTGTCATAGAAGTCTATCGCCTGAGAAAGGAGCCAGAGTGTCACAGTTGTTTACAGTCTTCATTAGTGGAAAAGTGTCACTCAGATAGGAATTTCTTCAGGTGTATGTTTCTGGCATCGGTACTAAAGGGTGAATGGTCAAACACCACAAGAGAAATTCCTGTTCGGGCATCACTTTCTCACTGATGAAAACTGCAAACAACTGTGACACTCTGGCTCCTTTCTCAGACGATAGACTTCTATGACACCGAGACCTCACCATGACACAGTGGTTATGTCACTGAAAATGGTATAACGCCGAAATATGAAGGTGCCGGGTTCGGGTCCCATCGCGCGGCTGTCGATTTAACAGTCTGGAGTTTTGGTAGGCTTTCTATAGATGCAACTTGAATAGCCCTCCCCCTTGGGATCCCCCCCGCTTTTAAGTCCTTCTACCAAGGCACCCCCATCCTTGGCAGATCGCCCTATCGTAGCGTTGCCACAATCACAAACCAAACCAATCTATGTCACTGGACTACACAAATTTATCTTTCGGTATGATAAGTGGTACGGTTCTGGCGATTCTTACAAGAAAAGTAACTGAAATATTGCTCTATTTTTTGCAGTAAATCTTTCAAGGTAACAGTGTTTTGTTTCTTTGGATTGGCCGCGTGAAACTTACTTTCCGGACGACCCTCGTACATGAGTCCTTATGCTACATATCGTCGTTGTGTCCCGCAGTGCTCTGGGTGCTAAACTCCGTTCCCATTAGAACACGGCAGGTGAAGCAGCATCCGGCTAGGCCAGTGCTTGGGAGGGTCCACTTCCTCTCGGCTGGACTACTGTGGGACCGTGTACACTAATGGGAGATTGTGCACGTAAAATCTGTCGTGGCTCCAATGTCCTCCGAGTTGTTAAACGATACCTCTGGGAGTGCCGATTTCAGGGGGTGGGTCCCTCCTCTAAAATGGGTTCAAAATGAGGGGACCACGGGCTAAATCGTACTTCCTCCCACTGGGACCCTAAATATGGAAGGCGCACCACCTCTGCCCATCCTCTGCCCATCAGTCTGCCCATCAGCCTAAATATGGAAGGCGCACCCCTCTTGCCCATCCCCTCTGGTCTCCCTTCGGGGGGGGGGATCTGGCACCACCGTTTGCGGTTGTCAGGGGGATCAGAAACAACAACAACATCGTCGTCAAGGGCGGATTAACGGGGGGGGGGTCACCCCCCCCCGTCGAGAAAAAAGAAATTAATGTAAAAGATCCTATTTTACTTCCATAAAATGGATGTATATGTCAATCTTCTAACTAGCCGCCCCACCGACAGACTACCGCCCCCGCCCCGACAAACTTGCATTAATACGCCACTGATCGTCGTTGTTAAACCACTATGTGCAATGTGCACTTTTTGGAGTTTTCGAGATTTTTACTATTATATTTAGTTTAGTAACCAAATTTTCGTACCACAAGACTGTATCGTGACTGTAAGCATTATATGGTGAACTGTGTTCCCTAAAAAAAATATGTTATGTGCATCCACCAGAATATTGTCAAATAACAACGGCTAATAAAAACTGGTAATAATAAATAAACATTTTGCACGTAGCAGAAATTGATTTGAGAATGACGATATGTTCAACGTTCTCTTATAAAACAGATTTATAAAAATAATTACAAAACGTGAGCTCATACTTGACTGTAATTAACCTAACATGAAACATGACCTTTTCATTTAAGGATTCAATATTACTTTAGGATCCTTTACAAAAACACATGTAATATTTCTGTAATTTGCCTAACACTTTGGAAAAAGCGTTCGGTCTATAATATCATTTTAAGATAAGCAGTCTGAAAAACGCCGCTATCTCTTTAGAATTTGTATTGTACATACAATATTCAAAAACCCTATTCCAGCTAGGAATCTTTCAGTAAAGTCGTTATTGTGTTAGAGTTTTCACGCCTCATATAGTTTTGCAGTGCAATTTCTTAACTGGGATAAATGCATTTTACATTACTTGTTTAGTACAACTTGCGAATGGACACTGTAATATTTTTTAAGTCATTGATACGCGTAATTCATTTTAAATAATAATAAAGAGCCGGAAAAAAATTGTTTTCAGAAACAACAGTGTATATGTTCATGTACTTTTATATATTAAAAAAAATCTGAAATTTTTACTACAAAACTTTATCTTCCAGGTTAATTGCGTTGCTAATTTCTCGTTTTCAAAAAAGATATATCTTTCACAAATTCAATTATTTATGTACTTACTTGTTCGGCAGTGCATTAGAAAATGTGAAAAAAATGTATAAAAAGTAATGAAGAACGATGTGATAAAGTGTTTTCTAGAGCTGATTTTATATATTTACTCCATAAAAAAAAAAAAAAACTTTCATAAATAGCACTTAAAAACAAGCAGGACGAAACAAGTTTTTTATAAAAAAATTTGATGATAAATATCTTTAAAAAATTTACAGGTCAATTACATCTATTAATGCTTTAAAATGTGTTTTTATATGGTAACATTTTTACATTTTTTATGAGCTGAATTTTGTAGTATTTTTTTTTTTTTTTCAAATTTCGAAAAGACAAGCATTCACTTTTTGCTCTCAAAGGAATAAAATGAATAATGTTTGAAAACGTAATAAAAGTCTTTTGTGATGTTCTCTTTTATTCAAAGTATAAAAAATAAATACTCTTAAAAAAACCTTGTTGATTAGCACTTATTTGCTGATGCTTTTTTTCTTATGAAAGAATGCATAAATCTTGTTACTAGAAAAATTGTTTAGCATGGTTAGTTTTAGAATTAGGTTTTGATATTCTCAGATTTGAAATGTAAGAGAAGTTTAAAAGAAAATTTGTACGAGTAAATGTTTGGATAATTAAATAATTAATACTGAAACTTACTGAAAATAATATACCGAAAACATATTAAAAAAAAGAAATGCATTCAACGTAATTGACAGGGTCATTAAAAAAAACTATCCTCATAACTGAACCGCTAGCGGCCTATACGGTCAACCTATGAAAAACAAATTTTAGATATTAACATTCAAAGTTATATGGTCCCGAGAGTAGATTTATTTAAAACAATAAAGCTTTCATGGTTATATGTACAGTGAAAAAATTCGAAAGTTTCCAGCGGCACCACTGTCAATTTTTCTAGGGAAATTGATCAGCGCATTAAAAAACCATATGTAACGATGTAATGATACTTGTATGATGAAAACTGGCGGCGTAAAACATTTACAGAGAGCAGCACTGCAAAGAACTAATTACAGAACAAGAGTGGATAAGGAAATTGTTTTTGTACGTATTAAAAGTTTTCAAGAGATGTTTGTTTAACATTTCTAGTTCCTATTCCGGTGAATTACGCTATTTGTGTCAATGCACGTTTCTCTAGGCTGCCTTTAATTCTTGAATACTTTTCTTTGCAATTGTTTTACTCTGCCGTTTTCCATCATGCATAATCTATCCAATGTCTCTCATGGTAATGCGGTGATCCGTTTTCTTTTAAAAATAGCGTGTTGTCTAATATTAATTACCAGTATTGTTTATCAGATTTAATTTTTCCTAGAGAAAGCATCAAATTTGATGCATATGCACTCTATAACAAAATAATCGACGTCCCAAGAAAGAGTCGACAAATTGTAATGAAATTTCGTAAGCAAAAGGCATTCGGTTCGATCATGCTATTGATTAAAATATGAAGTCCGATGAAAGAATAGCGGAAGTGCTAGCGCAACAGAGCTGCGCATTCAGCAGGTGCCTAAAAGGAGCAATTCTCAATCTGACGGTTAAAATTTCTGTTGCATTTCGACTGCGACATCCTACGGCAGCCGTAGCAATACCTCACAGAAGGATTCGTGCGCATTACGAGCAAATGTCAAAGTTTGAAAGAGGTCGTGCGATCGGACTGAAGGAGGCTGGTTGGACGAATCGAAGAATCGCTCGACATCTGCGTCGAAGCCATGCGGCTATTGACGATACTAGCAAAAGTTGGTCAACAACGGTAGATATCAGCGTCAAAATGTTAGTGGTCGACCGAGGGCCACAACAGAACGGGAGGATAGAGGGATTGTCCGAGCAGCTGTCACAGCACCGCATTCGTCGCTATGAAATATCTACTGTGGGACCCGAACACATGTGTCCAACATGAACCTCCACAGACGATTAAGAGAGCGAAATTATTTACGCTTGCTACGACCGTTACGCCGGTTGCCTCTCACGCCTGTATACCGTCAAGTTCGATTACTGTGGTGCTGGGCTCTTTCAGAGTGGAACTGCGCTGACTGGGCACGTATAGTCTTTAGTGACGAGTCCCGTTTCCAACTGTGTCCTGACGACAACCATAAACGTGTCTGGAGACGTCCAGGGCAGAAGGGGGATCCTGTCCTGACTATCGCACGTCACATAGGACCACAACAAGGTTTTATGGTCTGGAATATCTTTTAGTACCCGGACCCCTTTGATAGTCATTTCTGGCACATTGACAACACAGCAGTACGTTGACGATATCCTAAGATCGGTTGTGTTACCCTTCCTTTTTCGACACCCTGGACTTACTTTTCAACATGATAATGCCCGTCTGTATACGGCACGTGTTCCTATGGATTGTGTTCAAGCTTTCCCTGTACTTCCTTAGTCAGCTAGGTCGCTTGATCTCTCTCCCATAGAGAACATTTGGACTGTTGGAACTGTTCGACTTTGGACTGTTGTTCATGTTGGAAGGCGATTGCAACCATCTCAAAATGTTGCCGATTTAGCCCAACAGTTGGTGACAATTCGGCAAGAAATTCCGCCAGACACCATCCGGGAACTTTATCAGTTTGTGCCACGCCGAGTGACAGCTTGCATCGAAGCCAGAGGTGGGCCAACGCCTTATTGATTTCCTCCCTTTGTATTGGTCAAACTCTACAATAAATCATTCAATTATTCGAATATTGTAATAAGTTTTTTAAATGTTTTCTCTTTACACCCACTATAATTTTTATCACAATCGGACAGTTCCTTCTTGGTGAGTCTTTTTTTTTTTTGTTACAGAGTGTGTGTATATATATATACATAATTACGTGTTAAACACGTGAAAAAAAACCAAGTCGTTGTTATTGAAAAAATAAAACCGAATTCAAGAAAAACAAAATTAAAAAAAAACAAATTTAAAGTAAAAGAAATACATCAATTCAGACCTCTTCAGAGGGACACCGGCGCAAAAGTTAATTACAGGTTTCTGTGCTGGTGGCTGGAGATTTGAAACTATCATCTTGCTTGAATATGTTCTTTTTAATTTACAAATATAATAATCAGAAAATTTTACTTCATGTTTGTTTTTCTTAACTGTTGTCTTTATTGAATTTGGTTTTATGTTTACAATGACAATGATTTTTTCTTTTTTTTTGTGCGTATGGGGATTAATACTAAATTATGCATTTATAAGCACAGAAGACATTTTAGAGATGCAGGTATTACAGTTCTCATTCTTTTATATGATATAACCTATTTTTTTTAATTTTCTATAATATATATATATATATATATATATATATATACGGTGTAAGACACTCTATAACAATAACTAAAATATTATCTGAGGCGTTATAACTCATAATCTTATGGGATAAACAACATTTAAGCTTGGCCGTTCCGTACATTTACAGTTCTTATGGGTTATAAAAAATGTCACTAAAACATCGTTGGTGGCTCTAAGAAACCAAACTTTAGCCTAGGTGTCACTAATACGCGTGAAACAAAGGCATTAAAAAGGCTGTAAAAGTAATGGTCATACATTGAACGAAATGGGACTTTTATATGCGCAGACGTAATAACAGGAGGTTTTCATAAAGTAGAAGTAATTTTTCTTGGGATTATAGTACTGCTTTATTCGACTATGATTCAAGTTAAAGTACTTTGTTTTAAGTTTCTGAATATGTGCTTATACTCTTCTTCTTCTCGGGTTATTTTAAAACTGCACAGCTTTAGATTGCATTCCCATTAACTCTTTTTGCAATTTAGGTAGAGTTACCAACCGTTCCCAATTTTCGGGACAGTTCCCCAGTTCAAGATTTTTTTCAGTTTGTCTCCAAAATGTAAAACAAAATTTGGGGACAAAATTTAAATTGCAGTAATTACTTCTTTCCATTTTTTAAGAAAGCCAATCCTATTTACTTCATTTTATGAATATTAATAATGCTTTTAGTTGAATAAATAGAAGCTTATACGAGAAAACACTGAATTTATAAAATTTTCCCGATTTCTATTGCAGAACTGGAGACATCACTTTGCTTTGTCCCCAATTTTTGTGTAAAAATCTGGACACCTTTTTAACATTTTAAACGAATTTTAAAGCTATCCTAATTCAAGAAAAATAGTTAAAACATATACTTATCTAAGAACTTTTAATGCGATCTATAATATTCCCGATCTATTAATATCTGGGTCCCTATCTGGGCTATCTGGACGCTATCTGGCTGTGCCGCACAGCCAGCTGCGTCAAAAAAGGGTCTCTAGATCTGTGGCACACGATGAGCATTTCGATCTTCTGCCATCTTGCTGGTAGTTAAGTCGAGCGATGGCAACGGCTACACTTTTTTTTAGCGTTGGAAAAGGGTTGCGCCTAAAAGGGTTAAGGCGTATGAGCCTTTTTCCGGACACCAACCACGTATAATTTTGTACCTAGTTGAAAAAAAAGCCTATAGAAAAAAAAATATATACGTATGAATAAAATAATCTGCTAATGTTGAAACTAATCTCATTAGGAAGAACGTAAGAACTGGAAGTTTATTTTATACATGCACCGAATTCTGAGTAATGCTCTCCTAAAAGACCAATGAGTTTTCAAACCTTCAACTTGATCCTTCAGGTAATGTCTCAGTTCATTTTTCTTTGGGTAATTTACTTTGGCACTCAGTGTTCTAACCGCTGACTACATTGATAAATCGTTGTTATCTTGGGAAGACTTGAAAAAAAAAGTAAAAGACTCTGTATAAATGACTTTAAAACGCAACCTTGCTTAGAGAAACTATTTCTTTCATCGATAGCCAACGAAGACCGCATCGGATAATGTTTAATCGATACAAAAGATTCATGAACTTGAAAATGAGTTTAAGATGTGTTTGTGCTGAGGTGCGCGTTTGTATACAGATATTGCCTTAAGTATAAATGCATTGATCGATACATTTTTTTCTTCTATAAATGGTTGTGGAATACTTTTTATTGAAGAAGGAATACACTTTGTACATCCTGAATTGCATCTAGACTTTACGTTTGTACGTCATTATGTATACTTCACATCAAAGTACAATTTTTTAAACTTAAATATTACCAAATTTTTTGCTACTTTCAAATACGGAAACAATTTTTTTAATATAAAAAATGTGCTTTTTTATGCATTAGACATTAAAAAAATCAACAACTTGTGAATAAATAAATGCATTTATGAATGAGAAAAATATGTACTCACGTATGCATTTCGGAAACAATTACACACATGTTTTCCACGGATTTCCGTTGTATTTACATCTTTTATCATCGTTCCCGAAGTCTATGTAAATCTGGTTATTTATTTATTAATTCATTTATCATTATTAAGTGTAGAAAATTATGCTTCAAGAAGACCAGTTTCAATCTTTTTACATCTCTCTACAGGATATATATATTTTCTTCACCATTCCTTTATTTAAATTTCCAAGGATATGGGAATAAAAAAAAAAATATTTTTTTCTTTATTTTCCTGGGAATTTCTGTGATTTAAATACACATTTTCTTTTAAAACTTACAGTCAATACCTAATAAGCGTCGTATTACATACTTGTTTACTGAATTAAAATAGATCTGTTGCATAAAAATATATTAAGTATCAGAACTTGCTGGAATAAAAATCTAATTGTCGGAGTTTCTCTCTGAGCAATAATTTGTTGGACTGGTTGGATATTTGTAGAATTGTAAAACATGTACTTTTATTAACTTAATTATATTTTGTTAAGTTTTTTCCCCTGCTAATACTATGTTTTTTGGTTGTTACTTCTTTTATAGAGCCCATATAAATGAGCTTGTAATTAAAATACATTTATAATGTTTGACTCGTTGAAAATCATTCAAATGTTAATTTTTGAAACATTTCAACTCAAATTATTTATTTCGCATCCAAGCAAAGTTAAGATAAAAAACAGGAACAGGAAATAAATTGTGAAAAAAATGTTTGGTATATGTTATATGTGATACGTGCAACATATGTGTTTGCTTATACATTTAATTTAAAATTTAAAATAACTTATCAACAGTGTTTACACGCATTTTTAGAATTCTTATCACTGTACTATAACCTCTTATACTCAGATTTTTTTTCCCCTGAATGTTTGTAGAACGTCTAAAATTAATTAATTGACGAAAATAAATATTTCTTTGAAAATCAGGTAGCTCAAATTTTTGTCTTTAGCGTTTACAAAATCTTGAGCAATAACTACGCGTATAATGTGTACTTTTCGTAACTGTATAAAGCGTGCATTTACGAAAATGAAAAGATCCCATTCAAAAACATGCAATTGTTTCGAACGTTTTCAATTTGTAAAGCTTACAATTAATTTCATTTAAATTCCGGAAAAATTTCTAGTGTAACTTTTAATTTTGTTTACCAGACACTTTCAGCAAATTCAGAAAATACTCGAAAAGATATAAACTTTAACTCCGTAAGGAATTAATTGTGCTTGAAATATATCAAAATTTTTTGAGCAGTAAACAAACTGGCCAAATGACTTGCCATTTCAATTAATAGTGGGTATTTCCGCCTTTTGCTTTGTTTACAGGCGCGTAGCCAGGAAAATTTTTCGCGTGGGTGGGTGGGTGGGGATATGAACTGATATATGCATAAATAGACTGGATTTCTGCACAGCATTATCTTGTGATCACTAATCCAAAAATTTCGGGGGAGGGTATATATCCTGATATCCCCCCTTGGCTACGCCCCTGTTTGTATATAACATTTACTCGTCTTTCCCAGACAGCATATAAGCTTAAATCAAGCTTGACATTTCTTTGAATTTGACGCATTAATACAAGCTATTGACAGTTCAATTCATTTTAAGCTCGCAGCAAGCTTGGAGAAGTCATTTTAACTGTCAAGCTTGAATAGAACTTGATCACTGCTTGATTTGGAAAGCCACATCCACATAACAAATAATTTATCATCAGTCATAAATGTATGTGTCATAGAATAAAAAAAAGATTCTATATTTCCAAATATTGAAATTCTTCAAAACAAAATACAATTATACTACGAAATTGATTTCAAAATCAGTCGTTTGTCTCGATTTTGGCCAGTATTGCCCACCATGAGTGTCGCGATATTGAAAGTTTTAAAACGTGTGCTGCTTTTAAGTTTATATTATGCTTATTTTCCGATTAGTAGAGTCGCTAATTCACACATAACATTATTTTAATTTTGATTCATCCCATGGAGAAATAAAAGCAACAGATCAACACATCGGCCACTGATCGATCTCGCCGGAAAACGGCGTGATAACCATAACAGTCACTTCAAACTTTAGTCACATCAGCGCAACTCAGGTTGGCCGAGTGGTTAGGACGCTGGCTTCCCAACCGTTAGATACAGAGTTCGATCGCGGACTCTTGATGGTAGCAGATTAAAATAACTTGAAATTTCAGCGTAGGGGGGGAAAATGCGTGGAAAAATAAAATATGGGGCCGAGTTCGCCGACGGGCGCCCCGTGTATTTAGGAAATTTTTTTTTAAGCTTGAAGCTTGCTGTGTTAAGCTGGGCAAGCTGGGCAAGTGTAAACTAGAGCACTTGATTCAAGCTTGCATTAAGCTTACACGCTTGAAATTTTCAAGCTTAATTCAAGTTTATTGACTTGATAAATCAAGCTTGTTGCAAGTTTGATGCAAGTTTGCTGTGCTGTCTGGGTTGTTTCTGAGTTGAAGTTGAATTCTTTCATAAGTTGTAGAATTTTTTAATTGTCTTGCTTTCCGTATTTTTCTTCGCAATCCACTTCAATTTTATTTCATCACGTTTGGTCATTTTTGTGGGTGTTTGGTCCCCTTGATGTTGATGCTTTTGTGCTACCTTCAGTTAACTATGATTTATACATCCTCATTAAGCTTCTACTGCATATTTTAAATTCATTTGAAGTATCAGATACTTTTACGCCATTTTGTCATATAGACACGATCTCCCTTCTTTAAAACTCACTAATAGCCTTCGTTGATGACATCTAAAAGCAAAAACAAAAATTTTTACAAAGTCATAACAATCTTAAATTTGAATATTAGAGTTGTTTAACTTTGCATTTCCTTTTTGAGTGACATTAGTGAGTGTTTTTATAATTACAATTCAAGGAAAGAAAAAGAGCATAAAATGTGGCTGATGACAAGTCATTTGGCCACTGTGTTTATTTCCAGGAGATGCTAAACATTTTTTTTTACAAACTGTGTTTTTGTATAAATTTCAGGATAAGGAAAAATTACAATATACAGAAAAGACCTAATGAAAAATGTGTTGAAAACATAAAAAAGTTAGTGATATATAAAAAAAAATGGAAAATATTTCCTTTTTAAGAATTTATAAAGAGCTTTGGCGATTTTAATTATCTTGATACAGTAACATTTTATAAGAAACAGAAGATAACATCTGTAATTTTACAGAAAGTGAGCAAAATAGTGACATTGGCATACTGAAAGCTTATGCTCCATTTTCTGTTTTTTCTAAATTAAGTTTTAATTATGCAGATTATCATACAATATAGCAGTCATTAATGAAATTTTTTGATCATTTTGTGGAAGTTTTATCGTTTTTGAAAATTTTATAAAGTTTAAAATAGAAAAGGATTGCTCTAAATATTTGAATGGACTGCTGCAACGAATTTGTCATTTCATAAGTTTTATACTATAATACAAAACCAAGTATAATCTCGACAATACAAAAAGCCACGAAATTTTAAGAGTATAAAATCATATTAGAGAAAATCCCTTTTACTTTAAAAATCTTTCTTTTTTATAGTCTAAATGAATAATGCGATCACAGAACTGCATATTTAATATGTAGAAAAGAATTTTTACAAACCTAGGATTTAATGCGTCTGTTTTAATATTCTAAACATGAAGTAGTAGAAAATTATGAAAATTCCGCAAGTGGTACTATTTCTTTTTCACAGTTACAGAGTGAAAAAAAATTGAGATTTATGAAAATGCGAGTTCTTTTGTTAAAAACCAAACTAAGTGCGTGAAATTCTCTGTTCTTTCGAAATAATTTCCTTTCGTTCATCTACTTTTCTCCGTGCCTTCCAACACCACAAACTATTGAACACAGCATCAAAATTCGCCTAAATAACGTTGGTCTCGGGGAAACTTCTGTAACTTTCATGACGCAAGACTAATTGCATTATCATCACTCCGGCAAAACTTTGAAAATTCCAGTTTATGGAGTTGCATTGTGGGACTGCAGTATCTTCTTATTCCGCAGCCCACGTGATAGAAAATATACTGACAGCCTATCTTCCTTCGCTAACGTCGTTACACGTTCCGTCTTTAATGCGTTACCGGAAACTTTCCGAACTATCTCTAAGCGGATTATCATTAATTCGATAATTTTAGTGAGCTTTGAAAGGTGAGTGTTGACAAGACGAAAATAGTCCGTTGAAAAGCGTGATAAAGTACTTCAGCGTCACTCCAGTAACATAAAACTAATTAATTTTTAAAATATTTGAGCTTTAAATCAGGCGCTTCTAATACTGAAGATAGTGAATGTAAAAAAAATCATTACTTTTTAGATGTCGATATTGACTTTTAGACAACCACAACATAAGCCACACAATATTAGCCACAACATAAAACTGATTATTTTTTTTAAATATAGGAATTCTAATCAGATATACTTCTAAGACTCAAGATATTGAATGTAAAAAGTCATTACTTTTAAGGCTATCGCCTTTTTAATAATCACATGCCAAAAAATCTCAGAGAACTGTATCAAGGAATACTCCAGATTTATACTCCCAAAGTTCTAATGAAAATATATATTTTTAAATAATGCAGATGCCAAAGTTCAACGGCATGCTACTCGCAGATATTCATTCTGCTATTTAATATACTTACAAAAGCTGGAACTGCAATTGACTAGTTATATTGAAACCGTATAGGTATTTAAATTTTTAGTAGCAAATATACATCGTAATGATGACACTTTTACCTTCAAAATTACTCTCATTACCGTTTGAATTCTAAAATGCCCATCAAATAAAGCATTTAAATTAACTACAAAAAAACTAAAATAAAAATTTGCTTATTAAGAAATAATAAACTAAAAAATAAATGTTTAAGTATAAAAACTAAAATTAAAATTTATTTATTACGAAATAATAGGGTAAAAATAAATATTTAAATTAACTTTCAAAAAAGCTAAAATTAAAAATTTTTATTTATGAGTAAGTAACAGGCTAATATTAGGTAATAAAATGTATCATAATTATGTGCTTGTTTTCAAAACCAACATACTGTTTCGCAGCACGATAATCCTCGGTTTGTGTATAAATATGTTATCTAAGACATCATACTCTGTAAAAGACAGTTACGGAGAGAATTATAAAACAGCAAGACGTCATATCTTAATAACGCTTGCCTAACGAGAAATGCAGGCTACAGCTCTAACACACATTTTGGTTTTGGTCACACCTCTTTGCACCCGAAGAGTCATGTGACCAAGAGTATGTGACCATCTGAGCCCAAGATAACCGTAGGAAGTTGGTCACACCCCATATGACACTCCGAGTGCCAAAAGGGTATGACATTGCCTGTCTAAAACTGTCAGCTCGTCAGCCTGTCCATCTCGGCAGATACTTCAATAACGTGTATGGTCAAATACAATACATAAAAATAAGCATATGTTTTTTAATGACACATTCCCTAAAGTATATGACTTAGGAAAATGTTAAATCTGTTCGCATGTAGACAGATCTTGTTTATTGTGGATTTCCTTGGAGACAAAACACGAGTCAAGTTGAATTTTTGAAGTAAAATCGATGAAAAATAAAATTTTGTATATTTTATTTCGTTTACAAAGCAATATTTAGTACTAAATAAAGGTCATTAATCAATAGGAAGTTCTCAAATGAAGTCATACATTTGAATTATTATAGGACATTTCGTTCCCGTCACTAATTTACATGAGAAAAGTAAGTGTATAGATAAATTTTAATTACAATGATCATCCCTGATTGGCATAATTCTTCAGTAAGCACAGATATAATAATTCAGATCATTTAATTAGAAACTTAAAAAGAAAGTTAATTGCAAAGAAGCTTTTAAAAATATGAAAACCTCGATATTTCGCATTTCAGTAAAAGCCGAACGCAGATATTTTGAAAAGGCAGGAAATTTTAAATCTAAATATTCAACTACACAAGAGTACACTGAAAAGAAAGTTCAAGTAACATGTCGCTTTAATTTATTAAGAAAATATTTTCTTGCATACATTTCTTTATCAAAAAGCGTATTACTTTGCTTTCCACGTTTTAAATGCATCTTTTAAGCTATCTGCTTGGAATGTGAACTTGGAAAGTCTGCTTGGAGCATTTTCCGCGCAAGAGAAGAATAAAAAACACGATGTCACTCCTAATAAAATGTCTTTTACTTTCTTCTGTCATGGGTGCAATTATTGCTGTCTTGCCTATTACGCTAAGGTTTCGTATACCCTTTTTGTTGTAGTTTAATAAAAAAGCATGCTATGTGTTACACTTTGATAGTTGTTTTTTCCTTTTTTATCGAGAAAAATTGAAGGATGAAACAAACTTCTTTCCATGTCCCTTCTTTTCACGACGTAATCTATCAAAAGCATTAAAGAAAATGCTCTAAGTTGAAGCTTTCAAAAAAGGTAATCAAGTGGAGTATTTTGCAAGTCTGAAAAATCTTTGAATTTTATAATTTCTTTATTTACTATTTTCATCAAGATGTTTGGAATATACTTAATTTTTCAGCTTTTAATTTCAGCCTAAAATAATGCTTTTTTTGGTCAACTCCAAGAGTGATTAAAATGAGAAAATGCATTAATTTAAATGTACTTGCAAGAATTATTTAAAAAAAATCCTCTGTGGATAAAAGGATACATTTTAATTTTTTCGACAATTTCGGAAAATAAATAATACAGACTTCGTTCACACTTTATAGAAACAATGTCTATAATTAGTTTCATGTAATAATGTTTTGCGGCTTTCTTGCTTGATTTTTTCTTTGTTCGCTATATGCGCCTAGACCGTTCAATCTGCACCAAATTGGGCACGCTGACTAAATACGCCAAGAGAAAGTGATTGTTTTATGCATTGTCCTGTTTTCAGGCATTTTGCATTATCGCGAGCTAAATTTTCGTCCGAGAACTATATTTCTTATGTCATCGGATAGTTCAGAGAATCTTTTTCAAATGAGCTATGCTGGAACATCGTAGCTAACTTTGTTTTCTTAACGAATGTTCAGTGAACATATAAAAAAAAAAGTAAAAATTATAGTTATTCTTAATTTTTGTACGTGGGGAATGTGTCTAACATGAGGGTGTGCCTAGGTTTAGGACTTTTTAAGGGGTTTTAATACGTATTCACGCTACATCTGGAGAAAACCCACTAAAACTCTAGACTGTTAGATCGACGGGTTCGATCGTTAGTTCTTATCCACTCGGGCCAAATGGTAAAGAGAACGTAACATCAGTTCGTGCTGATCGTTTCTGAGGCAGAACGACAAACATTCAATTTATGAATCCTGCATTGCTTACACGAATCTGCCTTTGGGACACCTATGCATTCGGTTAGGACCGGAATAATGTGCGAAACAACGCTAAGCCATTAAATAAAATGAATCCTTCCTTGTTTTCATAACAATGGAAGCGCTCAGGTTCGACGTTCATTGGATACTAACGATAAAAATACTATTTGCGAATAAAATTATACTTTTGTATTATTGTAATCTGTATCCAAACATTTGATACCCATAACCAGTCATTGAAAAATGGTTTAAGTAAGAGAGCAAAAAAGTAGAGGAAGAAATTTGTTTGCTGTGCTACCAACATGATTAAATTGACTGCCAAACCAAGAAAAATATTTTGAGGAGGTAAATTATTTTGCTATCCCTTGTCGTAAAAGAGATTTGAAATTACAAAATAAGTCAATATTTTATAGTTTAATCTTAGTTTGTCTGGAGTGATGACGTTCCCTGTGCATCTCCCCTACCCCCTTCCAGACTGGCCAATGATCTAATTCAATTGATTTAAAGCAGAATTAAATTTAAAACATAAATTTATGCTTGTATAATGAAAAATCGGCAAAGACGGCTTCCCATGTGTCCTAGCAGGCAACTTATTATTCATCTAAACAAAACAATTACATTTGGTATTTGCAAATAACATTGCACCCGACATGTCTTGAAATGGCAGTGGAATTTGACCAATTACCAGTGCCTGCGTTTACGCTGATTTTAGATATCACGGAATGTTAGCAATTTTATACAATTTGTATTTTCATCATTAATTTTCTTCCGTAAGTCTTTATATTCTTTTATTACTTTTTGAATATTTAAAACCTTTATTATTTAACTAAATTTTTAATTGTTAAAATTTATTTTCCTAAGAATTTTTTATATTACTTGTGATATCAGCATAGTGCTTTAAAATTTTAATGATTTAAATTTTATTTGAAAATGTATTTCGGCACTGATAAAAAATTACAGATTTAAATCAAATTAATTCATTCAAGTTAAATTATACGTTTTATTTCCTATTATGCCGTCTTATAAAAAGAAGATTATCAGGAACTCAAAACAAATTGAAAGTATTTTACTGAAAAACGTACTCTGAACTCTACCAATTCTCCGCTTTTATTTACAGACAATTTTTAACCAAGTTAAGTATTATAAATGGCTCAGTACACAATGTTTTAGTAAGTTAGTTGTACATTGAAGTACACAACAGTTTTAATTTCAACAAATTTTAAGGTGTAAGTCATTTTCCGCTTGAATATATAAAAGATAACGAAGCACGTTTTACTGGGAGAGCTACAACATACCCTGGAAATCCTTCCGCTATTGGAAGAGCGCAAAATGAACGTCCAAACTCGTTGCCAACGTCCTAATCAAATTACCGAGGCACGAATGTCACGCAAATGACTTCCACTAAACAATACTGAAGGTAGAGTCTCCGGTTTCATTTGTATTAATTGCATCTTCCAAGGATGACAAGTTCATTACAACAGCTCGGAATCAGAAAATTTTCGTAATTAACTTCGTTTACCGTCGCTCACATGACTGACCGTCCATTAGCTGTGAATTTGAAAACAAGTTACGGGGAGAAACGTCCCAGCATAATTGAAAGAATAATCGATTGCGCGTAGACGAAATACCCTAAAATAACCATGCCGCAGTGAAGAGATAGAAAATTATTCACTTTAGAAAAGGATTCAGCACTTCGCCAAAAGTTTAAGCCTAATAACTTTATTTTATTGATTTTTAAAGAACTAGATCAAGTAACGTTAGCTTTCAATGTCATCCCAAAAACTGAACGACATTTTCCGATCTGCTTCGAATGCAAATGTAAACTTTATAAAATGATCCTTAAAATATGCCACTTACATAGAATGTATTCCTTGGATGGGCGAAATTTTAATCAGATTTTCAAAAATTGAAATCAAATGAGCGGGTAGATAGACAGAAAATAAATCAATAAAATATTTTAGGATACGCTTTTTAAAAGTTGCGATCGCAAATCTCTATCGCTGTTGGAAATCAATTTGAGAAAATTTAATTTTTCGCTCCATCCTGCTGCGTAATTTCCAGAGGGTGGAACCGGATCATTAGTGTAAATATCAGCCATGAGGCGGAGTCTACATTGTCCAGCATTTCATGTTTTCTCTTGTCGAACATACTTTGGCCAACATTTTCCAACTGTCTTTTTGCTCTTCTCCAGAGCACTCGAATCCTTTTTCCTCCTTCCTATCAATAGTCGAGATTGAATCATGTGTGCAGTCTGCTTTGCGATCACAAGTTGATTGCAAGATTCGTCCATTTGCTGTCATTCGTTTCCTTTATCGCAGCGGTTCCCAATCTTTCTTCCATACGAGGCCCGTCTTAACCATTTTATGAACCTCTTGAACACTTGCAGTATACCAGTATATTGCTTTGAGTGAGCCCCTGAAAGACTTTGATGTTGGTGCTTGATAGACCAGGCAATCATTCTTGCTTAGATAAAATTTAATTACAGCTACATTCTTCACAGAAAACAAATAAATTATAAGTTCACATTAAATGGTCGATCAACAGGAATTACACGAGGCAAGCGTTCAACCTCACAAGGATACACAATTATAATTCCAAATCGGCAGGAACTGCCGAAAATTGGATCTCCAGTCCAAGGCCTGTCCACTTGATCATCTGCTTTCCCCTAAGACAAGGCCTCCCAAACTTTCGAAGTTGCGGCACCCTTAAGATAATTAGAATTTTCTCGCGTCACTCTCGTTACACAATATATGTGCTGTACTGTAATTTTACATGTACATATATATTTCGTATTTGTACGACTGCGAAGAACAAAAGAGAAAAGTTCAGCCGCAAGAACATAAACATATTTAATACGGTTCAAATTCAAAATTTAAGGAAGTGCTTTAATGAAATCATGGCCGCACTTCGCGGCACCTCTTGCCTGCCTCTTTGTATGGAACCCTGGGGTGCCGCGGCACACACTTTGGGTGCTCCTGCCCTAAGAAATAATCTCTTGACCTCCATTTGAACTGAATCAAAAACATTCCGTTTTGCTGTGTTCTACAAGAACGCGAAAAATAATGTAAGACAAGGAATATCCTCCTGGTTATAACCCTTCGAGTACAGAAATGCGAGCGGGGTTTCTGGCTGGGCTGGGCTTCATCACCGTTTAGGATTAGGATAAAGGGCTTGACGGAGAAACAGTTCAGGCAGGCCCTGATTTTCCAATCCCATATCAATTTTTCTTAATTTTATCTTTTTTAATAGCAGATTTTTATATGTATTTTCAAGTTTTTTCAAACAAGTTGCCAATCTGTTCGCTGACTGGATGGCATTTATAACCAGGAATTGAAAAATGTTGTAAATTCTTAGGTATTTTATGTACAGCTTGCATTTATTTGTTAAATTCATCATGAAAGATAATGGACGACAGCCATTTTGTAGTTGGGGGGTGGGGGGGAGGGGGGAAGGCAGACTTTCGACAGCAGGGCACAGCCAGACTGCAATTTACCTTTGGAAAATTCACGCCGCCTACATGAGTGTTAAGGGCCCCCATACCGAGTTGTACCTATAGTCAAGAATTTTCTAAATTGGGCCCTGAGTGCAGGTGCTTTGGTTCTGACTATCTGGGGTTCTCACACCCCCTATACGCCTTCCGAACCATTTTTGTTCGCAAACCACCGGTTGGAAAGTTGGAAACTGATGCTCCAGCACATGAACGGGATGGAGTTGATGTGTCTTCGCTCTCCTCTTAATTTCGTGACTTCTTGCATTTTTCGAAAGTAGTCATAAATTTTTCCGCATGTGTTTTTCATCCACTCAAACGAACTGTCATCGCAAGAGACATTTTGTTGTCTTGGTATACTCAATTACTTGGATTGGATGGTTCTAAATGATTTGTGTTCCATATAGTACTTTTTTAGAATGTACTCTATATTTTCTTTTTCAATATGCAACATCTCTTACATCTTTTCACCAGCTCATTAGAAATTTCAGATCTCAATAACAGTGTTACACCTGCAAGGATCTAATGATGATTTTTTCTAACTATTTTTATTTGACATGTGTGAATTGAACATTCTCCTGCAGAGCAGTTCATGTTTACAAGTTCAGAAAAGAAATGCCAAGCGGGCAAGAATCTTTCTTTAATGGGGTATCTAAAGTTTAAGATTTTCCTTTTAATGCATTAAGATAGAAAATAGTTTGCCCGTTTCTCACTGGTCTATGAAACTGTTAATATAAGTTTCACATTCATTTTTTTTTCTCTTCTAGTTTTTTAGAACTAGCCAATCGCACTGTTCATTACCCCTGAGAATTCTATCTGTTTTATTGTATTTCTTGACAAATGTGCAATGAGATACAGCACTTAGCTTAATCTCTTAGTATTTACTGGTAAAAGTTGTAACACAAAATTCCCATTCACCGTATGGGAATGTGCCTAAATTTGGGGAAAAAAATGTAATCAAACTATTTCATAAATAAAGGAACAGTATTTTAAATAATCAATTTCTTTAATATCGATTGCAGAATACAGTTAGCGAGTATTTTATTTTTACTTTCCAATTTAATTCAATTCGTTCTAATTTTCTTTTGAAATTCATCAAAACAAAGTTCTAATTTATTTTTTCCCATCGCAAGTCACCATGCCCATTTCACAACAAGACGAACATTTAAAATCACGAGTGCAAGTTTCCAGCGCCATCTTTTAAGAAATAAGGCAAATTAAATGCATATAGATTTCACAGCAAATCTTAATGCTTTAACCCTTTAACGCGCAGTGGTCCCACTCTGGGATCACCAAACAATTTTTGACTGTTGCCAGTCACGAAGAATAGATTGGATTTCTATAAAAACAGTTGCGGGTGACATAGCTCCCCGAGAATCCTTTACTTTTTAGCACGTCATTTCCCGTAAAAAAATGGTCACGATTATTTTTAACCGCACTCGCATCTGCTGGAAAATGGATAGAATGCGAAAACAGCTGGATCGATTGCCCAATGCTGAAAAAAGGGAAAACAGCCGGCTGTGCTCGCGCACAGCCAGCTGCGTCAAAAAAGGGTCTCTAGATCTGTGGCACGCGATGAACGTTTCGATCGTCCACCATCTTGCTGGTCGTTAAGTCGAGCGATGGCAACGGCTGCCCTTTTTTCAGCATTGGGAAAGGGTTGCGCCTCAAAGGGTTAACAGACTGGGTTGTGCAGTGGCTAAAGAAACCATTCTACCACTCTACGTTTCCCATGTTTGATTTCCGGCATCGGCTTGGGTGTCAGTTCGTTCGCTCCTTCATAGGAGTCAACACTGGTTCACCTATTCACATTTAACTTTTTAAAGCGCAACCATTTACCGAAGCTGAAAAAAGAGCAGCCGTTGCCATCGCTCGATTTAGCTACCAGCAACATGGTGGTCGATCGAATCCTTCATCACGTGTCACAGATCTAGAGACCATTTTTGACACCAGAAATGGTGTCTAGATCTGTGGCGCTAAATGAACGATTTGATCGACCGCCTCAAAAAGGGCCTCTAGATCTGTGGCACGCGATGAACGATTCGATCGACCGCCATGCTGCTGGTAGTTAAATAGAGCGGTGGCTATGGCTGCTCTTTAATCAGCATTGGGCAGTATATTCACTTGTTCTTCTATATCAATGTAATTCCATCGTATTCTTCAGTTTTCAGCAGTGTTGTCAGTGCAAAATAATCCTGACAATTTTTCAAATAATAGACCACTTTTACGGGAAATGATGTGCTGAAAAGTAAAGGATTCTCGTGTAATTTGGTCACCCTAAAGTATTTTTGTAGCAATCAAATTTACTATCCGTGACTGACATCATTCAAAACTTCAGAGTTTTGTGTCCTCACGGCGAGGACATCTTGCGTTAAAGGGTTAAACTGCTTATTTTATCAATTATTCATGAGGCTGTGTAGCTTAAAATATTTAATATTGCCCTAATAAAGTGAAAAGTAATTCCAGATTTAATGTCCAAAGGCCATAAACGACAAGAGCCCACCATTAAAAAAAAATCTTAATATTTAAAAATATTCATAAACGCATTTTGGGTATTTTGTTCAGCTTCTAAGAAAATTTATATATAAAAAAAAGAAATCATATATCTCTACAGGATGATTTATAGGATGAATTAGCTCTTTTATCAAAAGCACTGTTTGTCGGTAGTAATATAGTAAATCTAGAACGCCTTAAAATGTATTAATGTATGATTTGAAGTTATACAAGTTTTTGAGATTATTAAAGCCTGAAATTATTTGTTACTCGTGGAATAAAATGTGTGAACGTAATATTAAACAAAATCTGTTTAAAAATAATGCTTTGTTGACAACATTGGACAATAAATAAATAAATAAAATACATAGATTAATTTATCAGCAGTAATACTTACAGAAAGTAAAATCTTCAAATTAATTTACGTTTGATGAATAAAATTTAAAATGACTGACACAAAAATTTTACAGGTTTTATTACTTTTTATTTCCGTTAACATGGTACAAAATATTTGAATTACTTCACATTTAAATAAACTGCTTTTTTTTCAATGATACATAAGGCTGTGTAACTATGAAAACTTCAAATATTTAATATACATCAATAGACAGTAAATAATATTTTGTAGACCAGAATATTTCCTGTATAATATTGAAGTATGTTTCGAAGAAGACGATAAATATTTGTTTTACAATGCAGCAAATACAGGATTCATTCCGTTGTTAATATCTTATTTATATTTTATTTATTATGATATGCGGTAGCTAATTACAAAATCATACTGAGTTTCAATGAATTTTTTTAAATGATGCAATATATAAACTGCTTTTTTTTCAATGACACGTAAGGCTGTGTAACTATGAAAACTTCAAATATTTATATGTTATTTTTACAATTAATGATTTTATAAATTTATACAATTTGTATTTTCATCATTATTTTTCTTCTACAAGTCTTTATATTCTTTTATTACTTTTTGAATGTTTAAAACATTTAGGTAAATTTTTAATTGGTAAAATTTATTTTCTTAACAATTTTTGATATTAGCTTGTGGTATCAGCATAGTGCTTTAAAATTTTAATAATTTAAATTTTATTTGAAAAATGTATTTTAACACATAAAAAAATTATAGATTTAAATCAAATTTATTCATCCATTGTATATCATTATTCAATAGAACTTTGCATTTACATTTCCTACTATGTTAGAGTTATGTTCATCATGTTAACTAAAATTATGTAGTATATTTTCTGTGTATATATATATGTGTGTGTGTTAGTGTGTTTCTTTGTGCGTGTGTTTATTTTGACTTTTTTCCTCATATTGAATTTATAGACATGCAGGATTTTTATTTTAAAGTGGAATTCCCTAAACTAAATGCATATATTATCGGTTGATAATAACGTAAAATGCAACAAACAAATATTCAAAAATTATAAGGAATCTTCTGAATAAAAAATTAATTCTTTAACGATATTTCTTAACGAAACTAATCGCTTGCTTGTATTAGAACTAACAAAAATTAATTCTTTCCAAAGAGTTCGCTTTTCATTATATTTTATTGTTTTCTTAAGAATATATAAATGATTAAATAACGTATGTTAAAAATATGTGCTAAAGTTTATAGATATTAAACAGTTACATCACAGTTAACCATGTTACCAGTGTAACCCCTCATTCTCTAATATCATGTATAATCTTAATAAAAAATGTAAGACATGAATACTGATAAAAAATCGTCTATCTGTTCTCATATTTAAGTAACTTGTTAACCAAATTTTTAGGGTAACTTTTATTTAAAATATAATTATAGTGATACATGCGGAATATTTCTTCACATTCCCTCCTCATACTGCACCAACCTATTATGACACTCTGATGAATAGAATATACAGCTTATCAAACATGTTCCCCACACAATCTCGCTTCTGTAAAGGCACACAGCTTAAATACTGAAATGTCTTACAATTACGTTCTAGCACTTCATTCAATCTTTACCATTAGATACTTAAGATAAAAATTCTAAAAACTAAAAAAATATTTATGGTTACTGATGTGCGATGTGTACAAGAAATATGTGCAGACATTCAACAGATAACCAGGTTACTAGAGTGGTATTGACCATAAAATAATTATGAGTTTTTGTCAGTTATTAATGTATGTTTTGTTGGGTAATTTTATCTAGATTTAAAGATATTTTGTTCTTTTTGAAGAGGCATGCTTTGTATAAATTGCTCAAAGCCCAAGCAGAGTTTAAATGAACCATATATGCATGTTATACAAAATTATTTTTAAATTTTAGTCTGCATTATGCTATGAATTTACTTCTTTTTTTAGAATTCCTATTGGCATTATCAAAACATTGGTAAATAAAATCTACAATTTAATTTTTAAATGATATTTTTAACTTCCAATAATTTACACCAAAATTTTTCATTTTGGCATTTTAATAATAGGAAGAACTAGAATGCGACAGCTATAGATAAAACTGATGAAGTCCTTAAAACAGATGTGTTTGTGCAAAAGAACATTTCTATTTTCAGTAAAATGTTATTTGCTTTTTGTCACATATGTGCTACCTCAATATCATAATATATAAAAACAGCGGGTAATATAATTAATAATATTAATAAAATATTTAAAATTTTCTAAAACATGAGGAAATCATCGAAGAATTTGAAATTTTTAGCTCTAAGTTCTGAAAATAATCATACTTTAATGATTACGAAAATAATTTAAAATCAGCTGTAATCCCCTTTAGATTCTGTTAATCTTAGTTTCCTTACTGTGAAATACATTTAGTACGTAATCACACACCAGTAACCATTGGTAAACTATTTTAAAATGATTTCGTAAGATATGTTGTCTAAAGGTATGCAATAAGATTCACAGCTTGCAATATTAAAAATCTGCATGAAAAATGATATGTTTAATAAATTCACGATAAAATGTTAAGGGTATAGATGTATTTGCTGTTTATTTACAATAAAATACATTTCGTATTTATTCGAGGAATTTGCTTTTTTACTCAATGAATTCTGCGATTTCAAGATTTTGCAGAAGAATTAGAAGAAATTTAGTTAGAACTGACATTTTGTTTGTCTAGAGTATTATCTTACTTCAATTTTGAGCTTCTAACTTTTTAAGTAAAAGAGTTAGGTAACAAAATTATAAGTTACCACTACCTACAGTAATTTGTAATTCAATTTTTAACTGTGATATGTTTATTTTATTGATGTAATTAAATATCAGTAATACTTGATCTACTTCCATCATAGTTATAACCCAAATTACTGCCCAACTTTACTGGTCATTAAAATGAACCTATATGCAAGACAACATATAATAATATTCAACTAATTTACTTTTATTTATATACAACAAAACTAAAACGTACATAGATACACTCTGAAACGAGTATTGATGCATATAACTACCACTTAATGACACGAGCATTCTCTAAAACATGTAGCATTTTCCCATAGTCAAAATAGTCCTTTTTTTACATATATATCTATGAAAACTACTGTGCCCAAAATATCACGGATCAACAACTATTGAAAAAGTACATTGGTCGAAAGATGTTTCAGAAATGTTTTAGAACAATTGTACTAAGCTCCATGTAAAGTAAAGGCTGCGTACTCTATGAGTTGAATGGAAAGCATGTTCCAATTTAAAGTGATGGTATTATCACATACTTGTTTTTTCCTCATTTTTCGCTTCCTTTCAAGAACATAAAAACGCCAAAGCAAATTACTCTAATAAATACGTATTATAACAACCCATTTCAGACCAATATGATATGTTACTAGGTGATTGAAAACACAAAAAAATTGTAAATATCAAACTAATATCAAAATAATAATAATAATAACAAATCTGTTGAACTTACACTAAAATCTATAAGTATAAAAAATTTTGCTATTCAATTTTGAAGTACTTAACAAGTAGCCATTGAACAATTGAACAGTTTGCCCACTTTCCTTCGGAAGTCCATTTCTGATTTGTATTCGCTCTGTTTCCTGATTTGAACAGAGGAAGATCTGTGATAAAATGTCTTTTGTAAAATGCTTTCCGCTGTTTTTTTTTAATAGGAATCTTCTTTATCCCTTCTTGATAGGGTGACACGTGGGCACTGTACCTGACCACCTACCTCCGTCGAGGCACTGCAGAACAGTTCGTCCTTGGATTTTGTAGCCGTCTTTGCAGCCGAAAACGATGGTTTCCGATGCTTCATAGTAGAATTTCACGTTGGATATCGTGACCCCTTTGCTCGTGCCTGGATAGGGGCAAAGAGGCACCTCTGAAATATTAGAAATTTAAATTAATGAATCAGTTTTTTATTAGCATCCTTGCACCATAAGTTTATCCTATTGGCGTGATTCGATATTTTCAATTTATTAATTTAAAATTGAATTGATTTATATCTGAAGAAATGAAGAAAAGATTTCTTGAAATCAGAATTTCAAAATCCTTAGAAAAACATTCATTTTTTTACTTGCGCTGTTTTCGTTCAGAAAGCATCAATGGTATCGTGACAAGATTAATACACTCTACTCTATTTTTATGTTTACTTTAATAAGGGTTAATGTGACATTTTTAGCAGCCTAATGCTTATTAAATTTTCTTAAGTATAATTCATGGTTACTAGAATAAACATGCGTCTCGTAAAATCTCGTGGACCAGCGCCGGTTCGTGAACGAGTGCTAATCTACGAGACTTGACTGCCGGTTCACGTACATAAAGTTCGTAAAATATGATCAGCAGTAAATATCGTTCTAACTAGATATTATGTTTGTATACGGCTAGACTTAATAAAGTACTTTGTTTAAGGTAAGTTGAGGGAAGTCGCCCCATTTAAGGATTTTTCGATTAAATACATTGAAAATTGAAATAACAAGATCATGAAAAAATACACTTTATTTTTCAATATTTAATTGGTTATTTATAAAAGTTAATTCTGTTCTTAGTATGAAAATAAATAAGAACTTTAATGTTAAAGAAAGTCATTCTATTGTGGCATGTTCCCCATATATATGAGGAAGATGCCAAAAATGGATGCTGAAAAATGGATCTAGACACTTCTAGCCCATTGGATGAATGATTTCGATCAGTAAAATATTAATCGCCTCTTATATAATTGGACGATTTCGGAAAGCAGAGATACAATACGTCTAGATAATATCCACACCTTTCCCACAGACGGAAACAATTTCATTACGAATATCCACTAGACGCTCACCTTTAGCATGAAGAAAACGCATTACAGAATGCGTTTCACATACGTCGAGATTCTGAACTGACGCAGACTCAATAAAGACGCACTGCTCAAACGAGACTCAACGAAAAAAATCACGAATGACCACGAGGGAAAAGCGAAAGGTTCAGTCCGTGTTGCCAACAGGCTCACAGAAACTTTTCCTTTGCTGCTATCGGTGAAGTATCTTTACTTTCCGGAATCGCTTCGTATATTTTTCACTAACTGCAATATACTTTTGAAATTTCGGTAATTGGATTTTCTTCTCTGTTAATCCTTTGCAAACCGATAAGTGCGCTAGAGTTTTATTTATCTTAACTAAATAAATTACACATTTTTTTTGGATAAATGTAGGACAAAAAAATATTACTGACTCACTCTGGCACAGAGGAGGTTTCGCGGACCATTTTCCTGAAGGCAAACAGGTGGCTTGCTCATTTCCTTTCAATTTTCTGCCCAGCTCACAGGAGAATACCACCTTCACGTTCATCTTTGACACTGTGGTACTGAGAATGAGACCGCCTACCTCAGGTATCTGAGGACAGTGTACAGCTGAAATTTAAAAATATATACATTGTAATTTATTGAGAACAAGGGATTCGCGTCTCTAACAAGTTTGGGTTTTTAAGGGCAAAATATGGTGTTTCATTCACCACACAATTTCATGTAAAGCAATTATAAAGCTATGTAAAATGAATTAAAAGGTTAAAGTAAAAAAGATTAATAGAAAACAGCAAACAGAAAAAGAGAGATATTATATTAACCTCTAAGACAATCAATATCTTAGGATGATCATAAAATAGCTATTTCGATATTTGGATATCTAGCGGCCGTCCCGTTCAACTGATTGAGATGAGATTTCTGATACAGTTATTCAGAGGTACAAGCTCGGAAATCTGTGAACTTCCAACAGCAATGCTCATTTTTGTCCCAAAATGTTCAGCGCAATGCAAAAACTTTAAAGAGCGTTGAAACGGTACGTGTATCACAAGAAACAGAAGGTTACGCCGCACAAAAAAACAGCTCTGTGAACGTTAAATAAAAACAAAAACGATTGGAGAACATGGAGGAAATTGGATTTTGACAGAAGCAAGACACCAACACCAATTACTGAACAGCCTTCCCGGGATATTCATTATTAAAAAAAAAAAAAAAAAAAAAAAAAAAAACGAGGAAACGAGGGTGGGGATGGTTCTTCGGTCAGAAGCCGATCTCATAACTCTGACAGCTATAGTTCCGTTGGTTTTTCTTTTTTTTTGCATAACGCGTCTGCTTTTTGTGATGCACGTACCGTGCCAACGCTTTTTGGGGTTTTCGCCGAGCACTTTGAGACGGAAAAAAATGATCGTTGCAATTCGAAAATATAGAGTTTCTGTAACTATAACCGTACCCGTTAGCGCTACTTAGTTAGCGTCCGCTGGATTCCGAACTCATACTTCTGAATAACTATATCTGAAATGTCATCGAGCGGAACGTCTACTAGATGTCCATATATCGGTTCAGTTTTTTATGACCCCCTCTGTAGCGAGACTAGCTTTTTAACTGCGAAAAATCCGGAAGCAAAAGCAAATGCTTAAAACTGCGGACGCAGACTTTGCGTAGATTAATTCTGTCAAGCGGCAGTGATTGTTACGTTTTAACTTATGAAAGTTGATCGCTTGAAAAATGTTAGTGGAACTAAAAACACGATTTTAGTTTGATACTTACCGGAAACCACTATTTCTACCGCATGTTGGTGTCCCATGGGCGTCACGCATGTAAATAATCCTGAATCTTCAGTTTTTGCATGCTTGATGGAAAGTCGGTATTCCAGCTGGGAATCACGGCCGGGTTCGCTGTTCCAACCTGCGAAGAAAGTTGCAAATGGTACGTCAATAAATATTGAGAATATGGTTTGAAAATTTATTATTTCAGGAAAATAAAAGAGCAGCGAGTGTTTTCAAACTTCTAAGGCAAGTTCTCTAGTCGTAGGCCATTTTGAAATTTTAAGTTGAATAACAAGAAGTTCCAGCTATTCACTGAGATAAGAGATCAACCTCTGACTGGCTGAAACTCTTATAAGCTAAATATCAAAGCTTCAGCCTTCCTTTTCAGTTTAGTTAAAGACCAAGAAGGTTTGTTACTGAAGCTGATCTCCCAGAGAAGCATTTCTAAGCCTGCTTTTAGTGATTTCCCTAAAGGACAAGTCTTCCCTAAGGGACAAGTCCCCTAAAGGACAAGTCCCGTAAAGGATCAACTTTTAACACACATTCTATTTATTTTTAGAATAAATTGCTATTGATATTATTTGATTATATACTGAATGCATTATAAACTATCATGAATGATGTAGCTCTATAATAATAATTTATGGATTGAGATGGGTGGCCCACTTTTAGACCAATTCTCCAGAAATGGGATTAGGAGACACTGATAAGATGACTGATGTACCACGAAAACTATTCTAAACTTTCGTGACCATTGAATAAAATGATATA
The DNA here is from genome assembly GCA_038373885.1 of Cheiracanthium punctorium. Lineage (NCBI taxonomy): Eukaryota > Metazoa > Arthropoda > Arachnida > Araneae > Cheiracanthiidae > Cheiracanthium > Cheiracanthium punctorium. Next base: position 95,623 of record JAWZYV010013941.1, read on the forward strand.
ACAACTGATATTCTAATTATATTGCCTTAGTTATAATCATAGTCGCACAGTTTTGAAAGGTGAACCATTACAATTGAAAGCAATCGAAACTGAAGTAATATTAATGAGACAAATCTTAAAGGTAAAGCTTTTACCTTCTGTGTATTTTCTATTCTTATGGCTGACTTCCCAGTGAGGATTACCGTACTTTCTTATCCACAGGCATTCCAGATGCAGTACTGTACCCGGATACACGATAAGCTTTCCGTCATTACTCTGTGCAATTTGTCCTACCTGGTGCCTAAATAGGATTGTAGGTGCTTTTTCTACTATAAATAAATGTAAAACAGGGGAGGAGGGAAAATACAATCTGTTTGAGTTATGATGTTTAAATAAAACAAAATTTTCAGTAAATTAAATTCACTTTAGTCATATTCTAAGTTGAAAATAATAAAACTTAACTAAATTCAATAAATAGCAAAAATTATGCAAATGAATTCGACAAATGCACACACAGAGTTGGTAATTAAACTTCCACCCTTTAAACAGCATCCTGTAGTTGATGAGTAGATTGGCCACCAAATTTGGCTCATGGACTAAACACATAATGTGTTCAAGGGAGTTTTTTGAATAGTTCAAAAAATACCCATTAGCGGGTGCTTTGGATGGTGGATTGAACACATCAAAAAGCCCCGAATGTGTTAATAAAAGCTCACAAACCATAGAATAAATGTTGAAAGTATTTACATTTTGAATTACTCTTTCTTTTGTTAAATTTGCTCTTTTTTCATGCAAAACACCACCTAATGGACATTTTTTGAACAATTTTGTTTTCGTTTATTGGGCGAATCTCATGCATAGTCTTTAGATCAAATTTGGTTACAATCCGTTTTTACAATTTTAGGTCCCTGTTAATAGGGTAAGTTTAATTGTAAGCACCGTGTCTATTTATAGTTTTAAACAGATTCATATAGGTCCCGACATGAATAAAGCACAATAACGATCTATGAATACCTGCCAAATATGCCAAATAAGACTGTCGCCAACGTTTACCCCTCAAATCATCTTTTAAAAATAAAAACAAGACTTATCATATTTTATTAGTTTGAGCAGCAATTCAAAATTTTAAATCTTTAGATAGTTCAAAAAATATTAATTTCTGTACTCTCTTATTTTTCTTTTGTACATGCTAGTACGATCTAAAACCCATAAATACTGAATTTGAAAAAAAAAGGGATACGAGCTTGTGACAAGTGTATTATTTACTTACATTTAAACGTAAAACTGGAAATGCATTCACAATAGAACTTTTAAAACGGAAAAGAAAGCGAAAAAAGAAAAAAAAAATGCTAGACGAAGTATTTACTAAGACTGTGCGAAGTTTTAAAAGAATGAATGAAAGTGAAAAATCATTAACCGAAAGGTCAAAAGTGAATACGACTCAACGAAATCCTAGTGTCCGTTTACGCATAAAACAGACAATGAGAAGAGGAAACGTTCCACTTTAAACTTCAATAGTAAATGCAAATGAAGAACAGTGTTAAATATAAATAGCAAACAATCCTACAAAATGTTTCTTCAGTTTCTATTGGACTATCTTCTTTGATGTGCAGAGGAGAGAATTTAGAGTTAAATGCATTTCGGAAGAACTTGAAAATATTAGAATCAGATATTTCAACTTCTACTAAAGTAAAATCTGGGGTTAATTCAGTAATACACATTATTGTTAACATTTTTACACCCCCTCAATCCATCTATTAAAGCATAAATCGCTTCCTAAGTTAACCATTAGTTAGTAGGAAGCAGAGCTTGTTCCACTTGAGTTTATTTAACATTTCACACCCGTATTTACCGTATACTTTGACCGCCGATTAACAGAAAATTCTCTATCGAACGCTCAAATGGTATTCGCTGATGACCAGGCAGCATCTGATAGGGCATAATATTTAAGTTCAAGTCTAAAAACGCAACCTTGCTGAAGAGCCTGGTTCAAATACCCGAGCACGCTCAGTTAACCCGTAAGCACGCGCGCTGGGGTAAATTTAACCCCAGCGACATTTTTTCATTGTAAAATGTGAGAAATTTTTTGAGAACAAGTTTGCCCCGTCTTGTAACTTTCAAGGTCAAGGTCTAGTTGAGGTGGGTAAAAAAATGCAGTTTCTTTGTTATCCGGAAGGGAAGAAAATTCCACTTTGGTATTAAATACTCCCGCGCGACTAACAACGTTTCATTACATTGTTAACGTAAACTAAATATAAACTAAATGTAAATTAGATGTAAATGGATGTTACACTACTGGTATGTACTGACAAAAGGCTATTAGGTGCAATTAATATCATATTAATAAAGTAATGAGTGTTTTTAGGTATAAAGCATATCCTATGAAATTTTCTTCTCAGAAAGCATGACATTTAAAGGAACAGCTAGAAAAATTCTAAATAAATAAAAAAGCACGATTTTCTACCATGAAACGTAATAGAACTGATGTATTTTACGTTATAAGTCCACACATTTGTTTTTCAAACGTTTTTAGTCAAAAATATAAAGAAGACAAAATGGGGTAAGATTTACCCCACGCGAGTGCCTAAGTTACAAAAGTAGACGCGCCTGCTTACGGGTTAAGACTTTCCCTGGAAAAATTGCTTCCTCTAATCCATCCCTTCTTTACAGACATAGAGATATGTGAGGGATAAAACAGGGCTATTTTGGGATCTCCCTCAGAGCTGCGAAATAAACAACTCGCACATGATGAAAACTCGCAATGCTTTGTGCACACTTGACCAATGAGCTTTTCGATTTCAAAAGAGCCCCGTTTGTTTTTCAGTTGCTTGGCCCCGTTTACACTTAGGTTCAGTTACCGCGCTTTCAGTAACCTTTCTTTCAGGATAACGGTGGATATGAATCTTGGAGTAACCAGTCGAGTTTTCCAAGAGGTAGTCACTGAACAGTCGGTTGAACGGACAGTTGAAATTAATGGTGAACACCGATGTAAGTGAACGCCAACCTAGCGAAATAGTGAATAGGATTTATGAAACTCTTTCAAAACCAGGGGGTCTATTCTGCCACGTTCGTTTAAGCGTACGTTCGGATTTGTGACGTATTTCGTAACGTATGCTAATGTAAACATTTGGTAGGAACTATCTGCACCTAAAGCTCCACCGTACCTTGCAGAATACCAACATACGTTAGCAGGATGCGAAAAACGTCATTTTGATGTCACATATCCGAATGTTCGCTTATACGAACGTGGCAGAATAGAGCCCCCCATGATGATCACTTTCATAAGTTTACGAATAATGCACATGAAAAAGAAATAAAAAACATGAGAGTAATCAGACGAGTTCCTTACGAGCATAGTCATATTCCTGTGAGAGTCCAATGCAGACTGGTTCTGTGCCAGTCCACTGACCACCCATGCATCTTCTCCTGACGCTCCCTTCGAAACTGAACTTTCCGATGTCGCTGCAGCGGTGTACAATCTCTGTTCCTGGTGGAAATTTAGCGACATCCACGTTCAGCTTTTTGTCGTTTATGAAAGCGACAACGTCCGGATTAGGTCGTCGGAATATGCACGTCTTATTTTTGTTGTGATCATTCGGAGTCGGGTGAACTCTGGAATCTTGAATTAAAATAAAGTACATTTTATTAATTCATGATTTGTATTTTAATATTTCAAATCGAAATTATAAACCACAGTAATAACAAGCCTTAGAGACATTCATGCATTTCAAGCATAATACCATCTCACCATATAGTTAGGTAATAGTCCGACCACGTCACGTGCTACCCTCAAGAATTACGCCAAAAGTCGCCAAGCTTGGCGACTTTTGGTGTACGTGTGTATGTATTTGACTCTATCAAATCTCAAAAACTATTAGTCGTAGAATGCTGAAATTTCATATAGAAGATTTTTGTAAAATCTAGTTGCGCACCTCGATTTTTGGTTCGAATCTAATGAAGAGTTTATTTACAGGACCACCAAACATAATTTCAATACATTAATGTCTATGGACATCTTCAATATATTATGAGTGTAGTTAGTCATTGTTTGGGCCATGCTCAGAATCTCGCGTTTTTTCATCGACTTAGTGGAGTTTTGCCGAAATATCGTCAAATTTAACGCAAATAATTATGTATTTTGCATAACTCTAAAACTTTTAACCGTATAATGTTGAAATTTTGTATTTAGATCTACTCTAACATCTATAACTGTGCTTCCCCTTTTTTGATTGCAATCAATTGAGTAATTTATTTACCGATTCACCCAAAAGACATAAAATGCGCAGGTCTATGAATACCTTCAATTCATTAAAAGTCTCTGATGAATTATTATTTCGGCTAAGATCCAAGTCTCGCTAACTACCTTAAGTTTGTCGGCTTTTAGCGAAATATCGCCTAATTAAGTGCCAAAAACAAATACTTCAAATTGAACTCACATTGGCGATATCTCAAATCTATTTTGCTAGGAATCACTAAACCTTAGTTTTATTGCAGTATTTTATCTCTTTCAAACAAAATAAGTTTGACGAAGTGCACCGAAAATATTTTTGATTTAATAGATGAGCGAGGAAGTCATGTGGTGTCCGCATCAGTTTTATTTTTTTATTTTTTTACAGGCAATACAATTATACATTTTTTTAAAAACAAAATATCTTGCGTGCCGCAAAAATTATAAAATTAGCAATTTCCGTAATTAGAATAAATATCAAGATGTAACTTAAGAGTTCTGAAGTATAAATTTATAGAAATCTATGAATTTAACATAATGTCTCAATGAAGTTTTCATCGGTATGAAATGTAGACACATACTGGTTTGTCATGAACTCTGAATCTCTAAATCACTGTAGTCTGTTAGTCTGCCAATAAGCTAGCTGTCATAGACAATTTTTGAGGAAAAATAAAGAATCTTTCTTACAATGACAGAAGCAATTTCTTAACAATGTTACACTGTAAAAAAAAAAAAAAAAAATGTAAAAATGCTTAACTATCCATATTGATCTAGAGGAACACCGATTGATGTTTCTAGATGTTTCCCAAGTTTTCCGATACTTTATTTACATCACACGTATCAGCATGAGAATCAATAGTTAGGGCTGTTTGATCAAACCTATCACGTATTAATTCTTGTAGAATTTTAAACGAAATACATGCCATGAAATAAAAATTTTGGAAGAGTTTTATTCAGATGTTGTTCACTAATATACATACATAAGTAGTGTTACAACATTTTATGCACTGTTATGAACTCAGTGTACAGGAATATAACAGCTCATTAAATATATTGTAACTTAATGGGTCAATATGAAATGAAATCCACAGATTTACCTGTTTTAATACCTAAGATATTTTTAATAAGATGAAAAGCATGCTCAAAATCAATAGTAAGCTGCTTAATTATGGTAAAAAGATATTTAAATAGCAATAATGACGATTTTCGTATTTTTAGAAGAGTGTTTTTTCAAAACATACTGCTTTTATGGCATAGAGATGATAATACAGCATTCATATAATTTCACTATTTCGATAAATTTAATTTCTCTAATAACTTAGGATTATGGCATGACTTTATTATTAGTAGTATTATTTAGAAAACATATTTATATTTATTTAAAAAAAAACAGTTATCTTACGATACAATGAATGAGATAAAAAAATTTCTTTTTGATATGTACAATTTAATACTTTTCCTTAAAATTTAAGAATTCAAAAAAAAAGTAACATGATCTTGATCTTTATATAAAAGAAACATAAACATTTGAATTTCAAGATCTTGTTAACCCGAGTCCGCTGTTAAATTATTGTTCCACATTGTATAGGAAAATTCTTAGGTATTTAATAATATATTTACTATAATATATAAATCAAGTTAAGTCGCATAAAATATATCGTACTTAAGATAATCCTTTTTGAGTTTCAGACATCCCTCTCAAAAAATTAATACCCTCTCTTGACACGAATAAATAAATCGTTATGTTGAACTGGTTGTTATATACTTATGATTCCTTCGCTTATTTTTATTATACCTCATGCCTTTATTTCGTCGATGTACTAACATTAAATAGAAACAAAATAGAAAAATATCTTCAACTAAATAAGTTTGGTATTTGGAGGTTTTGAGAGAAGTTTCATCTGAATCATTTACATATAATCATAGTTAGCACAACTAGACTGATATTTTCGTCGACAGATTTAAAGCATAATAGATCTAGTGAACATTAATTCAAAAGATATAAGGTCATGTTAAATGATGTAAACATGACTTTTAGCCCTTTCGGTACGGGGGAGCTCGCTGCGGTTATATATTCGTGGTACTAGGGAGTTTTTGACAAGTGATTGTTGCACTGTGCGGGAGCGTAAGCCGTGAAAACGCGTTTTGCGGCATCCACCAAAAAATAAAAAAATTGCTAGCTTTTAACGCAAAAATTACTGCTTACAAAAAGTGGTTAATTATACCTCGGAATTGTTGGCAGCTATGGTAATCATACCCATAACACCTATAGGTGGAGCGGCATTAGTACTCAGCGAACATTTCGTAGATGCCGCCATTGGGCGGCGGTCGTACCTAGAGAACGCTTCTTGAACGCCGTCAATGGGCGGTAGTAGTGACGAAAGGGGTTAAAAATCAATGTTAAACTGGAGTTTTGGTAACTTCTAAGAAGCAAAATAGCAACTTCGAAATATTTAATGAACCTATCGAGAAACTGTGTGAATCTTAATGTCATGGATAAGCCAAATGAAAACATACTTACCACAGTTATGAGGTCTTCCAACCCATACGCCATCCTGGCAAACAATTTTCCACGTGGTCTTCTTTCCGCTGTAGGCCGAGAGGCACTTGAAGAGCACCTCCGTGCCGTTTGGAAAGTACCTATTTGCGCCACCAGAAGGGAGTTTTTCGCGCCTTGCTAGTCCTATCGTGTGCGATGGTTCCACGAATGTACTTCCCCTGTACAACAACGTGTTGTGCAGGCGCTCAGGCAGGGTGCACAAATCGCCTGTAGATTCCATGGAGGACGAGGCATAACCCACCTGAGGCATGATTGATTCGACAAGGGAATCTGCAAAGACAGGAGATCTGTACCCCAACAGATTTCTCCGAACACAGCTTTTACTCTACAACACCAGCCTAGTGGATTTACAGATTGTTGATATGTACTAAGAAGTAACAGAAAAAAAAAAGAAGTTCGTATCCATATAAATCGCAGAAATACACTACTGTCCAAAAAGTATTGCAAGTTTGGAAAAGCTAACCATCTTTTCAAGAATAAGCCCAGAATAAAATGGACGGGAAATTTGCCAGATTTAAATATTTTTGAGAATTTATCCAGTATAATTGGAAAGAATACATCTGAAAATCACCAAACATCAAATGAGAGCTTCAGGAGCCCATCATTTAAGTTGGCACCCTGAAACACCGAAAGAAGTGTTGTAAAAATTTGTGGATTCCACATCTAAAAGAGTGGCTGTTGTGATCAAAGTCAAGGCTGCTCAGCAACATAATAAACGATCTTTAGTTTAATTGCATTTATTTATTATCCTCTTTGAAGCATAAGAGCCTGAAGTTAATTCTTTATTTAATTTTATTCCGGCGAGCCAAAATGGATTATGATTTCTGTAATAACCTACATATTTTTTATGCTATATTTTTAATAAATTAAATAATTATTTTCGTTCTTGAACTGTAAGCTATCTTGTCTTTGAAGTCATTAATTTGAGATGTTGACATTAAAAATATCAGGTATATTGATTTTTCTTTTTGACGGGGGAGAGGGGCTTATAATCTTGAAAAGGTTTAGATTTCTGAAACTTGCAATACTTTTGGCCAGTAGTCTAAAATCTTACACCTAATCTGTGCTCAGGAAATGCATGCATTTGTAAGTGATGAAAGTTTAGAACTAGGATTAATAAGATAACTTCGAGAACTGGTTGAAATCGTCCATTTTCCATTAAGAAACTGCAGCAAAAAGTGCTGTAAGATCCGTTTTTTAAAGGTATAAGGAAATCGATGTTGCATTTGAGTATTGAGCAAGTATGAAATGAATTGCAGATTTTTATTTTATGTACGCTTATTTCTGTAATTACAGCTAAAGTGAAATTAACTATTCAATGTATAGGCATTTAACGCAATATGCGATGTAAAAGTGTTTATAAAGTATTAATAATGGATACATTTTGATGTGCATCCAAATACTAGAACAAATAAATCAGTTACTTACTTAATTACGGGATTTCATTAATTTACTCTTACATAATATGTAACAGCAAAAGTAACATTTCATGGATGGTTGCTTTAACTCAATTACTTACCCTCCTAATTTAGTGCCCACATGTACAAAAAGAAACCCCAGAATGACACAATGAATGAAGGTATTTCATTAAGTCACGAAAAATGTAGATTCGGAAGATTACAAATAGCTTTGAGTTACATTATATGATTTGTACAATTCTGTAGTTATCACTTTCTGGATCTCGCGCCCTTTAATTTGTATTTTATATCTGTCTGGGTAGAACTTAACTAATGAATTTCAAATGAAATATGAAGGATATATCTATCATATCAAATCTTTTTTGTTGGCAAACTAACAGTTGTGATTTAGTGATTCTGTAGTGTGTACTCATAAGTAATATCAAATATGAAAATTTGATCTTATTCAGTTAACGAGGCGAGTAATTCAATTTATATGTAAAGGGATGCACATCCTCGTTCATCGTTCAGCATTTTCAAATTTAAACGTGAAAACGTAATGCACTCGGTGCCAGTGAATGTGCCAGTGAAAATAATGTGCCAGTAATGTGTCACTGAAAACGTAATGCACTCGGCGATAACCTAGAAACTTCGTGTCTTAATATTCTTTTCAAAGAAGTAACGTCTGCTTCATCCCCCTATTAGTTCAGATTTATCACCTACAAATTTTTTGTATTTGTAAACACCTTAAGAAGAATTTACAAGTTACAGGGTTTCCCAAAAAGGTCGTAACTGGGTTTAATTCTTTATCTATTAGAGATAAATGGGCAGTGGAAACTGGAAAAATGTTCAAAATAAGGTCGGAAATAATACTCCGCTATGAAAAAATTATTTTCGTTCATTTTCAAGAAGTTACACTTTTTAAATTTTTATGTGACACCCGTTCAAAAACGTTCCTCATTAGTAAAATGTGCCCCGTACACTCATGAGGTGATGTAACCAATCTGTGCCTTTCACCATACGAAGTCCGGTGAGATATCTTTAAAGAAAAGAGGACCGCGGGACTATGCATGATTTTGTGTGTGAACGTTTATTCCTAGAGTGGAAATAAAGATTTTCTTTCGTAATTTCTATACGATCCATGAAATGCGATCATTCGACGTGATTTTTTTCCCTTCGAGAACCATTGAAAAGTGGTCAGCGTTCTATTTATCTTCATATCTGACACTTTTTAAGGTATAGTTCTCAAATTTTATGTGCCACCTCATGAGTGTACGGGGCACATTTTACTAACTAGGAATTGTATATATATATATATATACAATTAATTGATTACAGGAAATTAATTAAAGGATTACATACAGGATACATCAATTAATTACAGGAAATATATATATATATATATATATATACAACGGTATGCTTGTTAACTACATGCTCTTAGGTAGTTTTGGCGGTTATGAACGAAGTTCAGCACACATTGACTAAGTAGGAAAAAAATTCCAGCTTCTGTGTGTTGGGGAAGCTCTTACGACCCCATCCCCCACTTCGTTCCTTAGTCACGCTATTTATAGGAAGTCAAGTCACTATACTAATGCAATTTATTCTTATGCTACAAAGAGAACTCAGAAAAGCAAATTCTCTAATAAATGACACGCCTCTCTTCCATTTGCAAATATTTTCTAAAGAGTACCTTAAATTTTCGTCTTTAGGGCCACTGTGAACATATTTTACTTCTCTAATAGACGTTTATTTTACTTTATATCATACTAATATTTATCATTTTAAAGCCTTTGATTCAAAATGCGCGTAAAATAAGTTATGAGCTACGCATCGTATATATTTTGTGATTGCTAAATATCACATTAAGTAACAGACAACTCTACAGTATTTTTGTGTAAAGATATAATCTCACAAAGGGAATCTGAATATTTAATACTTCGTTTTCAGGCAATTCTGACACATGAAAACGTGAAATTTACTTCAGAAAAATATAATACTTTAGATAATTAGTCTTACTCAGTTTCTCAAATAAAACATTGCCTTTTTTTATTACTTCATTTTTAGGGAAATATGTTGTATGAAATAAAAATTCAAAGTTAAAAATTATTACTCAAAAGAGATTGCAATTCAAAGTGTAGTTAAAATATTATATCTTATAATTTACCTTAATTATCATGAAATAAATAATAATTAATGATATGAACTAAAATGTTCCTTACTAATTTCTTTTTTCCTGGATCCAACAGGCATACACTTTGGAACATCGGGTTTCAGTTTTCCTTGAAGACACTGGACAGGATCTGGAACAGCTTTAGCATAGTCTTGTTGGCAAGAGTACCTGACAGTGGACCCGTGCGATATGGTTAATCCTGTTCTGTAGCCATCCATGTACATACCATGACTGATATCTTTGAGTTCACAAGGCCCTTGAGAAACATTCATTGGCATACTGAAGTTTTGTTTGACGATTAAGCGATTCATTACATAGCACTAAGACAATTCTAAATCAGTGTTTCCCAACCTTTTGAAATCTGCTGACCGGCAAAAATAAGAAAAATGTGTTTGGGGACCAGCGTCAGCCAAAAATATTAAATAGTATTATAAACATGTACTTTTGTTATTAAATAAAGGGTACTTACGTATTATCACGGCGATCATTTCTGCCAAACTATTGTTTTCGTTGAATGTCCTAGAAAGTTTTTGCCAATCGTATTTCAAACCATTAATAATTTCATGCGTCCGGCTTTTATCTTGGCGAAAAATCGCTCGTCTTGGCGGACCCCCGGGATAATACATAAGTACCAAATAAAGTATAACGCAAATGTGATTTTTAGTTAGAGCGACATTTACTACAGATTAATTTTTAAAAAAAATTAATATACGTGGACCGGTATTAAAGTCTCAAGGACCAGTAGTTGGGAAACTCTGTTCTAAATAATTTCATAATAACTATACATTCAGATGTGGATGCTTTAAGCAATTACGAAATTGTAAAACATGTAAGCTGTTTATATTAACTAGATTAAAAGGAAATACAAATAATAGATGCATTAATTAATTTATATCAAGGCATATCACGGTTGTCCTATTTCGTCTGGGGCTGAAAACACCGCCGCCTGGAAAATCCTAGAAAAAAAAAACAAAAAAAAAACGTCCTGGACAAACTATCATTTTATCCATTTCAGCCAGTTTGCCCATTTGCTTTCCTTTAATTATTTTTGTTATATTTTTATTTTTGGTTGTTGATCTAGTTTACCATTTTGGTTTTATTTTGATGCAAGCTTACAGGAAGACTTTTTTTTACCTTTTTAGTACGGAACTATTTTTCAAGTGAATTTGTGAGAGATTTTACTTTGGTTTTGACCTAAAATTTCGCAAAATGGATTCGTAGGACTATTTTTCTTAAATGGGGGTTAAATTAAAAAAAAATAAGCAAATATCTACTCTAACAAATTTTTTAGGAATATAAATCATTACAAACGTATAATTGTGGAATTACTAAGAATTATTAGTATTATGTTAGGGGGTATAGGATTCATAAAAACAGAAATAGAGAATGCTTTTCTTTTGTATACATATACACAGTGGCGCACCCAGAATTTTGGTTTAGGGGGGGCCTGGGCTTGCAAATGCTGCTGAATTCGGTTATAGTGACCCCGTTTATAGTTATAACTCTCTTATAACGTCAAAATATTCATCAGCACTTGCCCATCGCACACAACATTTTTACAGGCTTCTTAATCTACAAATATGGCCAATTTTATGAATGAGGAATGAGTCACTAAGATTGTGAAAAAAAGAATGATATGAAAACGTGTTTAGTTGCGCAAACAAAGCATGCATTTCAAAATTAAATTATTCAACAGTTATGAATTACAACTTACCAGGTAAGCACTTCGGCATTTTGTTCACTGCCCATTCTCCGTACCAGCATCGAATGGTTTCGGGCCCCATCAGCTGAAATCCTTCTTCGCAAGTCAAACTGATGACCTCGCTGTGTTCCACGGAGCTGTCGTTGGTTCCCAATTCTCTGTCAAAGTGATAGTACACACCATGCTGAGTGTTGGGAACTTGACAAGGAGCTGGAAGAACGTTTTTAATAAATTTCAAAGAGTGTAAATCAATTTATAGTGTTAGAAGATTCGTAATACCATACGGAACTTGAAAAGTAAATGCAAATTAAAGGATTCGCTGCAGCAAAGAGTTAGCTCCAACTATCCAAGCTTGTGGGAAAACTGTAAGAAACGATTGCTTGTTTTCCAGGAATGGACAGCTCACGCCATCGAATGGGTGGTTTAGAGAAGAGATACTCATACCCTCACTGGAGTTTCCCGCCACAATGCAGATCCTCATCAAAAGGGAGGCATCTCAATATTGGCACCACTAGGAAACTGCAAGCGACAGCCAAAAGGCCTTTCGGAACCCCGTATTTAAAGTGCTCGTACATTGCAGGGACACAATGATCTTTAGTGGTAAGCCGGATTCAAACCAGCAACCTTCAGGTTACGAGTCCAAAGGTTTAGCCACAGGCCTTCCACGGCCCTTGTAACAAACATTTGGAGGATTCAACGCAAACTATCGTAACAAGCAACTCCATTTCTTCAAGAAACAAAAGAACTGGAGATTGGAGCTTCATCCATTTGGGGCCAGACGACAAAGAATCAAACTTCTTTTACTACAAGGTAGTAGATGAACCTCCAAACTCCTGCAGGATGGAGCTACTTCTTTTCTACTGCAAGCCCTTCAATTTTCATTAAAAGGTACACACAGCATTTAAAAAACGTACAAATGAATGGCATTTCATGTTCTACTTTTTTTTAGACAATGAGAGCACCGAGCACATTGAGAACACAACGAGTACATCGAGGACAAATTGAGCACTTTGAGGACACACTGTCACTGTGAGCATAGCTCATGTTTTCACAGCTCTCTGGCATTTCATGTTGTTTTCTTCTTCTGTGCTGATTCTTAGAAGCAGCACAAAAGTAGATATTGAAGATTGACTTTTTCTCTTTTGGAATCTCGTTTCTTCGTTGTTTCGCAAAGATTGTCATTTTTTTTATGAAACGTATGTTCTCAAGAGAAACGGTGGAGTAGAAAATGCGTAACTGACTTGTAAAATTATTGAATTCGGAGGGTTAAAACTGTGTTTACACTAGTTAAATCCAGACTGTCTACTTAAAAAAAAGGGAAGATCCGTGCAAAGGGTCTAAACGCACAGACTGAATTTCATTGTTCGAAAGATCTGCTGTTTATTTTCATTCCAACAATTGTATCTGGCAACACATGAAATGAAGGGCCTAAATGTTGACTGAAAATTCTATGCCACGTATGACCTGGAAAAGTTACACTTGTTTTGAATAAACTCATTTAATTTAATGGGAATATGCATGTGCATGTTAAATGTGTATGACAAATAGGATGTGTTATGATCCTTTTAAATATCTATTGGATACATTTTTTCAAATACTGACGCAATATCACCTACTTTAAATAAACCCAAATATTTTAAGACATCAGTTCAAAATCAGTATCGAAGATTTAAAGTACATTATCTTAGTCATATGTAAACTTGATTATCCTATCTGGACATTTGAATAATATATCTTATATATAATAAAATCCGAGAGTAAACATTGTATGTAGCTAGGTTTGTAGGTAGGTTTGTGACCTCCGATCTTCTTGCGCGCGTCTCTCGATCGCATTGCGCCGAGACGGTTGGTCGCAGACCTACCGAATTTTGCATACGGCTTCACTAGGACAGATACTAACACGCCTCGGAGCGATTTTTTCGAAATTCGAATTAGAAAATGTTTTATTTTATGTTTTGTCCGATTTTTAGCGATTTTTCTTGCATAATACGTAATAACGCCGGTCATTGCACTCGCAATAAAACGATATTTGCATCATCGGATAGAGGAGAAAATTTTCTTTCGAAAACAGTTTGTTTTGACTATGTAACATATTTTGCCGATTTTGGGGAATTTTTAAAAAGAATTTCTCTTTTGACGACGTTTGCGTAAAAGTAATTTTAAAACTGTTGCATCTTTCATTCTATCTGTCATAACTTTTTTATATTTCTGCAAAAGACGGAGCGTATATTTCGCCCACTTTTAAAAGAAGAACGGAGAAAAATATAAATTAGGAGATTTTTTACGAATTTTTATGTAAAGAAGGATTTTGAATTTAATAAAAGCTGTTTCAAGATTTCGGTATGATATCTTCCGCTATGGTTGTCTGGGAAACAGTAACAATGAATAAAATTGCCATTTGAAAAACATAAATAAAATAACTGAGTTTCCACATGTTAGATCAAAATGACTTAGATTTCACGAGATTAAAACCCCTTTCGAAACTCAATCAAAATTACGGGCTCACAAACAAAACATACGCCACGCACGAAATTATTCCCTATTTTATAATACGTTGCCAGAAAAAGAATTGAATGCTGTTTTTTCAACGATGAATTATCCAGCATTATTTTCGATATAATTTTTAAACGGGACACGTTTTCGAATCGCAGGAAATATTTTACGTGCTAAATATGCCAATCTGACAAGAGTTATACATGAGAATGTATGGAGAGCTGTTTTAATGGCAGCCAGAAAGTGAAATGATTATCGTTTACACTAATGCGTAAATTGCAAAGAATCACCAAAGAATAAAAAACTACATTAGTGGCAAATATCTAAACCGTTTCTTTATATTAAACATTAAAGATGGAAAAACGAAAATATATTGGTATCAGTAAAGGATACTCTTAGTATTAGTTATTAGATATGCTAGGGCAGTATTGATCAAAGCACAATATACCGCGTTAATAAATATTTCGTGAAACTATTCGTTTATTTTCGTTTTTCAACAGCCATTTTACATCACAGCTAACTAAACATTAAGTAATTCTACGTCGCGTTAATATATCCCGCGGTAATTTCAACAGAAAATTCTGTACCTGAACTTTTTTTTTCTTGGAGATTCTGTTTGTCACAAGTAGTTATGATAACATTTTAGGAAAATGTTCTCTTCTTGCCTTGCGAAGAGCGGGTACACACAACTATTTAATTATTTAAAAAAAACGGTTCTTCACATCATGTAGTATCTAAGGTATTAATGGTATAACTTAAATCTAAAAAAGAGTATGATGTAGAAATGAGACATTTTGAAAGTTAGAAATTTTTAGGAACCGTCACGCTTTTCTTTTTCTGATCGCCAATGACACTGACATAGTTTTTTGTTTCATAATATTAACAATGTTTTCAGATCAGTATTTAGTTATTCGTAAAGTTAGAATAATGAGTAACTTTACGCCAAGAGTCAAATCATTTTGTTTATTTTTAGATTCCACATTACTGGAATCAATTCGAATTATACATGTAAGAAAAAGCTTTGTTCCCTACCGTGCGGAGAACGGGTACGCAGCTAGTATATATATATTGGCTGCAAATAAATGAAAATAGCAACGATTTTTGATGTATAACATATATCAATAATTACTATTATCACATTACATTATCAATTATTATGATGTATAACATATAACATTATCAAAAATATTTGTCGTTTTTCTTAAATTCTTTGTACTGTAATATTTCGTATTTTAATTATTGCAATGTACTAAAACAATGAAACACAAGTCCAAAGAAATATTGTGAGATTTATGTGTTCTTGCAGTCGTATTAAGAGTTCCTCATTAAATTTAAAACATCTTAAGAAAAATAAATCAACATTCAAATTAAATTAAAATTGAATGTGAACATAGTTTTTTTACCTTTCATGCAATTTGTATAAGAATAAAATATGAAATGAGATATAGAAATTTCATGATTAGAGTGATTTCATTAAAAGAGATTCCATAAATGGAAACCAAAAATCCAATATCCTCTTTTGAATGCCCTTAAACTAATTCAAATATAAACCATTTTTAAAAAACTAATCTTAAATTGCATACATCGCAGAAATTATTTAAGTTTGATTTCTTTTTAATGTTTCTTGCTACGCAGAATACATGTATTGATTTTACTTATCTGAGCATGATACTAGATTATTACTTTATGAAACCATATTTTATTTCAATAGAGGAAACATGTATGCTTAACAAATTGCTTATTACCAATAAACCAGCTTTTGATGAGTTTCAGCGATTTATTTAAAACGATCAATAATTCCTAATTGAAAAATACTAAGCATAAAAACATGTTCTTATAACATTTGAGTTTTAAAATGCTTATGCTGCTAATTAGTTTATCAGTTTACGATTAAGTAATTATATTCCTAACATGCATTTTCCTAAAACTATAATTACTTAGCCGTAATATATGTTCCTTCAAAAAATCATTCTTCAAAAATTAAAAAGAAACTTCATTATTATCCATAATTAAATTAGGATATTGATTTAGTTTGCAGTTTCATATCTTGTATCTCTTTACTTTGTAAGATTTAAAAATATATTATTCCAAAAATGTTGTGTAATTCAATAAACTTTTGAGCTCCCTTTGTGATGTGTTCCAATAATATGTATCTTTAATGTAATAATTATATTAACTGTAGAATCCTGGTTATATGAAACTCTCAGTTGATTGTAATTCTGTTTTAACTGATTTTATGGCCATTTCTGTAAACTGGGATTCAGACTATCTGGTATTTCAAGATTTAGACGATTGAGAAATTATCGACTATATCGGAGGAGTCTCTAATGTACTGCTGGCGTGTGCGTATGATAAGCCTTTAACACGCAGTGTTCCCACTCTGGAAACACCAAACTCTGACGTTTTGACTGTTGCCAGTCACGAGGAATAGATTTGATTTCTATAAAAATAGTGGCAGGTAACATAGCTCCACGAGAATCCTTTACTTTCTAGCACGTCATTTCTCGTAAAAAAAAAGGTCACGATTAATTTTAACAGCACTGGCATCTGCCGAAATATGGAAGAATGCGAGAACCGCTGGATAGATTCTCCTCTCTCCCGCGGGGCGCGGAAACGCTTTGCATACCTACTTGGTGTGACGTCACAAGTAAGCGCCGCGGCTTTCCTCTCTAGGGGGCATTGGCTCAATCTGATCAGCGCGTAACTCATATTTAAACTTTTGGTGAAGTGGTTCGAAAATTAATATTAATTTTTCTCGATTGTATTTGAGTATTTTACACGTAGTATATTCACATGGTATACTACCACTGTGCCAAAGATCATTGAAATCCGTTTCCCAGAGGATGTGCCTCCTCCTTGTTAGTCTGAGATAGCCATACTAAGATGAGTCACACCCCTAGGTCACATGACTCTTCGAGTGCAAAACGTGTGACAAAAATATCAGCTCGATAGTCTGCATATCTCGTCAATCACAAGATTTGCGTGCTTACTAAGTACCCGATGTATACTTAATATCGCATAACAATTGTTTCAATGCTTTTTCTCGACGCTATCTAACATTTTGATGCATTCTAACTGTTGATGCATTCGTACAACTAGCGCGTTTCAGCAATCAAATTCTATGCGCTCAGTTCCTACATCTACAAAATGAAGAAAAATAAATTACTCCGAAGTCATCGATTATGAAGAATTTTCTAGCACAAAAGTAATATTTTGCGCCAAATTATGCGATGTACCGAAGTCAAAGTTGCTGAGATTTTAGGGATAACCTCGAAAAAAATATACATCATTATTAATATAACTTCGTGAGACCCTGCAAAAGAACTTTTTATGTTATTTCCATCCTTTAATTGAAGAGTAACCTGTTAGTAATATTTATACATTTATTTTAAATATTCATAAAAGGTAATATTTATATTTTATTTTATAAATATTTATACATAAATATTTTGTACAGTGTTTGTAATGGATGAATATCTCTAAACTGCTATCGAAAGTAACGCATTGAAATGATTTTGGTTGCTCTTATAAGAGAACTTTTTAATACTACTTGCGCCATTTTAAACAGAGTACGTGTATAGTACAAAGAAATAACATACACAGGGTGATTCAGAACGCTTGAAAAAACATATAAGGAGTTGTAGAGGGAACCAAGACGGATTACATATCGTCGGGGTGTTACAAATATTGTCTTCATGTAACTATTAATAATCACCTTGAAAAATGCGTTGAAGTAACGGTGAATTTTCCAACCGTTGTTTGTCAAAAACCAGTTCACCTTTCAAGAAAGCACTCGGCTACAATTGATAGTTTACGAATTCTAATTTACATGATGTTTCCGACCCCGACATTGCTAGGTCCTTCTGAACCGGCTCGGTACCTTTTGCCGTCCTAGCACATGTTTCTGTCCAAGCGTTCTGAATCGTTTTGTACAATTTTCGAACTAAAACTATGCATATTTATGGCAGTTAGAGAACGGAGAACGGACGTATGGACAGACAAACCAAAATAACAAAATTCCTTTTTCAATTTCGTTGAGCTAGGAAAAAATAAACATTAAAATCCTTTAAATGTCAACATCGGTTTAATCGCTCACACAAATGATAACAGTCATGACACATCGACAGAGCAGAATAGAGCATTTCGACGATCCTAGCAACCAGAGGGCAATTTCCTTCTGCAAGACAACCAGCAACTTTCCTAATGTAATTGTCCACAGACGAAGCTATTGTTGATAAAGTTGTGAAATTTTGCGTAGGACATAATGAAGGTATGAGAATTTGCTTGAGGGAATGAAGAAAAAATAATTCTAGTATTTGCCACCAGGGGGCGTTCCATGGCCTCCGCGGTCCCCGGGCCTTAATCCATGCGACTTTTGGCTTTCGGGGAGTTTGAAACATTTGGAAAGTCGTGGTAATCCAAGAACTTTGGCTGATTTTTAAGACAGAATTTCACATGTTCGTAACATTTACCACAACACACTGCGGCCATGTGTGCAAAATGCTCTCTTACGATTCCAGGATAGCTGACAAGGATGGCCGTACTTTGGAACATGTTTTGTTATAATAATATTTGTAAACTATCATACTATCATAAATGACGGAAAATGCCTGGTTAACATCCAGGTCGCGTCCGCCTACTTAACCGTTTGGATTTTTCCTTGGTTTTCTCAGAAACTTAGTCCAAATGCGGGTTAGGACCCCTTAGAAAAACCCCCCACGGAGGGCACCCCCCCCTTGTGTTGTCTATTTAACGTGCATTTATAAGCGGGTTCTTCGGACCCAGCTCACAAATCCGAAATGCATGTTACGCAAACAAACAAATTATCATAAACAAACTATGCTAGATGTGTAATTCATTGAAAAGCGCCCCCTGGTAGTGAAAATTTGTACTATTTTTTTAACTTCCTCAAACAAATTCCCATACCTTCATTATGTCCTACGTAAAACTTCATAAATTTCTCAAGAATAGTTTCGTCTGTAGACAACTTAAAAATAAATTATCGTTTAATTTCGAACAAACGGTAGTTCAGTGGGAAAAAGCTGATATTTAACATTTAGATGTATTATAATTATAATGGATTGAATCGGTTAAGCAAATCTTTCGACTTTGATTTTCTGCGAGATGTTTCGAAGTGATTAAAAATAGTTAAAAGTGATGTTTATAACACTCTTTTTCTGGGTTGAATGCAATAAGAATACAATAGAGCATTTCGACGAGTCTACCCTCTCAGAGACAGGTCCCCTTTCTGCATGACAGGTTTGGGTACTCGTAACACATTTCAATGGAAAAGCGCCCGATTTTTAACATTAAAAAAAGTTTTAAATTCAAGTTTTTGAATGATTGCAATGGATTGAATTGATTAAATAAACTTTCGACTTCGATTTTTCAGTGGAATTTTTATGTTTCTAAGTGAATAAGGATACTTAAAACTGGTATTTCAAACTACCCTTTTCTGGGCTGAATACAATAGGAAGACAATAGGAGAATCTGCGCAGAAAGAATGCGCCGCCAGCTTTCACTGAGATGACGTCATTTAAACGTCACGCGTGGCTGACGACAAAGACAGGCTGCAGTGTTGACATTTTAGTTACATCTTTTTGCTCTCGAAGAATCATGCGACCTAGGGAATGTGGCCATCTTGCTGTTCCTATCTGGGACTAAGATAGTCACACCTCCTAGGTCACACGACTATTCGAGAGCAAAAGGGCGTGACCAAAATGGCAACACCGCAGTCTCGTCTTCCTCGTCGGCCACGAACGTCCCGTCGAAATGCTCTATTTGAGAATCTGCGCAAGGAAACATGCGCAGTCGGCTGCCACTCATATGACGTCGTCGAAACGTCACGCCGAAATGCTCTTGTTATGTTGACACATGTATTTAGACTGAAATGGGTCGACATTGACACGTACGCAATTTACGTACTCGTGTTACACTCTGGCTTCCGGGGCTTCCAGCGCCCGGCCGAGCACCTCGCCGTCCTGTTGCCGATGTTCGAGGTGTAGCCGTAGTCGCAGGCCACGCGGATCACGGCGCCCCGCGACGCGGACGGGCGCACCTCGCCCCGGCCGTACTTCAGCACAGTCACTTCCATCCACGGCGTTGCGTCGACGGGTTCGCAGAGACCTGAATGGAAGACGGAAATTACAAGCAGTTAGCTTATTTCTGAAATACTAACCCGAAAAGAGTCGTTGACACATTTCAAAAATTCACATAAAAGCAATAAATTGTTGTATGCGGTTCGCACAATAATGCTTCACAGAATCAAGAATTTATTTTTCCTACTTAAAAAAAAATTACTTCCAAAAAGTGCTCATAGATGGCGCTGCATCTCCAGTTTTCATCAGTGAGAGCCAATAGGGATTTTTCGTGAGTTTCAAACAGCACTGACGGTGCGGGAATATTCATGCCAGCCATGGTGACTGCAATTGAGGAAGGTCATTGCATAGGTTGGTTTGTGGAATCAAAAGCCATAACTACAGTTCAGAGAAAGTTTCGTAACATGCTTCTGAAAAATCGCAATCCATGCTAGCTAGAACATGGGATGAATTTGAGTACGGTTTAAATGTGGTTCGAGCAACAAAAGGTGCACACATTCAACTCTGATAATGATATAATTAAAAATGTAGATGTATTGAAAATGTAAATGTTCATTAATTAATAATAGTTTTATTAATTAATTTCATTAATTAGTAAATTTATTATTAATTAATAAAATTATTACATTACGTTTGTTTCTCTTACTGTGACGGTACAGCGCCCCCTATGAACACAATTTGGAAGTTTTTTTTTTTTTTTTTTTTTTTTTTACGATGTCAAAAAGAAAATTTGAGAGCCTGTGAAGTATTATTGTGCAAACCGCATATTCATGCGACAATTTGTTGCCTTTCTATGAATTTCTTGAAGGCGTCAAGGCCTTTGCAACACCATGTATATAAATATACATATAACATGTACTTCGAAATCATGTGATTTTGGTACTTAATACAAAAAATAATAATAATAATAAATCTGTGTTTTTAAAGGTTGTTCGAGGTTGTTCCATTTGTGTTGTTAAATAATGTTCCTATCCAAGGTGCGATTGACTGTTTGGAAAAGCGTTTACGCGAGTTTCATTATTCTTCTATTGAGATTAAAGAGTTTGTAGCTTTAGTAAGCGTTTGTATTAAACAAACTGCTTTCATTTTTAATGGCTCTTTCTATAAACAAACCGAGGGTCTTGCTATGGGTAATTCTCTCTCACCTCTCTTATGTGATATTTATATGCATTATTTTGAAGAGAAGCTCTTCAAGGTCTTTAATTTTCCGTGCTGGGTCAGATATGCTGACGATACTTTCGTTCTAGTGGATTCCAATTGTGATATTTCTAATTTACTTTTGATCGTTAATTCTGTTGATCCGTGTATCCAATTTACTCTAGAAGAGGAGTGCAACAATTCTTTACCTTTTTTGGATGTTCTTGTTTCTAGGAATCCTGACGGTTTCTCTACTTCTGTTTTCCGCAAACCCTTTTCTATATCTTCACCTCCTCACGCCCTATCTAACATCCTTACCAACAAAAACTTTCTGCTTTTTACACTTATGTGTTTCGTGCCATCAAAATTTGCTCTGATTCTTCTTCTCTTAATAATGAGATTAGTTACTTAAAATCCCTAGCTGTTTCTCGTGGTTTTAGCCCCTCTATTATTGATAAAGCTGTTTCTAAATTTAATAAGACTAATACTTCTACTAATACTATTAATTTTCACTACGAATTAATTGTACTACCTTTCTTTTCACCTTTATGCTACAAAATTTCTAAACTTCTCAAAAATTTCGGTTTCAAAGTCATTTTTAAACCTGTTAATAAAATTTAATTTTCTTCCCTTAAAGATCCTTTTACTACTGAGAACCGTTGGGGTGTTTATTATATTCCTTGTGGATCTTGTGATTTGGGCTATATTGGTCAGACCAGAAGAGCTCTCAAATTTAGGCTCAAAGAGCATGAGAGATATGTCTCTAAGCACGAACTTTCCAAATCTTCTATTGCCTCACATTGTTGGTATTCCAATCATCGTTTTCAGTTTTCTAAGGCTAAGATTTTGTGCACTCCTCAGTCTTTGTCCCATCTGGATTTTTTGGAAGGTTTTTCCATTACCCAGCACTTAGATCGTCTTGTGAACGATGGTTCTTCCGTTCCTTTCGTTCATTCTGCTTGGAAGTTGCTTTTGTAAGGTTCTTTTCACTTTCTTCCTCTACCCCCCCCTTTTTTTCCCCTGTTTCTTTAATGTGTATGTACGTGTGTTACTGTCTTTCTCTTTCGTTTTTATTTAAAAAAAAAAAATTATTTATATATATATTTATTGTGCTGTCCTGTTCGTGGCTTTTATTTTATTTAAAAAAAAAAAAAAAAAAAAACGTGTGGTATTTGTTTTTTGTTTGTTTGTTCTGTTTTCTCTTTTTTGTGTGTGTGTTTGTACTTGTGTGTTCCCTTTTTTATTATTTTTCTTTATTCCTTTTTTATTTCTGTATTTTTTGTGCTTCTTTCCTTTCCTTTTTATCCCCCCTTTTTTAATTTTTTTTCTCCCCTCTCCGTGGTTTTGTTCGACTTTTCTTTGCCCCTTGTGGCAACATCTTGCTTGTTTTTCTCTTTTCAGTTCCCTGTGTTCTTTACGACGAAGGGCTTGGACTGAAGAAGTTCAAAACAATTTTTGAACGAAACGTGCGTATCCTCTTTCCTTTTACTTCTTATGTGTGTTTTTTACTAAGTATTTTATTTACTTTCTCGTTTAACACCAGTATTTTGAGTGTTTTTCAACAAATCTACTTTGTTCAAGTACTTTAAATTTTTTAGAATACTTCTTTACAAGTTGTATTATACATTGAATTGAACGGTAAACCTGTATCAGTTACGAAACTTTCAGACAAGAATTATTTTTTTTAATCGAAAATTTTGCAGAATGTTTTATTTATTGAAAAATTGCGCTATGCAAGTCCATGTTTAAGACTTTTTTTTTAAAGGCACCATTTTTTATTTATTCACCATCAGTTATCCTGATATATCTCCTATTTTTAATTCCACAAGTACACACTGAGCTCATTCACATTCTCTTATCCACAGATCATACAATACTTTCAATATCAGACTGCGCTCGACCAGTCATTGAAAGATAAAGTAGTTTATATCTATTCACTCCTCCAGCTGAAGGTGGGTCGCTTTGGTATTTACTGATACACTGTAGATGAAAGGCGGATATTAATATCAGTTACTTTGAAAGATGTCCCATGATTGTCGAATTTGTTAATAGGAATTTTGCATTACGTGGCGTTTCTTCACTTTGCAGAATCAGAGTGACTTGCAATATAGTTCTTCATTTACTGTTGTCCAATTAATTATTAAATTACTTTCTGCGGTACGAAAATAGTTGTATTATCGAAAATAAGAAATGCTTAATTAGAAATGTAGATAGTTGCTCAATATACACAACTACATTCTTCGAATGTTTTTGCGAGATTGTTGTACTTTTTGTGCGATAAAGATTTTGTCGCTTATTTTTATAATCTTTTATCATGTCTTTTTTTAGAAGGTTGGCTGTCGTTTTATAGTGATATTTAGTGAACTTGGACAGTCAAAATATAAAACAATTTCGTAGTTAAATCAAATTGTACGTTTCGAAAAATAGTACTCACTTTTTGACCTTCGCTTTCCCCTCTTCCATTTTCTTTTGGCCACGTCTAACCTCCTCTGTCTTCTCATGGCCACTTCCCTCTTTTCCCGGACAGATCTGTCCCACCGGACTTGAGGATGGGATCCCCGCATGCATTTCGGTTTCTCTTTGGGACTCCATCGGCCATCGACGCAAGTAGCCCCCGATGGACCTTCGGCCAGTGTGTAGTGCCGATCGCACTCGTACATGATTTGTCGGTTGTTCGTGATCTTTCGAACGTACGGCCGATAATCGTACATCCCCATGTGGCCAACTAATAAAATGCGGCCGTTTTCCAGAACTCCGGGATAAGGGCAATAAGCTAGAAAGAAAAAGAAATGCGATTGGACAGTGAGAAATGCAGATTCATCAAAATCTTGGTGAGATACTGTTTGATCGTGATTCCCCCAATATGAAATTAATGCAGGTTTAACGGGTTTTGTGTGCAAAACCTGGATGTCTTTTGAAAACTCTGCTCTAATTTTACAGCACTTATTTAATAATCCAATACATTTTGTAAACAATGTTCTTTTTTCTCACAACCAGAGTGGTTATAACAGTATAACGCATTGCAATAGACTTGAAAATGACAGGAGAAACAAGGCAAATCCAATTCATTTGATAAAATACGAAAGTATTGATATTGCAATGCACTCGTTACATTGATTGGTTACATCCAATAATGCTTGGCAATCGCTCATTACAAAACAATGAAGTATCTCCTACTCGGAAAAAGAAACTCATTTTGTTTATGATGAAAACACGTGTATAGAGTTGACGTTTCGAAGGTGCACGTATAAAGTAATTAAAGTTTACATTAATAATTATTTCTCAACATATCGTCTTTCAAGCAGTAGCGGACTTACTTTCATTGCAGACGGGAGTATCTCCTGTCCAACGTCCAAAGCTGCACAATGTGACGTTGGGCCCTTCCAACTTGTAACCGTCTTTGCATCGGAAGAGAGCCTTCATGCCGTGGTCAGTCTTAGGAGCTATGACCATTCCATGACGGGGCCTCCTTGGTAAAGTCTTACACCTGGCTATAGAAAAGAAACAGTTAGGAGATGCTTTTGGGAAAAATACAAAACATTCTTCAATTTTTCTAAAGAGTTGGAATAAATGCATTTTTTGTATGACGATTTTCTGCCTTTTACCATTAAATTGGAGTTAACAGAAGTGATATTTAATTTTTGTATGTCTTCGCGGTTGTGCAAAGTAGTATTCGTACTTAGGTTTAAGCTCTGTATTAACAAATATAGATTTTGAGAGCTGTAAACAAAAAAAGATTAGTACTATTCTGTCAAATACCGTCAAAAGATTACTCTGTCAAATACCGTCTTCCGCAGACACTTTGAAAAATAATACTATGACGAAGTATTTT
This sequence comes from Cheiracanthium punctorium, assembly GCA_038373885.1. Classification (NCBI taxonomy): domain Eukaryota; kingdom Metazoa; phylum Arthropoda; class Arachnida; order Araneae; family Cheiracanthiidae; genus Cheiracanthium; species Cheiracanthium punctorium. The sequence continues at coordinate 121,222 of JAWZYV010013941.1, forward strand.
CTTTTTTAAACTCCAGTGGTTAAGTTTACGAAGACCACTGCACCACAAAAAAAGAAAGAAAAGGTGGGATAATCAAAGCAAGGTAACGGAAAAATCTATAAGCCCAATATGCCCCGTGCATGCCAATAACGGCCGCACAAAGAAGCTTCACAAACTAGTACCGGACAACGGCGGAGGTGGTTTACGTCTTCCTCTCAAAGATCGCAGAGCGTGCATATAGTGTCATGGGCAACGTCGGTACGATGAAGATGCTTTTAAGAATCATCTCCAGTAGCCACTCGGCAATGGCTTTTTGTCTTGGACGCATAAGGACATCTTGAAGATTATTTCATAAGGTTTTATGGGAATATCCCTCCCTGTATGGATCAAAGATGAAACCCCTTATCAGTTTTTTAATTATTTAGTATCTTGCCATTTATAAAATTGACAACATTCATTAACGTTTGAAGGACAGGTATGCCCTTCTTAGCAAGACAGCCTGCTAGTTCATTACCAGCAGCACTGCAGTGTCCCAAGATTCACTGCAAGGTCATTTTTTTAGAAAGACCTGATAGTCTTTAACAGAAACATTTTACACTCTAATATGAAGAAGGAATCCTTCTATTTAGACTATCTGCTTACAGTAAGCAGGCTTGTCTGCAGTAGATACCAAACCACTGTGGAATTAATTGCAGGTAATGAGAAAGCCGATCTTCTGGCCAAAAGAATGGCTGGGATTCTCCAGATATTAAATGCAGAGATCCCATATACGACTGTTAAGTCAATAATTAAGAAAACGCTCCGATACAAATATAACAGCGAACTCTGAATGAGAAATCCCACAAAATCTGGAGGAATGAAATTCACGAAATCCCTGATCTGGCCAAGGAATAGAGATGCGGCTGAATTTCGGTTGACTACCGGACATGACTGCCTTGCAAGACAATAACGTTTTGACATTCTAGATAGTCCGTTTAGCATGCTCTGTGACCTCCGGGAAGAGACCGGCCAACACTACATTCTTGGCTGCATTGTGGGAGCAATTTTGGGAGGCAAGAGACCGTATGGGCTAATAGACGTTTGCTACCATCTATTTGGACTTTTTTCATCTCGTTCTGTTCATTTGGATTAGCTTGTCTTTTTCCTGTTGTTGCCACCATAGGAAATTTTAACAAATGACTGAAGAGGCAGGGGCCATGTTAAAGTTCACAATAAAATTGCCGCTTTGGAATCATAAAAGAAAACAGCCTTAGTGATATTGTTTATTTAACAGTACAACTGTGACAGGGCCAGAAGAAGGAAGAAACATCACAATCAAAAACAGTTGTACCTTTTAAAAGGGAACAGCTGTCTATATGACACAGATTTACGACAGCTAATTTAGATATTACTTTCTGTAACTTAAAGGTGTAATACTGTTAAAGATACGAGAAATAAGAACTGTTTTGAATTAGATTTATAAAAAAAAAACCTGCATTAAAAGAGTATAATTTGCAAACTTATGCAAAAGAAGACAACTAATTAGTAAAAGTAAATTCAGAAAACAGTAAAATCGAAAAAGAAAACACCCCATTTCATTTTGCTCATAATTTTATCAGTAAAAACAAAATTTGAATCCTGCGGACATATGAGAAATCATTGCGTTAGGTATTTTTGAGCCTGTAATAAATAAGAAGAAACACGTATTTGATAAAACACTTTTCAGTATAAGCGTCTTGTTTTTATGAATAACTGCATAGAAAATAATTAGAGCTAATAAGACTACGTCGCAAACCTTTTTCTTGAAATCACATCTCTTAGAAATCTATGGCAATAATTTTGTAAGCTCTTGTACATGAACTAAAAATGCTATGTGACATTTTTAATGAGATACGCATTTGATAAATATTTAAATTTGTCCTGTTTTAAAATATAAGTTAAGTGTTGTAAAAAGCATTTTAAACCATTACTCCCGTAAACCAAGATAAAAAAATATCCGGTAATGGTGCATTTACTATCCTTAATAGAGTATATGAGAATAATGTCAGTTTGAAACTACTAAAATATAATACAGAGTATGCATCGAAAATATTTCCAAAGTTATTATTTCAAAAATCATAAAATATAGAGTACACGAAACAGCATATATTAATTCCGTTGCAATAGCTGTACAATTGCGAAAGACGAGTAATTCTACAGAAAGGCAAAACTACATTTTCCAATGACTTTTTTTGTGTGGGATTTAATCTCGGAAACTGAATAAAAAGATTGAAACATATGTATTCATTTAAAAAGATACACGTTTCTCAGTCATCATCGATCGCGTGCCGATTTTTCACTCCATATTTTCGCTTACGTATTTTATTCTCAACCTTTCTCAAGCATACTATGTAGTACAATATTGTCGTACTTTTGCGAAAATTCAATATCAGAGGAGCGGAAATGGACCGAAGCTCGCAGCTACAGCAATAAAAATAGAGGGGGAGCGAGAAATGTAATTAAAGAAACAAAATGGTGAGGAAGAATACCTTGGTATGCTTCACTCCTCCCCCCACCGTCGTCATCTGTATCCTTGACTACGGTATCCAAACATTGATTGAGATATAGAAACAGGAGAAGAGCACGCGATGAAGTTAGTTCTTGGTGTAGGATCACGTTTCATCCTAATGGCCGGTGCGTCACGATTATTTTGAAAGTACAAAGTATTATTATTATTATTTTTTTTGCTCTCTTTCTGTACCTGGAATGTTATATTTTACGATTCCGTGATTCGCGTTTCATACCCAGCTTCGCAGATATTCGTTGAGACAAAAAAAAAATCTTATCGTTCTGTTGTAGTGTGATTTGGTATTTTACTTCTTTATACAATAGTTCTTTATACTTCTTTATACAATCTTAGAACAATAAGATCACTTTACTTCTTGCTACTTGTATATAAGTAGCTATATTGCTCGTATCCGGCTGGTTTTATATTTTTAGTTTTTTTAAATTACATTTAACAAATTTGTAATATTGCCTTCTCCAGTAGAAGATTATTTATAGGAATATATGGGATTTTTCTTGCGCGATTTGTAACTATTATTTGAGAGCAGACATACTTGTTTATGGGGGAAAGCATGTGATAGATGCAACATATACTGAACCATTGTGTCTTGCGCATCTCGTATCCCCCCCCCTCCTCACATTCGATTAAATGCCCTGGACCCCGGATCAGAGACGGCCCACCTTCCCCCTTTTTTTCCCCAGCCCTGTGCTGCATTAAAATTGCACTGTTATTCCTTACCCGTACTCTTTTTGGAATGTAAATTAGCCTAGAAATATCGGGAATAATTATGGTAGGTATTTTATAAGCCCAAACAATATTCATAAAATTATTTTACTTAAAAATGTCAAGATGACATAAGTTAAGTTCCATATGAATGTTTTCAGTTTCATACTAAAAGAGCTAAACATTAGGATTGCTAGTAATTGTTACATTTGACTTATCTTATTTAGTACAAAACCTTATAAATGATTAAATTTCCATCCAATTACAGTCCCTTACCCCCCTAAGCTCTAGTCGAGGGCTGTTGCCCCTCCTGTCTCGACAGACCTAGCAGGAAAAAAGGAATAAACATAACATACGCACACAAATTCATACAATTCACGTAATGGCAAGGTTACTAACCTTTTATGGTAAACGGTTTATCATAAATATGCTATTTTAAAGTTTAGGGGAGTGCGGGGGCTAATTAGACACCTTTTTAACTTAAGCTATATTTCAGTGAAATATGCAGATATTTAAAAAATAAATTACGCTAAATTAAAGCGTGCACATGTGATTACCAAAAAATGAAATTTTTTTAGCCCTTTCGCGGGCGGTGGCTAGACGTTCTAGCCACCTGCTTATGGTGTCCATGACAAATTTCAGAAGCATTAGTCAATTTTCCTATGTCTATTTACCAGATAATAATGAAATTTGCACAAAATGATATTAGGAGGTAAAGTGTCATGCACATTTATAAAAATGTTATAGATATTTTACAGAAAAATTATCCATGCTTCATTAAATTGACATCATCAATTTAACTATTACTCCAGGCATCTGCAAAAACGAGAAAATACAGCAAAAGTTCTTGCTCCGGAAAGGGGTATAAGACTTTTAATAAAACTAAAAAAAATCCATTTCTGAAACTATATCATTGTCCCATTAACCCCTATATGCTGGGCTAATGGGACAAATATAAAAAAATAAATACATTTCATTAGGAGGCAACGCTGTTTAACCTATTAGGTGCCTCCATAATAAAATGGCCAATACTTCCAGCTGATGGTCTCGGATATAGGACGTTCCTCGACTAGTGGCAGACTGGCGAAATAACGTCAGTTTCTCAAAGGAAAATACTCGACTGTCTTTTAATGATTAGCTACATATGCGCCCTCTAGCGACGAGTCATCATGCAATCTACTACTAACGCACGCATGAGCACAGCATAACTTGATGATTACGACTCTAAGCGCCATCTTACAGGCAAATTTTGTTTATGTCGATGATTGTCCTATATCCAAGCCCGTGTTCCAGCATTAGTAGTCTGCCAAAGCCTAATGCTGCCAAGCGCCGTACTATTAGAGAGAAAAAAAACGTAATATGTTGGATGGAAGTGTATCATGAATTAATTTAATGTTTTGAATAGTACTTAGAATATCAATTCTGTATTTTAATATGTAAAATACTCCACTTCCAACGCTTCCGTCATTTTGTAATGCCGCTTGTAAAAGGAAAATCAATTCAGAAACACTTATGCGATGATTCACAAGACAAGCAAAAAGAATAATGATAATAACAATAATAATAATAAAAGGCGGGCAATTTCATCTAATTTTCTTTTCTATTCCATGAGAAATTACAAATAATAAAACAATAATTGAAAGCAATTGAGATTTCAAAAAATTATGCTTTAACAAAATTTATAGACTTACGTCACTCACCGGGTATGCACGTCGGTATGTGCGTCCAAGATCCATTGTTACACGTTGCTGGTGTGTTGTTGTAGCGCAACTCGTACTGCGCAACGCAGTCCACCGTGATGTGCATGCTGTGAGGAACTTTGTCGTCTTTCGGGAAATTTGTGACGCGGCCATGGTCAATGCTGGGAACAGAACATGGGGCTAACCGACAAGAGAGAGAGATAGAAAAACATTAAAATTAATTAATTTCAAACGTCAATCATTTGCAATGTTTCGAAAACAAAATTGTAAATTAGTTGATTTTCAAATATTGCCATGATTTATGGAGGTAAGCTAATTACGCCGGTCAACAATTTTTTTTTGGGGGGGGGGTTCTGTTCTCATGCTTAAATTCTGATTCTAGACATTGAAAAACATTTAAATTTTCATTTTTAGTTCTTAAAGTTTGCTTTTGTCTGATTTACGTCGATAAGTATAGTAAGTATTTTAATTTATTTCATAAACGAAAGATGGCAGCACTTTGATTAACCCAAAGTAAACTGTATTAATATTTGTAACTCTGTAGTATTTTTTGTAGTATTATTTGTAATATTATTATTTGTTTGAATTATTATTTGCTCATAAGAACATAAAAGAAATACGAAAAATATTCACTTTTTGACATTGATTTCTTATTATTTTACATTTATATGCTATTGTTTATCATAAATCTTGAATAAAAAAGACTTTTATATCCAGCAAAAACTTTTCTGATCATAATTTAGAGTGGAATTATAAAAAAAAATATATAAAAATCAGTGATTTTGGCCAAAAATTGAAAAATTGCTTTAATTTCTACAAAAGCAAACTTTCATTTAAAAAAAAAAATTATTTTCCTTAGTTTTGGCGTAGGAGAAACTAAAATTTAACATGTGGAAGTCGGACCCCAAAATCGTGTTGAACAGTGTAATCTTTAAAGAATTCATTAGTCGGTTATACGGGAGGATTAAATCATTATTGAGATGTTAATTATAGAAAGTTGTATACCAGGACATTGAAGCAGCTATTGTAACTTCGCTAAATCATCAGGGGATATTTTTATTCCTTTAAAGCGTTTTGATCTCATTCTTTCTGTGGTAGATGGAATAATTCAGTTGCAGTTTAGCTATGGTATAGAATTTGTTTCTTATATTTAGTGAATGAATGAAACATTAGTACTCAAATTGTCAAACTGAAAGTAAACGGCACTGTTAAATGTTGTGGTGCAATTGTAAATCAGGTTGATAGTCATAAATTTGTGGATAATTTGAAGTGTGAGTCAGTATTGAGATAGTATTTAATTTGTGTCTTCTGTATGTGTTTGCATCATTTTAATTAAAGTCACCCTATAATTTTGTTGGATTCGTAATTGTTTTGTAATACAGATTTCCAAAACATGTATGAATTAAATATATCGAATTTCAATAGCTTGTTTATAAAGCAGCATGTAAAATAATTTCTGAAGAGCATTCAAATTTAGATATCTTAATAAATGTTATATATTTCCACGTATGCATAAAAAGCATTAAATGCGAAACAATAACGTAACTGCACCAAATTAAACGTTTTTAGTTTTAAAAAATAAAAACCTACTATCTCATTTTTTACTCGAAAAAAAAAAATTCAAGAAACGATTTTAAACGCTAGAAAATATCAGTTTTATATCAAACTTACACTGGTTACTTAGTCATTTATTCAATAAAATATTTAGAAAACTATCCCTTTAGTTTAAAGTTTATAAATTAATCGTAGATTTAGAAACGGCTTTATTAAAAATGACATCTGAGTCCTAATAACTACAGGAATACTTTAATGGAGATAAGATCTTACATGTACTCTATCTCCATTATCGTAGCATGCAAGAAATCGTAACTGTTGCAAAATTTTACTCAATAAGAATTTACGCAATTTTTTTCGATTTGCAATTTAATCTTTATGCTAAATTTTACGCGACTAAAATAAATCTAGTGAAAATTTCAATATCACTACTGTAGAAAGGATTTTCGGTGTACCAAGCTATACGAAATTAAAGTACGCACATTAAAAAATATCACGCGATCATTCGAATGTTTTAAATTTGTGTCATTTTAAAATAAAAAAATAGTCCGTAGGGAATTTTCGGTGTCTTTCAACTGCCCTATTAATTATAAAACTAATCATTGTTAAAAAAAAAAGAAAAAAAGAAAAGAAAAACTTCCTCAAAGAGGAAAACATTTTGCACGCATAAAAAAACATAAAATTTTATAGGAGATTACTGCTGAAATTTGTGGTTTGCGAAAATTATATTGCTTTAGACCTTTATGAATAAAAAAATTAAGTCGGTGAAAATCTTTTTTTTAAATCTCTGGCATGGAAGCTTCTCATGCATTTCATTAAAAATCGATGTTGTTTTTCCTTGTTTTATTTATTTATTATCTAATGCGTGATCAATAAAGAAACGCGTATCTGCTCTAAAAGCATCAAAAAGAAATCCATCAAAGCTTCCAATTATAGTACCTAATCGCAGACCATCAATTAAAACAAATTTACAGAAAACTCATTCTTATCTACACTTTTTTCTAGCTTAACTGTGTTCTTTTCCTGTGAGTAATGCACATCGGAAAATGAAGACAATATCGATTCAAAATTTCAGTAAGTATATAAATGAAGAATATTTTAACTTGCGATTACTTTAACATTAAATAAATTTTTCTTTTCAACCAATATTATTACCGTCCAAAATACGTAAACCAGAGTAAAACTTTTATACAATACTAATTCAATTATGACGGATTAACATATAGAAATGTTATCGTACATTACTGACATTGTTTTAACGATGTATTGCAATAAGAGCAAATTATGAATAATCTTTATTTCTGCATAAATCACAATGAAAAGGCTGTATTGCATTTCTCATAAAATCCCATTTTAATGCGTTTTTCGCTATTTTTAATTAATTAGGAATCCCACGTTCATGTTTTGCTCTCAATAAAAACACTCCTTTTGTTTGGGAACGTAACTTTTGTAACGAAACGCATTGTTTCGTTAATTGTTCTAACACAAACTTTAATTAAAATCTTACATTTCTGCAATATCTGTTTTAGATCGTTGTAACCGTTAATTGGAGGTATTGGCATAATTATTTGTATGTGTCATAACAGCTCCATATTTTTATCTCATGAATAAATACAACATTACTGATTTTGAATGATAATACTAAGCCGCAAATATTAATTTACAGTAGTAAAACACATGCGGCTACCCTGCATTATGAAACGATGTTTAGTTAATTAATGATAACTGCTGATAAGTTTCATCTATTGCAAAAATTTCGGTTATAGATTTCAATGTATAGAAAGAAATTTATGGATACTTTCTGCTCTTTGCACTAATTTGAAATATAATGCAAGTAGTTGTGATTATTTCAGATGCTTTGAAACAAAGAGGAAATACATTATTATTTGCTTAAGGAATGAAAAAAAATAATTGTGTTGTTGGTGTTTTCAACGAAACATATTTCATTGGAAAAGAAATAAGAAATCTTCAATTGAAATCTCTTGCGTGCAGTTAATCAGGCGTGCAGTCAGGAGATTACTGGAGATAAGATCTTACATGTACTCTATCTCCATTGTCGTAGCATGCAAGAAATCGTAACTGTTGCAAAATTTTACTCAATAAGAATTTACGCAAATTTTTCGATTTGCAATTTAATCTTTATGCTAAATTTTACGCGACTAAAATAAATCTAGTGAAAATTTCAATATCACTGCTGTAGAAAGGATTTTCGGTGTACCAAGCTATACGAAGTTAAAGTACGCACATTAAAAAATATCACGAATGTTTTAAATTTGTGTCATTTTAAAATATAAAAATAGTACGTAGAGAATTTTCGGTGTCTTTCAACTGCCCTATTAATTATAAGACTAATCATTGTTAAAAAAAAAAGAAAAACTTCCTCAAAGAGGAAAAATCTTGCACGCATAAAAAAACATAAAATTTTATAGGAGATTACTGCTGAAATTTGTGGTTTGCGAAAATTATATTGCTTTAGACCTTTATGAATAAAAAAATTAAGTCGGTGAAAATCTTTTTTTAAATCTCTGGCATGGAAGCTACTCATGCATTTCATTAAAAATCGATGTTGTTTTTCCTTGTTTTATTTATTTATTATCTAATGCGTGATCAATAAAGAAACGCGTATCTGCTCTAAAAGCATCAAAAAGAAATCCATCAAAGCTTCCAATTATAGTACCTAATCGCAGACCATCAATTAAAACAAATTTACAGAAAACTCATTCTTATCTACATTTTTTTTTCTAGCTTAACTGTGTTCTTTTCCTGTGAGTAATGCACACCGGAAAATGAAGACAATATCGATTCAAAATTTCAGTAAGTATATAAATGATGAATATTTCAACTTGTGATTCATCTAACTTTAAATGAATTTTTTTTTTTCAGCCAATGGTATTGCCGTCCAAAATACGTAAACCAGAGTAAAAATGTTATACGGTACTAATTCAATTATGACGGATTAACATATAGAAATGTTATCGTGCATTAGTGACATTTTTTGAACGATGTATTGCAATAAGAGCAAATGATGAATAATCTTTATTTCTGCATAAATCACAATGAAAAGGCTGTATTGCATTTCTCATAAAATCCCATTTTAATGCGTTTTTCGCTATTTTTAATTAATTAGGAATCCCACGTTCATGTTTTGCTCTCAATGAAAACACTCCTTTGTGTTTGGACGTAACTTTGTACGAAACGCATTGTTTCGTTAATTGTTCTAACACAAACTTTAATTAAAATCTTACATTTCTGCAATATCTGTTTTAGATCGTTGTAACCGTTAATTGGAGGTATTGGCATAATTATTTGTATGTGTCATAACAGCTCCATATTTTTATCTCATGAATAAATACAACATTACTGATTTTGAATGATAATACTAAGCCGCAAATATTAATTTACAGTAGTAAAACACATGCGGCTACCCTGCATTATGAAACGATGTTTAGTTAATTAATGATAATTGCTGATAAGTTTCATCTATTGCAAAAATTTCGGTTATAGATTTCAATGTATAGAAAGAAATTTATTGATACTTTCTGCTCTTTGCACTAATTTGAAATATAATGCAAGTAGTTGTGATTATTTCAGATGCTTTGAAACAAAGAGGAAATACATTATTATTTGCTTAAGGAATGAAAAAAATAATTGTGTTGTTGGTGTTTTCAACGAAACATATTTCATTGGAAAAGAAATAAGAAATCTTCAATTGAAATCTCTTGCGTGCAGTTAATCTTAAAAAAAAAAAATTCCACAAATTTTTTAATAAAATATCAAATGCATTTTTCTATCTGTTTTCTTCTACAAAATGAAATAACACGTACTAAGGTAGCACACGATACCAATAGTTAGACCAAATACTTTTTTAATGCAATATCCTATGTATTTTTTTATTTATTTTGTTTTACAAAATGAAAAGTTGTTAAAATGACATTACACGCAGCAAGGCAATACACGGGGAGTGATGCAGAGGACCAGATCCCTCCCAGAGAAATTTCGATTTTTGTTAACAAAATGATAATGATGAAGTCGTTTTGTAAAACATTCTGCAATTTCTACCGTTAGTATGACTCGAGAAAGAACACACACCCATTTCAATCTTCGTTACTATTGAAAGCTTGATTAATTTTAATCTGATACTGTGGAATGCAGGACAAAACTCATATTGTAAACTGTAAATTCATATAACACCAAACTTGATTATTATCCTTAATAATACTTAACCACTTGTTGCAAACAAATTAATACATTAAAAGTAAAAAACGTGATACAACTTTAAGAAACGTATAATTAATGCTTTATTTATTTAACATTCATTTTCTAATTTTTAAAGAAAGTGTTACTTGGATATTATTAATCTTATAAAAGTGCTGATTACTTGGTGAAGTATAGGGAACACAGAGTCTAATTGATCAAACTGATAAATTAACTCTTATTTCTGAGAACATGCATTTTAAAATGTGTATAAAACGAATCTTTTGATTTAAACTCAGCCGAAAATACCCGTAATGAAGAACCTCTTATTATTCTTATCTGATTTATTCGTAAAAATACATCTTTTGTGATCAAAAGTAAGTAATCATGGTATTCTTTGAACTTTTATATTGATTGTTTAAGTTCATACAATATACATCAAAACACCGCTGTGCTCGTTAGAACAAGGTAAATTTTCCTCTGGTTAAAAATGATGGGTTTGTTGCAAGTTTCCTCCTACGATAAGTCCGTGCAAAGTCTAAAGGATGGCTACACTCTACCATCAGACGGCTACATCCGTTTTCTAGCGGTCTTTGAAGATTCGTTGGCGAATTTTCTGATGGATGTAAAAAATTTTTGATTATTATCAGGTTGTAACGAAAGTTTTCCGCCAAATCTGCTTGAAAAACTAACTTCTAACTCCTTAGATAACTCTTTTTGATCTTTCGGTACCAATCCTGCACAGTGTCACGTGATGCAACAATAGTATTTAAAGCTGTACTCATTATTCGTTTATATTCTGTAGCTGACTTTTTGCAACACAACTGGAAGTAAAGGATGGTTCCAATCCTCTAGAGTGATAGTTTCATTTGACACACCTTGTACTTAACGATAACTATATTTTTTTACAGGTTTCATAACACAGTGTTATAAAGTAAGTCTCTTTCTTTCAAATGCCAAAAATCATTTGACAAAATAGGAGCAAATACGCCAACGCGAACTGTTTTCTGACAGTGTTTACGGTGGTGGGAAACTTTCGTTACACCCTAATAATTTCCCAAATAGGCAGATTCCTCCACCCACACCCCACTCCTCACAGTAGAGACACAGAAGAAGAATCTACACTTCTGCGTCTTTCTTATCTAGAAAGGAAAGTGGTATGGTAGAAAGGCAAGTTTCCATAACCACTTGAGTTCCTACATTACAAACGCAGGGCTGAAGGTTCTTCTTCATACACTAATTTATCCCTCATTTTTCATTGAATAATTTCCGCACTCCATGGAAACGTATTATTTCCGTGAATTCTTCTACCCGAAAACTGAAGAAGAGGAAAAATGTTCGTTGAATCTGAAGAAGTTTCTTCAATTGGCAGGAGAAAAAAAAAAAGGGAAACGGATATTCCTCAAATGACGGAGATTTTTGAAAATGCGCCTTTATACATTCATTTATTTATTCCTCATTTCTGAGCGAATAATTTCCGTACTGCTTGAAAACGTTATACTTCCGTGAATTCTTCCAGAAAATTTGAAGAGGAGGAAAAAATTTCGCTGAATCTGAGGAATTTTCTTCAATTGACATGAGAAGAAAGAAACGGATATTAGTTCAAGTCGTCAATATTCCCAGAAGCATTGTTAACAGTAAAATTCCTGTGAATGGATGAAATGATTTTTGAGAGTGTAAAATGCAGTCGAATCCACTTAATAGAATAGCCAATTTGCCAAGAAAAATTATTTAATAAGCAGGAGATTTCGTTATCCGGGATCACGCTAATTATTACGGCTTGGTACATTCAAAATATATTACATTAAGCGGGATATCACTTTAACCCTTTAACGCGCAGTGTTCCCGCTCTGGAAACACCCAACTCTGATGTTTTGACTGTTGCCAGTCACGAAGAATAGACTGGATTTCTATAAAAATAGTGGCGGGTGACCTAGCTCCACGAGAATCCTTTGCTTTTTAGCACGTCATCTCCCGTCAAAAAAGGGTCGCGATTCTTTTTAACAGCACTGACATCGGCCGAAAAATGGAAGAAATGCGAGAACAGCTGGATAGATTGCCCAATGCTGAAAAAAGGGCAGCCGTTGCCATCGCTCGACTTAAAGACCAGCAAGATGGCGGACGATCGAAACGTTCATCGCGTGGTACAGATCTAGAGACCCTTTTTTGACGACGGCTGGCTGTGCGGCACAGCCAGCTGCGTCAAAAAAAGGGGTCTCTTGATCTGTGTTACGCGATGAACATTTCGATCGTCCGCCATCTTGCTGGTAGTTAAGTCGAGCGATGGCAACGGCTGCCCTTTTTTCAGGATTGGGAAAGAGTGCGAGTGGAGCGGTGTACTGCCGTCATGCAAACGTAAGTAGATTTGCGTGTTGGATGTGTTTTCAAGAATGATGTCGTTAACCCTTTGATGTTCTCAATGCTGAAAACAGGGCAGCCGTTGCCATCGCTCGACTTAACGACCAGCAAGATGGCGGACGATCGAAACGTTCATCGCGTGCGACAGAGATAGAGACCTCTTTTTTGACGCAGCTGGCTGTGCGGCACACAGCCAGCTGTTGTCAAAAAAGGGTCTCTCGAACTGTGTCACGGGATGAACGTTTCGATCGTCCGCCATCTTGCTGGTCGTTAATTCGAGCGATGGCAACGGCTGCCCTTTTTTCAGGATTGGGAAAGGGTTGCGTGTCAAAGGGTTAACAGATATTCCATAAAGCGGACTCGACTGTACATATTTCTGAACATACATTTCAGTAAAACTAAGCACTTCCAGTTGCAACGTAAGTGCAACGTAACTTTAATATTACGTGTACCATAGTTCGAGAAACATGTCCTTAGAGCCCTATTTCTTTTTCTCGCTTACCCATGCATTTAGGCACTGGGTGGCTCCACGTTCCGTCGTGCTGGCAAGTGGTCGAGGCAGACTCCCCAACGAAAGTCATGTTGTCCAGACAGCTGAAATAGATGACCGTCGCGAACCGAGTGCTTGTCCCCTTCACGTAGCCGTTGTGCAGGATGCCCGGACTCCCGCACTTGATCTCTACAGGGAGAAGAAAAGAAAATGAGGAATTTTTACTGTAGAGAAGAGAAATACTGTTTTTTTTTTTTTATTCCTAGCGGAGTTTTAGAACTATATTTCGCGAAACCTTAAAGATAAATAATAACCCTTTTTTTTATTAAAATAAATTATAATGACAGTAAAAAGAATGAACATTTTGCTTTCTTACACTGCTGGACAAAAGTATTGCAAGTTTGAGAAATCTAACCATCGTTTCAAGAATAAGCCCATTAAAAAAAATGGACAGGAAATTTTCTAGATTTAATTATTTTTTGAGAATTTATGTGATATAATTGGAAAGAATACATCGGAAAATCACCAAAAATCAAATGAGAGCTTCAGGAACCCATCATTTAAGTTGTCACCATGAAACATGGAAGCAAGTGTTGTAAAACATTGTGGATTGCATATCTAAAAGAGTGGCTGTTGTGATCCAAGTCAAGGCTGCTCAGCAACATAATAAATGATCTTTTGTTTAATTGCGTTTATTTTTTATCCTCTCTTTGCAGAATAACTTGAAATTAATTCTTTATTTAATTTTATTCCGGCGAGCCAAAATGGATTATGATTTCTATAATAGCCTATATATTGTTTATGCTATTTTTTCAATAATTTAAATAATTATTTTGGTTTTTTAACTTGATGCTATCTTGTGCTTGAAGTAATTAATTTAGCATGCTGACGTTAAAAAGTATCAATTATATTGATTTTTAATTTTGACGGGAGAGGGGGGGGGGTTAATCTTCAAAAGAGTTAGATTTCTGAAAAGTGCAATACAGTTGGCCAGTAGTATCAACGAAAAAATTAGCTTTTGGTAAGTTGCAACTTTTGCATTGCACTTACTTCAATTAAGGGGACCGAGTAAGCTCTTAGCCATGTTAAAATCATCAACTTTGCGTACTTTTTTCTCAGAAATGGTAAAAAATAATATAAAATTTTTACAGCCGTTAGTACGACATGTTTTACAGGCATAAAAATTCCAATTTCTTTTTAGGTAAAAAATAAAAAAGTAGGTTTTTTTTTTAATTAAAAATCCACTTTACATAAATTTGCACTTCTGATAGAATGCTGCTGTCTAAAATAAATAATTCCGGAGGCATCGTGAAACTCTATTGTTAAAGCATGTATAACATATTATTCTACTGCTGTAAAAATTCTGTAACTATCTTTTACCTTTTCTGAGAAAAATGTACATATAGTTGATGAATTTAACATGGCGGAGAGGGTGCTTACTCGGTTACTTCAAATCTCATTAAATTTTACTCAACAAAGACATTTGTTTTGAAATGTCCAATTTGTGTTTTTCCGAAGCATAGTCTTTCGCATATGTTACAGTTTCAAAGAATTTCATAGCTGTGACCGCGCCAAAAAATTTCCTGTTAAATATGTTTCAGCGCAATGCACTGCAAAAGAGTAAACATTCTCAGCAGCTACGAAAAGAGCAAAAATATAACGTGTCTTTTACCGCCCATCAGCCAGTTCCTTACGCAAAAGTGAAGGCGGTTATGGTCTTTTACCATCCACTAACAATGAAGATTTTGTTCCGAAGCTTCACAACCTGAGTCTTTGAATGCAACGCTTTGGCCTATTCTTGCGACAGGGACACGTGTGGCCCTGGTGGACATTCTAAGAATCATGCTTGGATTGAATGCTAGATACGGAAAATAATCTAATCACTAAACTCCGTTCCCGTAAGAACACGGAAAGTGAAGCAGCACCCGAGCTTGGCCAGTGCTTCGGAAGGTGAACTCCTGTCTCAGCTGGGCTTCTGTGGGACCATTTACACTAATGGGAACTGGTGCGCGTAAAATCCGTCGTTGCTCCAATGTTCTCAATGTTTAAACGATACTTCTGGGGGTGCGGATTTCAGGTAGTGGGTCCCTCATCCGGCATTGGCTCAAAATTAGGGGGGCACCCCGGGCACAGTCAGACTTCCTCCCACAGGGGCTCTTTAACATGGAAGCCGTCCCCTTCCGCCCAACGCCGTAGTCTATGTGTCTATTAGAGATGAGACGGGCTCAGCCCGAGCCCGAAAGCCCGAGCCCGAGCCCGAACCGGGCTCGGGCTCTGAAATTCACAATTGTATTCGGGCTCGGGCTCATGAAAATTTTCTCCTTTATTGAACATACTGCTTGAAACAGATTTTAAAAAGTGATTTGTGAGGAAAATAAAAGCACTTATAAAAGATAAATAAATAAATCAACAAATAAAAGTAGCGGCACGGGCGCCTAGAAGGTGCGTGAAGCTCTTTGGGTATTTTAGAACGGGGTTTATATTCCTTAGTGAGTCATGAGATCCGATATTTTTTGATAAAAGATGAATACAAAGAATTAGAAAGTGCATTGGGAGTTTGCAACTAAATTTGTCTTTAATTTGCACAAACGGCAAAATTTATTGTATTCTATCAATTAAGTAATTGAATTTTTTTTTAAATCTTTAGCGAAACTTTCGGGCTCGGGCGGGCTCGTGCTCCGACTTAAATAATATTGCTCGGGCTCGGGTGGGCTAGGATGAAAAGTCCTCGGGCTCGGGCGGGCTCGGGCTTCAAAAAATGAGCCCGAACTCATCCTAGTGTCTGGATGGAACCGCTGCACAGTTGCCAGAGGGCAGTAGAAACAACAAAAATGTAATGATTTTACAAATTCAAAAAAAAAAAAAGAAAAAAGAAAAAAAAAGAAAGGAAGGAAGAAAAAAGAAAAAAGAAAAGAAAGAAAGATCAAACTGTTTCACTACTACTGAAGTAAATATTAAAAAAGACCATTTAATATAAGAGACAAACTAGTTTCAAAAATACTACTTTCAGACTTTAAAGTTGAAAAATAGCTGTGTACAACGAGTACAAAGTTTAAGTATAAAATATGCAGGTGTGTCATTGTGGCCAATTAACAGATTCCTTACGTATCATGCGTTCGGATAATCACGTATATGGCTTTGAAATATCCATTTCAAATGGAGGGGTGTGAGGGGGGGGCTCTTCCCCCATCCCCCCCTCCACACCTACTCATCTCATGAGAAACTCCGCGAAACACAACTCTTTTTAATGGAATGCGGTGGAATGCAATTTCATTTGATCAATACGGGGGGTGGGGAAAAAATGGCCTGCATGTTTTAGAACACCTGATAGAAAGAAGAGTAATTTTGAAAAACAGAGTTTTTCAAATGCTAAATCAACATGTCTCCATATGCATGGAAATGACACTGTGACTTTTGCTTTACTTTCAGATAGGGGAACACCAACGCTATTTGCATATAAATAGATAGGCACAAAGGGGAACAGCGGCCATACTAAATTTCATGAAACAGCATTTAGAAAAACCTGTTTTCAAAATAAGATTTTCGGGTGTGGTATTTTAAATATTCTTTGCGGGTTGTATCTTTACACAACTTTTTATGTGTATGTTTACGGATTTTCTTTTATATGTCCCCAAACTAATTTTCCTTTTTTAAAATAATTTATTTTGTTTGTTAGCCTTTTCACTGGTGCGCATTTTAGCCTATGTCTTAGTAATACGTTTTTAGATTGTTCAGGTTGTTTTTACTAAAATTTTCAAAGCTTAAACTGAGAGCCCTCGAAATGTGAAAAATTTGATGTCATCTTCGTCTGTTTTAGAAGAATTATTTTAATTTTGATACTTTTTAAAAAGTTCCCAAAATTTTTAAGAACCTATGTCACTTAAAGTTTAACGAGAATTTTAGAGTTGTAGTAAAGTTTTTTAAATGTTAGGATTATTTTAATGAAACATGAGAACCTGATTTAGCGAGCATAAAAATTTCGAGGCATTTTTTTTTTACTATTTATTTCCTTTATCAGTCGCATTTATGACACAGAAATGATTGCAAGTTCATTAAAAATTATATAAGAATGCTTTTTATTTTACTTGTGCATCCATGTTTACATTGTGTATGTGTGTTGTTCTATGAGTTATTTTCTGTTTATTATTGATTTTCATTTTATAAGCATTAAGTTCTTTTCTACTACACATATTAACAAATGAATCTGTTTCATGACACTTTTTAATTACACATTTTTTCGGAAGTGTTACTTTTCATAATTTTTTCGTGATTATATTTTTATTGTGACTTTTTAATATCTTTATTATAATTATAATAATAATAATTATTATTATTATTATTGTGTATTCTCGAGCTATAACGGATATGCATATAACAAAATTAACACACTGTCCTTTGTTAATTTGAACTCTCAAATTTGGTTGAGTCTTATTTTAATTTTTTCCCTTATTTTGGGAATTTAGAATATCTAGCTTTAATAATCATTTTATGCTAATCATTTCATAAGCATTTTTTGGCAAAGTAAAATCTCTCTATGCCTTTCCGTCAAGACACTACATAGGTTCGATTCTATAACTTCTTGATATTTTTTATGTTAATTTCTTGTACGTGTTTGTTGGGTTTTACGTTTTTGAATCTTCTCTCCCTTGGAGTATGATCATATTGTTATTTAATTAAATTCCAAGAGTATAGTGATTTTAACTCTTTGTTTTGTTATAGACAGATATATATGCGTGTATATATATATATATATATATATATATATAGAGAGAGAGAGAGAGAGAAAGAGAGAGAAGGAGAGAGGCATGCATTCATACAATTTTTTTAATTAAAAATTGAGTAAAAAGTTTACTACATGAACAAGATGTTTGAGTTTCAGAAATAATCGAAACCAACTTTTTAAAATTATTATTTAACCAAAATTTTTAATGAAATGATTTTATTAGAAAACTTACTTTAACTACATGAACTAACTTGCTTAATTTAACTACTAACTTGCTTAATTTAACTACAGTAACACCCGCCAATCTTCCTCACCATACTCTATAACTTAAACTGTAAATTGAAACCTTAAAAAAATTGTAATTATACAGATTTTATTAATTTATTCCCACGTTAAAAAAAAATGAAAATAAATTGTCATACCTTCACAAAAAGGTTGGTCTCC
Source organism: Cheiracanthium punctorium (assembly GCA_038373885.1). Classification (NCBI taxonomy): domain Eukaryota; kingdom Metazoa; phylum Arthropoda; class Arachnida; order Araneae; family Cheiracanthiidae; genus Cheiracanthium; species Cheiracanthium punctorium. Next base: position 139,911 of record JAWZYV010013941.1, read on the forward strand.
TTCCCATTGCTTGTCAGGTCCGCATTTTCTGGTAACGGGTCCGACCAATCGGTACCCATAAAGGCACTCATAGCGGGCGATAGACCCGTAAGTGGAACTCGTATAGACCACTCGACCGTTATCGACATCCAGTGGTTGTGGGCATTGAACAGCTGAAACAAAGAATAAGAATTTTTACTTGTTGTTGTTCTCCTTCTAAATGCGAAATAAAAACACACTACTGACGTACAACAAAAATGCATTAAATTTATTTTCTTTCAAATACAGGAACATATTCGAAATAAACTCTTAATAGTGATATCCCATAGACCTAAATTGTTAAGAATCTAGGGAATCTCTGTAAAAAATCTAACAATGCTGCACGCATCATACACCATTTGCAATACAATACATTGTACAGACTGTAGGAATATTTGCTAGTAAAGTCACTCACCGATGTCTTGTACTATTTTCATTATTGGTGGTGTCGTAATTCATTTTCCTTACCATATAGCGATCTTAAAGTCTCAGTTTCAAATTGTAAGTTATTTTTTTACCAATCAATCAGCTTCGTGGTTTCTCCTCCAAATATGAATAATCTACGTTCAATGCTTCGCTTGGAAGGGCTTGCCAAATAGGAATACTTTAAATTTGTACAACGAGGTACCACTTTTTTTAAGGACTTATTATGTAAATCACTCTATTCATCATCAAAATGATGATCAATGAATGATCGATGAAATCTACGATAATGCCTAATCCAGGGCCTAGCCAGAAAGGGGGTTATGAGCAATTTCCCGTTTTTATGAGCAATTATTATATGACAATGTTCTGAGTGATTCACATGGCATATTTTTTTAGAGATCACAATTCACGGTATAATGCTTAACCGTTTAACGCGCAGTGTTCCCACTCTGGGAACACCAAATTCTGACGTTTTGACTGTTGCCAGTCACGAAGAATAGATTGGATTTGTATAAAAATAGTTGCGGAGACCTAGCTCCATGATAATCCTTTACTTTTTAGCGCGTCATTTGCCGTAAAAAAATGGTCACGATTCTTTTTAACAGCACTGACCTCTGCTGAAAAATGGAAGAATGCGAGAACAGTTGGCTAGATTTCCCAATGCTGAAAAAAGGGCAGCCGTTGCCATCGCTCGACTTAACGACCAGCAAGAGGGCGGACGATCGAAACGTTCATCGCGTGCCACAGATCGAGAGACCATCTTGCTGGTCGTTAAGTCGAGAGCGATGGCAACGGCTGCCCTTTTTTTCAGCATTGGGAAAGGGTTGCGCCTCAAAGGGTTAACGACATCATTCTTGAAAACACATCCAACCCGCAAATCTACTTACGTTTGCATGACGGCAGTACACCGCTCCACTCGCCCTTAGATTGGCAGTATCTGTTCGCTCTGCCGGAGAGTTCATAACCCGCATCGCAGTGATATGTCACTCTGCTGGTGAATGTGAAGATATCACCTTCTCTCCATCCGTTCTCGATTTCCCCAGGATGTTCGCAGCTTCTGGCTATTGAAAATGAAAGATCCACCATGACAAAGCGGATGGAGCATATAATAAGCTTCCCAACACAATCCTGTCTACAATTCTTACCCATAATACTTACAGTCTGTAATTTTTACAGTCTTCTGCCTATAATTCTTACAGTCAAATCTCGTTCTAATGGATTACAAAGGTCTCGTTTTTTGCGTGCAATACAAATTTACACTCATGTCCATAAATTAAGGATAATGAAGTTCAGGCAAAGAAAGAGAAAGAAGCAAAACAAATTTGACTTATTTGTAAAGTCTATTTATTAAACAAAAAGTAAAGAGCAAAAAAGATGCTATATGTTTGACATAATTAATAAAAATTGCAACTTTTACTCCCTTGACCAAATTTCAAAAAAGAACCTATTTACAAAAAACAGTATAACATGGTTAGGAGGATGGTTAATACGGAGTATGTCTCCCGGACGATGCAATACAGGCCTGACAACGCCTAGGCATGCTGAGTATCAAATGATCAATCTGATCTTGGGGAATATTACACCACTCATCAAGCAATGCACTCCGAAGTTCCGGTAGACAGGTGGGAGGGGGTTGACGGGCTGCAATTCGTCGGCCAAGCATATCCCACACATGCTCTATTGGATTCAAGTCCGGTGAGTATGCTGGCCAATGGATACGGGTGATATCCTCCGATTGAAGGCATTCGTCTACAATGTTTGCATGGTGAGGACGGGCGTTGTCATCCATAAACACAAATTCAGCACCCATGGCGCCCCGAAACAAACGTACATGTTGTTCCAGAATGACATCCCGATAGATGTGGCCTGTCATCGTTACACTCTGAACATGCAGGTCAGTTCTGGAACCAAGAATAATTCCTCCCCAAACGAGCCATCCTGCACCACCGTAACGGTGTCTTTCAATGGTGTTCTCTTGGTGGTAACGGGTACCTGGCGCTCTCCAGATGAATGTCCGGCGAGAATCAGACTCCAAACTAAACCTGGACTCGTCGGAAAACATCACACAAGACCACTGTTGCGGTGTCCACAATGCATGCTCTCTACTCCAGGTTAATCGCAGGCGACAGTGAGTTGCGGTAAGTGGAACACATCTGACAGGCCTACGAGCATATAGACCAATGTGCCCTAAGCGTCTGTACACAGTCTGCCTTGAAACTGTCGTACCGGTAGCTGAAGAGAGCTGACGAGACAGGTCTGATGCTGTACTCCGTCTGTTTCTTTTGGCAGTAACTGCCAAATAGCGGTCCTCATTCGGCATTGTAACTCGGGGGCGACCTGTGCTGTAACGTCTACTCACATTACCACCATCTTGGAATCGTTGCCAAAGCCTGGAGATGACACTCTGGGCGATTCCAAGTTCCTCGGATACTTCCAGCTGGGTACGTCCACATTCCAGTCGTCCGATAATTCTGCCACGCAAAACATCATCCAAATGCCTCCTTTGTGCCATAACTATGCGGTTTTTGCACTGAAAGGCTTTCACAGCGCTTGTGAACAATTTTACTTCTTTGCCACCATTCCTTATATACCCCTCTCTTACACTCTCGTCATTGTGACGTACCATCCACGCCATCTGGTGGTTTCCTGTAATTTGCATATTCTTCTTCAAGATGTGTGTGATCATTCCACAGGTGAAATTTTTATTTTAGAGATCAATTTCTGTGTGATTCTGAATTATCCTTAATTTATGGACATGAGTGTACATTACAAGATATATTCATTCCGAATTTTCTGAAATTCTACAATTTTCCTATTTCTAATTTTTTTTATTCAAGACATTCGTTGAATCTTCTTTAGAATAACTAAAACTGGTAGTACGCATGTTGAGGATTGCTCCTTTTAATTGAAGAAATTTTAATTAACCTGTTGAAATGATCTGTATCACCGCTTTTTTAACAATTAAATTATTAATATGATAGTGGGAGATGGCTTTGTTGTTTTGTTTTTAATCTTACTGAGAAAGTTTTATGATACGTGTGTTGGTGTAAATATTAAAAGCCGATGTTGTAGGCTTATTTGTCTTTTTAAGGATTACGGGCTTTTTCTTTCTGAGTCATTCCACGGTCAATTCCGTTACATTTAGACAGCATTTTTATTTTTGACACTCGATGCGCTGAATATGAGACCTTCGGGGTTGAATATTATGATACATTTTAGTATAATGGATCCAATTTTTATATCTACTGTGGTTTTAGATTTTTAAGTGTATACACATACACAGAAAAAAATTCAATGTAATGGTCACTTATGTTACGCACTAAAAACTGTTTATGTGAAATTGAAACTCATTATTTCATTTCTGTTCTGTTATTCAGATTTAAATTACTTTTAAATAGGAAGGAAAACCATCCAGAGAATTATAAAAAAAAAAAAAAAAACATTTTTATTTATTCAATGAGATTTCAACACACTCAGCGAAACATTAGCATTTAGTCTCTTGCGTTCGACAGCATTGGTCACTTACGTTACTATAGTCAAAATTAATTTAAAATATGTACTGTGAACTTTAAGTAATGTTCACTGTTAAATAATGCTCACGGAAACACTGTAAAATTTGCAGTGTTGACAAACAACTTCAAATAGTATACAAATAAGTCTATATATTAAAAAAATGCTGAATAAGTTTTGAAATTTTATTTTATTTTTATTTTTATTTTATATTTTGTCCCATTTAGCATGTTAGGACCCTTCTTTATTTTAATCAATTGTTTAAAGAGCAAAATTCAAACTTAGCAAACAACTTAGCTAAGTAAAAATTCATGACAGCCGGTGAGGAGATCCCAAAAAAAAATAATTTTGGTCCAAGTCCGAGTCTGTTTCCCCCCCCCCCCCCCCAAAAAAAAAAGGAGATTGAAGAAGAAGAGGGATTTGTAAAACATCTATAGGTGGTTTTCTTAGATATTTAACACAGTTCATGATTTCTTCTAGGAGACGGAAGTTTTATAGAGTATATATCTTTTCGGCAACTCTTGATTGTGTTCGAGATTTTTTGATATGGTGTCTTGTTAAAGGACAGTCTGTTATATAATGGATAGTGGATGCGCGTTTCTTACAAATGCAAAATAGAATGAAATACTCACCCCCCCCCCTCCCTGAAAAAAAAGTCAACACTAAAAACCTTATGCAATATCGCTAAATGAAGGAGCATTGCGGATATTCTATGATCTCTGTAGCTCCGTTTGTAATAGTAAAACACATTTTCACAACAAACGTGAAAAAGCTTACAAAACGATTGCATGTATTCTTTAGCAATTCTTTAATCTTTTAGCTTGATTTTTGATTACCTTTATAAGAGACACGTGTACAACTGGTTTGTGCTTGACTGCATTAATTTTCATATCTGTATTAAAGCGTATCAGATTATCATTGTGAATTCAGGATCAGGTTACGAGTAAACTGCCAGTATGTTTACGAGTTCAAGCAAATTTTCTGTAAAACCATCAAGTTTCACCTATAAGAATGTAATTGAGGATTATAAAACGTGGAAAAGGTTTCTTCCTATAAAGCCAGTTACAAAATGTTAAAAAAAAAAGTGTATTTATGGAATGTATGGCGTTTACCCTTTCTGTGAACAATGAAAAAAAAAAATGAAATCATATCAGTATATATCGCCAAGATGTTCTTGAAAATATGTCCATATAAAATTAAAATTATTAAGACATCACTAGTTTTGCAAAATTATAACTGCGATCATGTAATCCCTTGGTGGCTGCAAAAACACGCGTGTGTCACATTTTCTTACTAGAATTAAAATAGGAATACATTGAAACTGAAGAAAGTTTTCAATTAAACTTTAAAATAATTGCCATAAACTGGGTGAATCTTTACATGCATCTCAGCTTCAGGTTTCAATTTCAAATAAAAATGGAAGGCAGTTTAAGGATACTTACGGATACATTTAATATCTAATCCATACCACTGTGTCGTACCATTGAAGAACAGGCATTTCGCTATGGAATAACCATGAGGATCATAACCCAAAAAGCATGTGTACTGCACTACCTCATCTACATCAAATTCTTTGGTGTTGTCAGATGCATTGTGCCTTGCATGAGGTATCTGAGGTGGGACACCACACATCGCTAGAAAAGATTTGAAGTGTCATATTATTAGGTTGTAACAAAAGTTTTCCGCCACTGCAAGTATTGTCTGCACAAACAGTTCGCGTTGGTGTCTTTGAAAATATTTTGTTAAACGATTTTTGTTATTTGAAAGAAAAAGACTTGTTTTAGAGCACTGTGTTGTGAAATCTGTAAAACAATATAGTTATGATTAAGTATAAGGTGTCTGAAATGGAACTATCATGCTACCAGATTGAACCATCATTTACTCTCAGTTCTGTTGCAAAAAGTCAGCTACAGAATGACACCGAATCATGTGTACAGCTTAAGGTACTACTGTTGTATCATACGACACTGTGAAGATTTGGTACCGAAAGTTCAAAAACGAGGCCTAGGACATTTAAGAAGCAGAGCGCTCTGGCCGGCCTACTGATGCTGATGAGGCCCGCCTACGAGAATTTGTGGAAGGAGATAAAATATTCATCCACTCGAGAGCTAGCTAAAAGAGTTAGACTTTAGTGCCATGTCCATTAGTCGCGCTAGGCATCGCATAGACTTGACATATAAGCTCAAACGCTCGGTACCGCATGAGCTGACACAAGCAAATCTGGCGGAAAACTTTCGTTACAACTTGATAAAATGCAATGTTCAGTATTTTATGCATTGTATGGAGTAAGGGTTTTTTTTTCAGAAAAAGCATCCGTTATTTTAAAAGATATAGGAGAAAGTTATTCAAATCGCATTCCTCGATAAACAAATCTCGAATAAATCAGAAATCTACAAATAAAAAATCATTCTTTTATCATCACATGACATTTTTTTCTAATGAATTCTCAAATTATGCGCATGTAGCTTTATTTTACCAATATTTATAAAAATTTAATCTATTGAAATTTGCTTAGAAACTTAGACAATTTTTTTTTCTTTACACACCAGAAATTTGCTGGAACAGAAGTTTATGATGTTGACAGCACCTACTGTGAGACAATGGAAAATGCTAATTAAGAATTTTGGGAATAGGTCAGTTGCACCGGATAAAGGGAGAAAAGTGGGAGTTGCACCGCTGATGAATTTAATCTACGGGTAAGTTGCACCCACGAAATGGAGGGGAGGGGGACAATCAAAGGAGAACTCTGTGGCTAGCGGTAGCATATTTTCAAGAAGCATCCTCCAATGATGTCCGGATCCAGTGATGTTTTATGGGTCTCACAAATAGCCAGCGGTAGCATATTTTCATGGGCCCCCTACAGCTATATTGGGACCCAGTGATGTTTTTCGGATCTCACAAAGGGCCAGCGGTAGCATATTTTCGAGTTGGGGGGGGGGGGGAGCAAGATAAGGATTCCCGTGCAATTTGCCCTCGATGTGAATAATAGCTGTCAGCGGGAATGCATCTGACCCTAGTCCAGAATTTCATGTAAAAATAATTATAAAAAAAATAAATACTTTCATTAGATGGATTAATAACTGAATCTGATATTTTTATACTTTCCGAAACTTTCGACTTTTAAATTTTATGTTCAGTGTTTCTAAGAATTTTTAAATTGTAATTCTTTACTTACTAGAAATGTAAATTTCACTATTGTTCGATTATTTTATTGAAAAAAAAATCTGTAAATAATGGTTTGCACATGAAAACTATAATGTAGCAATTATATTTTACATTCATTCATTTTATTAAAAATATAGAAATGCATTTTCTAGATTATCAATAAAATGATTAACAATAGCAAACATTCACGCTTTGGGAAAATATTAGAAAAAAAGTATAAAAGTGTCGTTCAAATAATACACTTTCTAAACACAATCTATGGCATTTCTACAACATTTCTACAACTTAGAGTAATACAGTAATATCATTGTGGCTTATTTAGAATTCGAGTCTAGTATATAAAAATTGATTTAAAAACTTACTATCTGAAATTATTTCTAGATATTAATATTAACCTTCTTTAGATTGTATAAGTTTTAAATTGCAAATGGAAACGAAAATTTGGAGGATGAAAATAAATATTCGAGTGCTTTTTCAAACCTTACAATGATGAATCTAAATTCTACATTTATCGGTTGTGGCAAAATAATCTTTTCATTGCTAGATAACAGAGAATGATCACTGAACGACGTAATATGCTACTTCAGTTGTATTTCAAATCAGTACAATCTAGGAACATTGCAGCCAAATAGCTTCTTAATCATTATAAATTGAATATCTGAAGAAAAAATTGGTAACAACAAGTCATCTAAGTGTTCTAAAGTCTAATAGTATTCACCGAAAAAAACTCAGTTTTAAGTGGCATCTATAGAAGACGGGAATTTTTTAATCACCAGTTGAAAACAAAATGGTTAACCCAATAGCCCGTCAGACTGTCACCAGATGCACTAAATTTTGATACGTGTTTCTTAAACATTGTCAGTGGTAGGATTTAGCTGGTGCCACTTGAAGATTTGAGCAAACTTTGCCAACTAATAATAGCATTAATTGAAAATAAATACATCAATCAATTTTCTGTTAATAACGTTTTAGAAATATTTTACAGAACGCATAAGAGTATCGGTAATTTTTTGTAGTCTTATTATTAACTTAAAAATATTTGTGCTGAAAGTGTTTTAAACTACAAATTACTCAATGATGTGCTTCTTTTGATTAAATCATAAATATAGTTTAAGATATATATCAAAATCGAGGTATCTATTACAGTTTGTCTTACCTTTTTGTTTGCATTGTGGTGAATGTTCACTCCACGATCCATCGCCTTGGCAAACTCGCTCTTTAGGACCAGACATCCAGTAACCGTCGTTACATGTGTACGTCACTCTCGCCCCAAAATGATCACCAGTTACTTTAAAATCTCCGTTTTCCATGGCTCCAAGCTCCGCGCAATGCAAATCTTAAACACAAACAAATGGATGCAAATTAGAAGTACGACTTATGTATTTAAAAAAAGAGTACAAATATTTCCTTACAAAGAAACACTGTAATGCTTGGCTGTATTTATTTTAATGGCATAGTTTTTTTTTTTCACCAAAACTCTAATGCATGATTACATTTATATTATTAGGTTGTAACGAAAGTTTCCCGCCACCGCAAACATCGTCAGAACACAGTTCGCATTGGCGTATTTGCTCATATTTTGTTGAACTAATTTTGACATTTGAAAGAAAGAGGCTTACTTTATAACAATGTGTTGTGAAATCTCTGAAAAATATAGTTATCATTAAGTACAAGGTGTCTCCAAATGGAACTATAGCTCTAGAGGATTAGAACCATCATTAACTTCCAGTTGTGTTGCAAAAATTCAGCTCTAGAATATCAACAAATTATGAGTACAGCTTTAAGTACTATTGTTGTATAATGTGACACTGTGCATGTTTGGTACCGAAAGTTCAAATACAGTTATCTAAGGAGTTAGAAGTTAGTTTTTCAGGCAGATATGGCGGAAAACTTTCGTTACAACCTGATATTTATGTGCCTGGCATGGAAATGTTTTGAACCATTGAGGATGTAGAATGCTTAGGAGAGAAAACTTGTTACAAGATATAACATTCACTTAATCAACATCTATCAGATCAAGATCTATCATTAATCAACATCTATCTGATAGAGCTATACGTAATATCCACAATACTATGAATATTTAAAAATGGACGGTAACTGCATTTTCTGCTGCTCATTTTTCTGCAAATCAAGCCACCCAATAACACATCAAGTCTTCAATTTATTAATACATTGGCGGTCAAAATTGTGGACACTTTTGGAAACTTTCTTTTTTTTTTTTTCTAAGTTCGTATACGTATAAAAAATCTTATACATATAAAAAACGCAAACTCTTTTACAACATTTTAAAGGTAATCCAATACTGATTTCAACACAAAAAACGAAATTAAAATGTTTGCAATACAAAAAAAGTTGCACGACAATAATTATCGAGATACATTAGATAATGAAGATTGCAGTGAGCTATCAGTAGTTTATAGTGTAGCCTTAATTATTTATGGCAGCTTCACATCGATGTTTCATTGAGCTGAGGAGAGTTTTAAGCTCAGAAAAACAACAGTGATTGACCTGGAAAATTAGAAATCACAATCCATTTCATCGCTGTATTTGTTTTTCAGATTAAAGTAATTATAACTTTTATTCTATCGCAGCACATATTTAAATTTAGTTTTGTGTATTGAAATCAGTGTTAAATTCGCTCTAAAATTATATATGATTTTGCACTTTGTGAAACGTAGCACTTCCTATGACAAAGTTAGAAAACCTAAACATTTCCAAAAGTGTCCACAATTTTGGCCACCACTGCAAATGATTGAAAACTTTCGTTTACTCTCGAACTGAATAGCTAGAAAGTTTACAGAAAAAGTGTAATAACTGCATATTTATTAGAACAATAAAACTATGACTGCTTTAAGGATATTTCATAAAGTAAGTTTTAAACAGCTGTAAAATAGCAATTACATTATTGGCAAGACAAACATTTTTACTTCCAGGTAGCCGAGGATCGATGCCCTCATACAATGCATCTCAATTCGCAGATGCTTTTAAATGCACTCAGTGGATAATAATGGCACTTTCCATTATTTCTGGCAATTTTATCTGTGGCCAGAGAGAGGCTTCCAATACAATCCCTCTATCGATTCCCATTGTAACGCTTTTTGAAGATACGGCGGCCTAATGATAAAAGCATCCCCACAATAGAGTTTTTCTTTTGCCAGTTTCACTCATTATCCGGAGTCGAAAGTCGGAAATTTTTGTGTTCCGCTGTATATCGATAAAGAAATCTGTATTGACCGAAAACAATAGCATCCAATGACTTGGTAGCAAGAATATCGCTTCTGGATACTCTTTGCTTTCAGAAGAAAAAAAAAAACTAACAGATTCCCATTTGATAATGGAAGCGTACACCTTAAAAGCTTTCTTTCTGTACCAACTGGGAATTTCAGTTTGGAATTAGTAAGAAGATAGTCTTATATATATATCTAATTTAGTATTACGCGACATGCAAGATTGACATTTCGAAACATCAAACATCTGTCCGATACTGTGGAACCTCGATATCTCGAGAAACTGGATTTCTCGAATAAGTGTGTTTACAAACATACATCCCTTTTATTTCATTTCATAATCTCGAAAAATCGATATCTCGAATTTTTTCGATGTCCATTCGACTTCGAGATATCCAGGTTATACTCTATACTGATAAAGATCATATTTTGAGTTGATTATATGAAGTTACCAGCGTTCTGTAATATAAAAAATGATGTTTTCTTAAAAGTTATAGCATTAACTATTTCTTCATATTCCATGCAACAAGGGAAATGTTTTTATTAATAAATAGGATTATTAATAAAAAGTTCTAATAATATAAAGGATTTTGCTTTTTTTTTCATTATAAAGAAATATTTGTATCTGAAGTCTGAATCCTTATAATGTAATGTATAATTATGAAAGAAAATCCATATATTTGCAAAAACAAACTTTTTCTACAATTTGTAGTTTTTCTATTCTTGTATAGATCATTCGATGGTGACTAACGCAACATTTGCGCCTGACAATGAAGATTATTTTTTTGACCGATTAGTTTATAAAATTAGGATAACATTTTTCCAGCTTTACAACTATGAATTATCAGATCATAAATAAGTCCATCGTACTTAAATTTTTAATTTCAGCAAAATACTGGTCTTTTTTAGCGTGTCTAATGTATTTTTGATTCAATTAAAGTAACACTGAAGCTACGAACTTATCCACCAATTTTAAATAAACAATTGTATTCTTAAGTCAAAGCTAGTTGAAGGCTATCTGCCCAAGGAAAGCCTTGGACGGAGAATTTTTCTATGGGGTTCTAACGCGCATTCCCGCTACATCTGGAAAAAAAAAAACGCTCAAAACTACAGACTATTAGATCGATCGTCAGGCCCGAACGCGGGACCTTTACACTTCAGCCATCTACCATGCTGAGTGCCTTTATACACTTGGCTGTGGTGTGATTGTTTCAGATAACCAAAATTTTTCAGTATTTTATTAAGTATCAATATATAAATTATTTTTTTATGATCCTATCATGCAAACATATCATATTTATTTAGAATCCTATCACCAAAGTTGAAAAAACTCTTTAACTTTTCTTAAATAATCAGTAATTGAAAACATTTTCACTTTTAACTTTTCTTTTGCCGTGGAATGGCGCGCGTGCATTTTTATCTATATCAATTTAGTAACATGCATCTTATCTAATACTTGCTGAAAATAAATAACACATTTTCTAATATCTTAATTGCGTTTTTATAAAGCTACAATAGTTTTATTTTGACTTTATATAATTGCCCTATATAAATTCAATTAATTCGCCAGCCATCTTGATTCTTCTTTTACCAAAAGTATCACAGTGTATTTGTTTGTTACAACTGCCTTCAAAATAATTTTGTTTCGTCAGGTCTTAAAGAGTATGAGAGTAACCGGTTTTAGCTTCGAAAATCAAGAAAAGAATTTAACTGAATATTTAAGTAACAAGCATAAAGCAATAGGAAATTGTATATTTACCAGAATGAAAGCTTAATTATGAAGAAAAATTACTGCTATCCTAAAAATAAATTTTCATATGTGAAACATAAGAAATACCGTACTTAATTAATTAAAATTTAACTTAATGAGTTTCTACATGAGCAACTGAACAAAAAGAATTCACAATGTTAGATTTTATGCAATTCGGGGGGGGGGGATAGCATAATTATGAAATGATTAAGAAAATATCGCTTTTAGAATTACAGCTCTCTAACTTCTTTCATGTCTAAGAAAAAGAAATATTTCTTTGTGTTAAAAAAATAAATGCGTTAAATCTTGAAAATAAGTTAAATTCATTTTTAAGAGTTGCAAAATGTGATTTTATATTTATATACGATTAAAAAATGTATATAAAATAATCTGTAAGAAGTGTAAGGAAAAAAAAAAGTTGTTTTCTAAGTGAACTATTTTTCAGCTATCGCCATACATATTTTTGAACTATTTAGTTCATACCAGTGGAGAGCGAACCAACGTTATCATAGAATTTTTGACAAGACAGGGCAGGTTACGTCACCTTTTTTTTGCAATTTAGAAGTACTAAATCCCTTCCTGTAAATTTTCCCTCAACAATGTCCATTTTCAACTGTATGAGGAGTTTTCTGAATATTGGCTCCCCTCAAAAACTGCTAGCAATCTCATGAAAGACTTTGGAACTAAGAAATAAGTATGCACGCACACTACATTGTTATCTTCAATGGTAAGGCGAAAATTGAGCCCGCTTCAATCCAGTTAGCGATATCCGCATTTACCACTGGGTTAGCATGGCCCAGGATTATGCTATTTAACCATCGCCGTCATAATGAGTGCAGCAAGTCATCGGTGCCTAGGAATGAATCATTTGGAAAGCAGAATTGCTCTTTCCCACCAGATATAAAAATCGTAAGCAATGGCGTTTATTGTGTTGGAAAATAAGCTGTGCTTCCATTCATATTTAGATTACTAGAAGATAAAGACCATTGTGGAGGCAGTTATAATAGGTGCTACAAACAAAAATCACGCCGAAGTGTATGCACTCTATACATTTAATCTTTTCCCAAATAAATAACTTCATATTCTACTTTTATTATTATTGTAGTTAACGAAAAGTCATTGCCGGGACTCAAGTTGTTAAACTAATTCTAACTTTGTTCAACTAATTCTAAATTCAAACCTTTCAAAGCTTCGACAACAAAAGTGAAGATAAAATTGATATGCTTTTTCAAACTTTTTTCTTCTCTTTTAGATCAATTTTCTGAAGTTAAAAATCGCTGAAAACCGAAAGACATGCGGATTTTCAGATTTTTAAAGTAGTGCTTTTTTGTCCTTTTGGGAAAATTTGCAAGTTGATAGATGATTGGTGTGAATTCCTTTCCTATTTTTTTTCAGTAAAAATTTCTTATAATCCCCAATATTGTGAATCGGTTTCAACTATGATGCAGTTGGAAAGCTAGCTTTCAAATTTTCTATGGCAAAAAAAGTAATTTCCTAAAGCATAAAATTAAAAAAAAAGCGCAAAATCAAACGAAGGGCGGTTTTTTATAGTTTAAGTAGTCATATTTTAAGTAGTCTGCTTTTTACATGATTATGGAAACTTTAAAGGAATTAAATTTCAAATAATATCCTCAGGTTAAAAATAGAAAAAAAATGCTAAAAATCTGGGAAAGGAAGAATTTTTAGATTTTTAAAGTAATCATATTGTTTTTTGTATGTTTTTTTTTCCTACATAACTATGGAAAGCTTAAAGCCGATCGCACCAACATTGTGGATTTTATTATGTTTTACAGACATAACATTTTCCTTTTTTTTTTATTTGAAGTAATAAGGTAAAGTTTTACTTTGTAGCTGTACAAACCGGAACAGTTTCAGTGTCAGTGTGTCAGGATCAGCATAATTAAACGTTACGATTTTATATAAACAACACACTTCATCTAACTCTCTCATGTATACATTTCGTTTGAAACCACAAGCGCTTAACCCTTTAACGTGCAGTGTTCCCGTTCTGGGAACACCAAACTCTGAAGTTTTGATTGTTGCCAGTCACGAAGAATCGATTTGATTTCTATAAAAATAGTTGCGGGTGACCTAGCTCCACGAGAATCCTTTACTTCTTAGCACGCCATTTCCCGTCAAAAAATGGTCACGATTATTTTATAACAGCACTGACGTCTGCTGGAAAATGGAAGAATTCGAAAACAGCTAGATAGATTGCACAAAGTTGAAAAAAGGGCAGTCGTTGCCATTGCTCGACTTAACTAACAGCAAGAGGGCGGACGATCGAAACGTTCATCGCGTCCCACAGATCTAGAGACCCTATTTTGACAACAGCTGGCTGTGCGGCACAGCCAGCCAGATAAATACAAGCCCATGATGTCAAACACTAGATAAAATTAATAACGCTTCTTCACTCCATGGCAACGGCTGCCCTTTTTTCAGCATTGGGGAAGGGTTGCGACTCAAAATGTTGATAAGTAACCAACTCTTTTCAATGGTAACCAACTCTCATAAGTAACCAACTCTTTTCAATTTCCTACTCTTGCAATACAATCGCTTCATGATACAATCTTGTAACCTATATTCCAAAACAAATTTAGCGTCTTTACTCAACAAGCCGAGTAAACAAATGGAAATATGCTCGATAAAGTTAAATCAGAACTTTATCTGAGGTTTCCCCCCCCCCCTTCCCATTCGGACTGTCCTCTATCGGAAAAAAATATTGGCTTGATATTTTTCTGATCGTGTTCTACAATACAATCTTTAAATTTTGAGCTTGTCATTCCTGGCTTACTGTACTAAATCCTGGTGCCGTTTACCAGAGGGTATCTGCTTTTTTCATGAGATGCCATCTGTGATCTGGGCGCAAACAAAGGAAATAAAAAGTGCTCAACCGGGGCACAGTGTCTTTTATGAGAGGATCGTAAAAAATAGTTTTCGGGAACTTTCTCCCGAAGAAATCACTTTCTTCTTTCGGAATTGTTTGAACATTTCGAATCGAGTTGTTTTCTGAAATGCCACATTATTGAACTTTCTTCTTCTTTCGTTTTTTTTTCTCATTCTGCAGATTCAATTAAATATTACTAATTCGGAATTTACCGGATTAAGCACTAATGTAAAAATAGTACCAATCTTTCTGAATGCATGCATAAAAATTTCAAGTGATTACTTATTTTTTAATTCTTTGTAAGTCCGGAATGTCCTTTTTTTATACGTGTGTAGTGTAAGAAATCTATTTATATTAGATGGTGGATATATTGATTCAGAAAATTTTTTGTTCAATGAGAAAAATAATTTCTGAAATTGTACAGGCTTTAAAAAGGATGTATGTAACACACTTGCTTAATTAAGAGTATTTGCACCGTGGGTAGGCATAATATGTGACTTGTATTATACATACGTACATGTGTATAATCAAATATGAAATCCCTGTATGTATATGTATATATATATATGTAATAATAAAAAAAAACTTTTCTAATTTAATCTAATTTAATTTATTGTTATTTGAAAAAGCCTTCTTTAATCTCTGTTACTCTTACTGTAAAGTTTGTTTCTCGGCCATACAAATATTATATTCAGAGACAATTTTTTAGTTAGGAGTAAAATTGTTGAATTAACAGTATCTGCAGTTTTCTGCAGTTTTGGTGCTGCGCCCTTTGAAAAGTTTATTCGGTTTAAAAGGTTATTAGGAGCTCCAAAGTAAGCAAATATTTCTCATGGCTTGATTGGCAATGTAGTCAACTAATTACGTTTGAGAGTAACGCCTTCGCGATCGTGCTGCGCCCTGCCAGCACGTGTAGCAACTAGGGGAGTATTTAAGCAAGAGCACGGAAATTTCGGTTCTTACAGCTTTAGCTTTTTCCGGAGCTTTTAGAGACTGCATTGTAAAGAGAAAAGAAAGCCACAGAACTAAAATGGTCGCCGGGCTGACTCCTGTCCTCTGTCCGAACCTTGAAATAAACTATTCAACATAGAAGCCTGGTGTGGTGTCGATCATTTTAACAAGGGATGGCGTAAGGCCATTCTTTACATATATATGTTCATTTGGAGTGGAGACGGCCATTTGTGGTAGCATTAACTGAGGAGAAAAAGACCTACAGTTAATTCCAACAGGACGGGCCAACTGACCCTACAGCCAGCCAAACCATACATCACATTTACACTTTACACAATCTTCACTACTGACACAGTTGTTAACAAAGGTCAGTTCGGTCTTGGCCCTAGCTGGCCACCCAGGTCACCTAATCTGTCTGTGAGCGAATGCTTTTAATGGGGAACCCTCAAGTCTTCAAAAACCCCTACAGTCTTCAAAAACTGCAGCAAACAGTTTCTGATAAGATTGCAGCAATTCCAGCAGTCCATTTTCGATTTGCCTTCAGCTACTTGTTGAGCAGCAAAGAGCAAGAGATGAATGGCGGTCATTTTCAACATCTGGTGTAGGCACGTTAGCGAAGAAGTATGTAGTATTTTTTCCCTGCTGTGTTTCTTTGAGAACTGGAGCTCTGTTCTCCAAGCCACTCTTATTTGCCCCATCCTGTATACATATAATATGTATTGCTTTTAACAAGATCAACTTCAATAAATTTTTTTCGTCACACTCTGAACTTTCCCTCTACATAATATTAAGTTTAAAAAATCATTCGAATACCCTGTTCTAATGGGTAGAAAGATCTTTAATTATAACTCTTTTTACAAGAGCTTTGTGCCTAATGAGGAGGTATCTTGTCATTGTACCAGTGATCAATATAATTCTTTTGTTAATTCTGATTTTGGGCATATAATTACTGACGATCTATATATTATTAAAGATCTTGAGCTTCAACAGATCATGAACAGAGGTACTAAGCATAGGCTACCTTCTAAATATAGTATCGATGATATAATGGATACATTTAAATATGATCTAGATTTTTATATAGATAATACTTATATTAAATACAATACACCATCTGCTTTCTTTAGTGAATGGAAATACAAAGTATTTACATATTTGCATAAACTATTACTTGGTTATTTAAATTATACCAATAAAATAAATTTAAGCAGTCAAATAAAAGATATACTGGGTAACTTTATAATAACTTATGTTGATAAGTTTAGTAATAGCTATGTAATATAGCTTTTCACATATAATAGCAATCTCTTACCATTATCCATGAACAATAATCCTAACTTCAAATTAACCAATACCTCAGAGTTAACAATAAATAAAAATATTTTAGCTTACCACAAACTGCTTAATATAAGACATGATAATCTAAAAAATCCTTATTTAGTGCTAATACCTAAATTCCATAAAACTCCACTAAAATTCAGAACAGTAACTATAGGATGTAATACAGATAATGATATAGCTAGCAAGTTATTACTAAAGATACTTACCTCTATGCATGATCTGTACATGAAATCTAATACCTCTTTTATATCTAAAGTAGAGGTCCGCGCCGCCGCGCCACGCCTTCGCCGGGCATTTGTACCTCACCGCCGCCGCCGAGGTCTAGGCCGGCGCGCCGGCGAAGAACACTGATTTTACACCGCGACGTATAATCGGCTTCAAAACTATTTTTTAAATTGTACCTAGACTCTCTACTGCTTATTTTTTTCTGGATACTTCTTATTGCTAGTTGTAAAGACGCAACTTTTTGAGTCAATCGTGTAATTTAATTGCTTTAAAAACTGTTTAAACATTGCATTATTCCTCAAAACAACCTGGGCATATGCATCCGCACCCCAGAGGTATGGTCGTGAAGGCACGGTTGGGCAGCGCAGGCCTTGGCCCCGTAGAGGGGCTGTTGCGCCAATGTTTGACTTTGACTTTAGTTGCTGAAAGTTTAGTTAATGACTTGTTACAATGCTTTGTACAAGCTCAATTAAATGCTGATCGGTTGAAATAGACCATTGTGTTATGCTTATTTTCAGTAAACTTAATTGCTGAACAGTAAAACGCACAGCAGTACAAAGTAAGAAAACTGACAGTATTCACTAGCACACTCTCTGCGATTAAAGGATATTTTTGCTCTGGTACTTGTTGCCAAAACTTCTAACAGCAACTACTTTGTTTTAAATGTTCCATTTTTCCTAAACATTGGACTACTTTTTCAACAAACTTTGTAATTGTGTCAAAATGGTTTTAGATTAAAATTAATTTTGCTGTGACTATTTTTATTTTGAGTTTTATTAGCATAAAAAGATAAAAACTTATCGAGTTTTTTCCCCTTCAATCATGAGATAATTTAATTTTTATTTTTAAAAAAAAATTTAATTTTTTATCAAAATTCCTATCGCTTAAGGAACTCTGAAATCTTTCATATGGGGTTCATTGATAAAGCAAGTATGGCCACCTCTAATCTAGACATTATTTTTCTAAGTTTTGCAAGAACTAGAGGAGAATTGCTTTTGCAGACAGGACATGTAAAGAAAATGCTTGCTATTCATTTTCCAGAAAAAAAATAGCTAATGCTTTTTGAAAACGGACAACAAATTGTACAAAAAAAGAAGAATCCCTTTATACTATAAAAATTGGAAAATATTTGAGTAATAATTTTCAACAATGATTTTTCAGAAGAATCGTGCATGTGTTTAGAAAGACTTATCCTTTGGGTTTCGTAATCGTAAATATTTGATAATGATTTTCCTTATTATCTTTGGAGCTTTATGCTTACTTTTAGAACAATTACAGACGAAAAATTGTACGTGAATATTATGCTGACATTTGAATTTAAAAATTTTAAGTGTATAATAATATATAAATGATAAAACATGATGTAATTAGTTTACGTGTGAAATATACCAACATTTTTCAATTAAAACTTCTCATTTTTATAAAGAGCAGTTTTTATAAAAATTCTACTTGGATATAATAAGAATTCGGAAAAACTAACGATACAGTAAACTACATTTCTGAAATAAGCTAAGCTGTAAGGGATTTCCAATGTAATGGAAATTTTTTAATTCGTTTAATACCTGGGCTTTGAAAATGAAATAGAATAAACTTGTAAAAATAATTATAAGAAATTTCCCCACATTCTTTCATCCACTTTAGATTCAGTTACTGAAATATCCAGTTTAACTGTGATAGTTTACAATTAAACTTGACTAAGATGACTCTAATTTTATTAAACTATTATGAACTAGCATAAATACAATTCATTTCGTCGTCGATACGATTGTGAATTATAAACGAGATACTATGTTCTTAATTATTCTATAAAATTTTATTATTTAAAAATGATGCCTCGACGATAATAATTCTGCAACTAGCACAATAAAAGTATACTACTTCGCACCACATGGCCTCGACTACATAAAACAAGTTCATAAAAAGATGTCTGGAAGTTTTCTTTTAAGTAAAGTAACATCGAATAATTATTTATTATGCTATAACTCTGATCATTTTCTTGCATATTGGCTTGCAATAAATGAAATATAAGAGAACATAAAAAATTACCACCCCGTTTCTATTTCGTGGGATTCTTTATTTAAGGATATTTATTTCTTCTTGCGGTTTAAGCGCCTTTTGAAATTGAAGGTATCGGTTGCATTAAATAAGTAATGTATCCAGATGTGCACAGTATAACCTCGGTATCTCGAAGTCGAACGGACACCAAACAAATTCGAGATATCGAGTTTTCGAGAGTACCATGTGAAATAAAAGGGATATAAATTTGTAAGGGTAAACACATTTATTTGAAATATCAAGTTTTTCGTGGTAACGATGTTACTCTG
Organism: Cheiracanthium punctorium; assembly: GCA_038373885.1. Lineage (NCBI taxonomy): Eukaryota > Metazoa > Arthropoda > Arachnida > Araneae > Cheiracanthiidae > Cheiracanthium > Cheiracanthium punctorium. Next base: position 159,738 of record JAWZYV010013941.1, read on the forward strand.
TATTTTCATTCCTTTTTAATTACACAGGGCGACCTAGAAGTATTGTATAAAAAACATGTGAGGGTTGGTAGAGGGAGCCAACAGGTTCAGAATCACATAGCCATGTGGGGTCACAAACGTCCTTTTCACTTACTTGTTAATGACCAATTAAATAATCAAGCATGCAATCAATAGAAAATTACTTTCATAACACCGGTCAACACGATTTTTGTGGTCTGACTTCTACATGTTAAATTTTAGTTCCTCCTACGCCAAAGCTAAGGAATTTTTTTTTTAAGCAAAGATCACTGATTTTTATATATATATATATTTTTTTTTATAATTCTACTCTAAATTATAATCAGAAAAGTTTTTGCTGGATATAAAAGTCTTTTTTATTCAAAGTTTGTGATAAATAATAACATATAAATGTAAAATAATAAGAAATGAATGTCTAAAAGGGAATATTTTTCGTATTTCTTTTATGTTCGTATGAGCAAATAATAATATTACAAATAATACTACAAGCAATACCACACAGTTACAAATAATAATACAGTTTACTTTCGGGTTCATCAAAGTGCTGACATCTTTCGTTTATGAAATAAATTTAAATATACTTATCGACGTCCATCAGACAAAAGCAAACTTTAAGAACTAAAAATGAAAATTTAAGTGTTTTTCAATGTCTAGAATCATAATTTAAGCATGAGAACAGAAACACCCCCCCCCCAATTTTTTTTCGTTGTTGACCAGTGTAATAAGCACTGTTGTTAATCAATTTCCGTCAAATCATTTTTGCAAAAGATCCGAAGGTTTTTGGTTGGAAAGTTCCTTATTATTCCAAAGTGATTATTATCTGCTACATGTTTCCGACCCCACATTCCTATGTGATCCTGACAATTTATTACAGTCGAGTCCGCTTAGTGGAATACCGGTTACAGGAATATCCCGCTTAATGTAATAAATTTTCAATGTACCAGACCGTTGTACTTTCTCAACGTGATCCCGAACAATGGACTGTTCCGCATATTAGAATAATTTCTCGTGGCAAATTGGCTATTCCACTCGACTGTATAGTATATGCCCGAAGTACCATTTGAAGTTTGCCATAACTCTTTTGAAACATCGCAACCTAATTTTCCTTGCGCAAACATCCCTATTTGCATACTGTTAATGGTAAAAAAAAAATCCTTTTGCATTACCTGGTCTGATACAGGACCATCCACACAGTCCATCGCATAGGCACCTTTTTTTAGCACTGATACAGTCGGCGTCCGAGCCACATTTCCTTAGGCACTGCCTGCCACGCTGCGCGGCCTCTTCTCTGTTTCTTGGACAGCCCTCCGGATCTACTGGGAGGAGAGGATCGACATCGTACTCTGGAATAGGTGGCTCTGAAAAGAAAAATTAATAAATCAAGTTGTTTTTGGAACATTTACTTCCATATTCGCGTGCTTGGTTGCCAAGATCCGCTTATTAGTCCTCGAATAAAGTGGACAACCGAGCCTGCTTGTGTATTCCGATGAGTCAGCCAAAGAGGCCTAGGGATGCTCACTTATTGGCTCCCGCACTTAGACACGTCATCTAACGGATGAATCTAACCAATGAGGAAACGTCCGTAGGCCTCTTTCGCAAGTGCGCAAGCAGGCCCGATAGATTCACGATGGTCCCGGTGGGGGGTATCGCCAGTTTAGCACCCGTCGAGAGTGAACCGAGCGTCGGAGGAGTACGGCGCTTTGTTCTGTGATAGAAGTGGTGTTTTCGCGCTTGTTTTGAAGCTTTGTTCTTAAGTGCTTTGTGCAAATTCTTCATTGTTGAGTCTTGAGGGAGTGTTAGTATTATCCTTCGTATATTTCTACTGAATTTTACCTGTGGAAGTGTTTTATTTTGCGTGAGAATTACAGCATTCCTGAAAGCTTCGGTACTGAATGGACTGTTATAATCGAGCTATTGGCCGTTAATGCCTGTGAATTTTGTGCAGCTGGTTATTCTACGAAATTCTAGAAGCAATAAAGTTTGTGTTCCATCCTGACAAGTGACTTTTTACGAGAACTTTCTACACCAACTGGACTTTAGAACGAAGAACCTAGGAAACAAGCAGAGTATTCTGCAACAATACTAAGAAACAGTGGACTAAACCGGGGCCATCGTGATTCTACCGGGCCTGCTTGTGCACTCCGATGAGTCATCCAAAGAGGCCTACGGATGCTTGCTTATTGGCTCCCACACTTAGATACGTCATCTAACGGACGAATCTAACCAATGAGGAAACGTCCGTAGGCCTCTTTCGGTGTGCACAAGCAGGCCCGGTAGAATTACGATGACGACGATGGGGTACCGCCAGTATTCATATTTTTTGTCAGGATTGTTTTGTGTAACGACTCAACTCATCTGAGTTCGATGATGGCGCTCTATTGTTATGGATGTTTGGTGTTCTGTGTTAGATGCTTATATGTGTGAAGAAATGTGTGATAATAAATTGTGCTTTTGAAACAAGTTTAGTTATTTTGCGTCTTGACACTGCCGCACTTCAACCAGCTACCAATGTTCAGTGTCTTAATCAGTCGGCAATTGCTCGGCAGAATTTCATAATCAAGTCAATAACGTGAGAAATAGCACAGCAGTTAAATGATTTACTAAAATTATTTTAAATGTAAAAATATGAGCACGACGAAAGGAAAGCAACTTTTAGTTACAGCAAACCTGTATAAGTTGACAATATATGATGCAACAATTTTGCTGTCAAAATATCACAGGTAGTCAATATTAGGGTTGGCCGAAAATAAATTAAGTTTTTCCGATCAAAATCTAATAGTGGGAAAAGTTGCTTTTCGTAAATAGAAGAAGAAAGAAAAAAAAGAGAAATTTGAAATCAAACAATATTTGACCCTTGCGCATCGGGTCAAAGATTCGGAAATTTTACCATTTTTCCATAGTTTAAAAACAATGTTTCTTATAATTATATTTTATAATCAGCAAATTACATTTGCAGGAACTAAGAAATTATTTATTATCATTATGATATTATAAGTTGAATTTAGGTAACGACATGGATTTTGGGTTATTTCACCTAAAGTTGCACTTTAGTTGAAATGAGTGCTTGTGAGTGCAATCCTCCCACATATATTATGACAACTGTGAAACGTGCATGTCGAATTTCACCCTTGCACTTACTTCCCAGACAGCCAACTGATAGTGATATTCTTTTTCGCAGAAATATTTACTTGTCAGTGGCCTAAACGGGCATGTAACATTGGGTGGGTGGGGGGGAGGGAGGACAAAATGTGTTTCCTATTGAAAAAAAATATTATTTTCAAGTAAGTAAATCTGAATTTTATTGATTTTTTGGGGTTGGTGGAGGGGGACAATTGTCCACTCTTGCCCTTTGTAAGTTACGCCTATGATACTGTTTCTTTGTTGTTTTTAACGGAAATTCTGTTTTTATGGGTAAATTCAGGCATAATATTTCTAGACAGAAATGTAGATCTTATAAAACTATCCCTGGATTCTGGGCCATAAACTTATTTTGGTGACTCTGTAAAAAGTTTAACTCACTGCTCTATGGTTTTTGCATGACAAGGGAAAAGGCACATATTCCAGTCTGGTACAGCACCCGTTTTAATGAGTTCATTAATGAGTTCTCTGCTGTAGATTGCAAGAGTTCCAGTCAACTAACTAAGAATAATCTGACAGAAAAATTAGTAGCTGGAGGCAGGAAAGTACGTAAGATTTTCTCCATAGGAAGAAATTATGCCATTGCAATGAGAACATTTTCAGGATGGGTAAAAAATCCATTAGGCTGTGTTACTTGATCTATCAATTGTAGCTGATTTTCAGGTAGGTATCTATAAAACTGTATTATAGTTATGTCTTTGGCTATATGTATACTGAGTGCATTTCTCTAGATATATAATAATTTTGGATATACATCTTCTAAAATTGGAGATTTTTTAAAACGTTATTTCATTTGAATGGCAATGTAAATCTTTCATTCCTTTCAATTAATCTTTGCTTTTAAATCCTTTTGTAGTTATAATATTATTTTAATTAATTAAATACCTTTCTTTTACATATAATGTAGTTCCTATTTCAATCATTACACGAGTTTTATGACTCGAAATTGCTTGTGTTTTCTGTTAAAAAATTCTGTCATTCAATTATTCTGTCATGAAATAGGATTCTGAGAGAGAGAAACATAATTTTGATTCTCATTAATATTTATTCTAAAAGAATTTTCTCTTTCATGTTTTGCCGCTTCACAGAAATTTCTGTATCTATATTATTTTATTTTATTAATTGTTCTGATTTATTCAAAAGCTAAGCAAATAAAAATGGTAAAATTTCTTCCATTTCGCTTTTCAGCTGGCATATCATGCATTTTCCCTTTTCTGTGTTTAGACATTGCAAAATAAATTAGCATGTGTTATATATAATCTAAATGTTTGATGAGTAAAGAGGGATAGGCAATATATTAAATCAGCGTTTCTCAACCTGTGGGGCGGGACCCTCAAGGGGGCCGCCGAGCGTTTGCAGGGGCGCGTGAGAAAAACAGCAGAGCAAGTAGTGACCCAGCAAACACACACAGGTTCTCTGAACGTCTATTAACATTCAGAAAACGTCTTCTGTACGTTAATAGACATTCAGAGAACCTGTGTGTGTTTGTTGGGAATGCATGTTTTTAAAAAAATCATTAATTCTCATTTTTACTCATAAATATATCCATTTTTCGCTTAAAATGTTCATTCAAACTTTACTGATAATATTATTTTGTAGAAAATTCGACTAAATGTTCATAGTTAAAGAATAAAAATCTGGATGTATGCTGAAAAATGCGAGTTGGGGAGGCGCCCCCGTAAGTTAGCCTTTGTTGGGGGGGGGGGCGTTGTTAAAAGGTTGAGAACTGATTTAAATCTTTTCTGTATATTTAATGATACATACATATTTATCAGAATTTTAGTGTCTTGAAATAATTCCTAAAAACTTCAGAGTAAACATTATTTACCATCAAATATTCATATTAAAAAAAAGACATGAAAATTCTGATTTATCTGTTTTTATTGCAATGTAATGCTGCAATAAATTTGCAATAACTTTTATTTACGATTAACAAAATATCTGCTGCTGTCTAATTTTACAACTTTTAATTTATTATTATTTTTGATATGACATAATTTATTTCAATTAATTGATTATACACCACACCAGAAAAAAATTAATGCATTAAGTTGCGTAATGAAACATGAGATTAATTTTGAATGAGAAACATAAATATTTCGTAACTAAAAATAATTAATTTATCAGAATTAATTCACTCTTATAATTGATGGCCATATTCATTTAGCTATAAAGTTTGTTTGAAAAAAAAATAGACGAAGATGATATAAAAAACATGCATAATTTATAAATGAGTATTTTGTTTTAGAAAATAAAACTAATGCTTTTTACCAAACACTAATCCTCTCTGCGTTGCATATGTCTTTAGGTCGGACTTTTGAGAGCTTGCATTAACAGAGCTACCCCTAAAAAATATTGTTCCGATGGCTGCATGTGAGTGTAAGTTATGATGTTAAATGTGTTAATAAGTTGCTCAAAACACTAAACTTGGAACTTTGAATACAATACTGAGACAAACAGAGGATGCTTCATTCTCATACCTGCTTAATTCTCATACCTAATTATTTTTAGGGAAAGAGCTCCAAGGGCCAGAGACGAGGGCAAACACGGCAACCAAGGGCAACCCCGATGTTATCAGAGTGTGTATGTGACAGTTAGTTCTCACTCACGGATGGTCAAATTCTTCGGATAAACAGTATTGAAATCACGGACGATTTAAAGGCCTTATTACACGGACAAAATTTAGAGCAATTTTGTCTGGAAACCAGTTGCTGCAATTCATTCCCGTGAGTCAAAGAGCCCAGATGAGCACGCAGGGTTGCCATAGTGAACAAAGCCTGCTGTGTCCACAAACGTCAAAGATTCACCGAATTGGCGGTTGCTAGAGCATGTAATTATAAATAGCATAGCGTTGGTTGCTTATACTTCGTGTATCTTCGGATCGGATTGATATTTACTTTTCTTTTCTTCAATCAAATCAATTTCCATGTCGATATTCCATTTCACGGACATTTTGTTTTCGCACACGCTCATCCCTTTCACTACGAATGGTATGGCTGACGCTGACTCTTCCGCCATCTTGAGTTGTGACGTAGAAATAAGAAGCAATACGATTGGCTGGATTTCCAGCAACTTGCAATTTTTTCGCCTCTGAACGAAAAGGTTGGAGTTGGCTGTTCCCTAGGTAATCGAGGGATATTTCCAGGAAAGAGGTTTCTGCAACTGGTTGCAGCAACCAAATCGCACGAAAATTCCTTCGTGGAGGGCATGGGGTGAAGGTCACTAGTGACGAAGGGCTTTGACTGAGGAAGACTAAAACAATTTTTAGTCGAAACGTACGTATCTACTTACCTGTTACATCTTATGTGTGTTTTTTACAAAGTCTTTTATTTACTTCATACCCAAAGCTCTCAAAACAGTCTCAAAAAATCCGACACCGGAGAACTCTGGTTAACGTAGGGGACTAACGTAAGTGCGCAAGCGCGGCTCCAGATGTTCAGCCGGCAATGCAGCAAGTTATGAGCTACATGGAAATAGCATCGCACTGGCGAAGGGAATAAAATGAAAACTATCTAGAAGTACAATGCAAATTCCAAATAGTTTTAATGCACCAGTCAGTTAATGTTGTATTCGTTTTATTTTTATGTATTTTCATTTCGATAGTGTCTAAGAACTGTTGAAATGAGTCCAGTTTCATTTGATTGTTGAATTTGATAACTTTAGTGGCAACAGTGGATTACGTTACTACACAAACTGTACTGATGTTAAAAATAGAATATAAAATTAACTATTTATTTTAACAGGACCAAAATTAATTGTACCGAAATCAATTTTCATTGATGTAAATAAGAATTATTGCATTTTACAACCGCAGATTTTAAAATACAGCCGCACATACGCACTTTCGTTAGGCTCCTGCGTTAATCAAAGTCCACTGGTGTCGGGCTTTCTGAGACCTTTATTTTTTACTATGGAGATACCTATCCTTAAATATTGATCCATTGGTTACTGTGATTGCTTTAATTTTCGTTATGCATTTGTATATTGAAAAAGAAAGACAGCAATAAAAGAATACTATAAAAGAAAATACTATATTGACGCAAATGATATAATTTACTTTACTTGCTTATGGCGTCCTGGGTTAACCTCTTAATCCCCTTACCCAGCATACTAAACTCAAACAAAACTTACCCAGCATACGAAAATCGCTGTTTTTTTCATATAATGTTATAAATAATGGACTTTTAAAGCATTCAGATCTCAGTATCTTTTACCGCTATTCTTAAAAATATAAAGGAAATTAAAAGTTTTCAGCAATGCCAAGCGGAAGTCAGTAATTAGAAAATGTCTTATAATTTATCGAGGATAATTTCTCTGTGCGTGCTGTTAGGCAAAGTGTTTTGCAATTCTGAGCGAATTGCCGTTGCAAATATTGGAAAAAATACTCAAGCGTACACACATTTCTTAAATTATTGTTCCTTCATCATTAATATTATTGTTTAAGTTTTATATAATGTATTTTTACCGTATTTTGCGCAAGCTCAGCCAATATTTTTTCGATATTATTTTTTTTTTCTCCTCTACCAGGGTACAATTTTACGAGCGCTGCAATTTTTACTGTTTCAGGTAGAAATGTATTCTAAGTGAGTCCATTGATTTCCAATTTCATTTCTCTGTTCTCCGTGTCTAACATTTTCTGAATCAAGGAAACTGCTGAGCAAGCAGAAATTCTTGGGACATTAGGGTGAAGCTCGATTGCAGCTGCGAGCGAAATAGATGAGGCTTGAAAATTTTTTACTCGCCACTTTTATGGACGATAAAATTTGCGTTAAGGCAGCTATAGTAAACACTGGCGAAACCTTAAAACTGCGTTACACGAAAAAAGATTTGAAATATTTTTTTCGTATAGTACTTGTTACTTCTCGATCTTTTCGGAGTGTCGTAAAAATATATGACCGATAATCCTGCGCATTTAACTTTAAAACGATCTATTTGAAGAATATTTTAATTTTAAATACTTTTATTTTACAGTTTCACTCAATTTATTTTGAAAATTGTATGACTTTTTTTCCATTTATGCAAAACAAGGCTTTTTAAAATAATGAAAAAAAAAGAATAAAGTTTATATATTGCTTCCAGTTTAAATATATTCTATTGCATGTCCGCCCCATACTTTACACGCTTAAAAAAAGCACTAAATTCACTAAGAAAGGACGAAAATAGCTCCGAACGACTTGAAATCGAGACAAACTTGTCCAGGTTTTAAGTCCTTCGGAATTATTTTAGTTCCTTTGGAGCGAATTTAGTTCTTTTTTTTAAGCGTGGAAGAAAGCCAAAATAGTCTTAGAAAAAAAATGGCCGTCTGTGAGAAAGAAACTCCTTTGTTCTTGGATGTCGTAAAAATTACTGGCGTGAATACAATGAAATTAGATAGCATGCACTCCATTTACACTACTGGCCAAAAGTATTGCAAGTTTCAGAAATCTAATCCTTTTCAAGATTAAGCCACCTCTCCCCCGTCAAAATTAAAAATAAATATAATTGATATTTTTTAATGTCAACATGTTAAATAAATGACTTCAAAGACAAGATAGCATTAAGTTAAAGAACAAAAATAATTATTTAATTTATTGAAAAAATGGCATAAAAAAATATAACTTATTATAGAAATCATAATGCATTTTGGCTCGCCGGAATAAAATGAAATAAAGAATTAATTTCAAGTTATTCTGAAAAAAGAGGATAGTAAATAAATGCAATTGAACTAAAGATCATTTATTATATTGCTGAGCAGCCTTGACTTATATAACAACAGCCACTCTTTTAGATATGGAATCCACAATGTTTTACAAACTTCCTTCGGTGGTTCATGGTGCCAACTTAAATTATTGGTTCCTGAAGTTCTCATTTTGTTTTTGGGTGATTTTCAGATGTATTCTTTCAAATTATACTACATAAATTCTAGAAAATATTAAATCTGGCAAAATTCCTGTTTATTTTTTCTGGGTTTGTTCTTGGAACGATGGTCAGATTTCACAAACTTGCAGTACTTTTGGCCAGTAGTGGGTTCGCATCTTTTTCGTACTTAGAAGGGTGTTTGATATTTTGTAAAAATTCTGAAAACTCTTTTAGTACTTTGCGTGAAGCATCATAGAGCATTAGGAGATCTTCTACTTCTTTAGCAGATGCAATACGCTCTTTCTGCTCTAGAATTAAAATTAACTTAAGCTTTGAATAAACAACCCATTAAAAGTGGTGCTTCAGCTAGTTTAATGCTATATCAATGACTTTTACATGAAAACTGAGAATAGAAAAATTTTCGAATAACGTAAAAATATCTCCTTTCGCTATAATTTGTAGATAAAATAAAATATTGTGTTTAACTTAATACAAAATTTTTGTTTTCTCGTTCTTTAGCTCTTTAAGAATAAGTAAATATAGTAATGAAAAATAAATAAATATATATATATATATACATCACAGACGATACAGAATATTTTTGGAAGAATTTACTAATCGCCATTTTAAACTGTTTTGAGATATTTGAAATTTCTTCCTCTTCTTTAAGAGCGTAACAACCTGGCGTAGGTCTTAGCTGCCTCGACAGAACAGTTCTTCCAACTCAATCGATCCAAGGCAAAGAGCAAGTTACACAAGTCATCCAAGGCAAAGAGCAAGTTACACAAGTCCGTCACACAAGTAACGGACTGAGATGGCTCGTTTACTTCTGGAGAGTCTCTGGAAACAACCCTATTAGAATATGCATTTTTAGAAACCGTGAGGGATGCCGTGCCCGAGGATGACCACAAACAAGATGGCTGGACGATACCGAAAAGGACCTTGAGCCTTTAAAATATAGCATTAGTCATATTAAAAAGGAACTGCTGACTCAGTCTTTGGATTCATGCAGATCGAGTCTCGTTCGTAAAGTATTTAACATGTAAAACTTTCAAGAAATACCCGTTTGGTTTTATACATACTTAAGGCTCCACTAAGGTAGAGGGGTGCTGAACAAGGCTGTTGTTGATTTTTATCCTATCTGGTTAGCCACTGGGCTAAATCAAGTCCACGAGAACGAGAACTGTCAAAAGTCCAAAACAAGAAGATGACTTCGAAGCAATTTTTCTTATTTCAGTACCTAGCAGGAAAGATGTGCGATATTGCATTTACTACACGTTTCTTGTTTCCTGGATCAAGTCTAAGACATTTCAGGTGTCCACTTAAAAGTCACGATAAAGCAATCTGTTGCAGACGACTACCCTTGAAAGTGACAGCACCTCCAGCATGCCTGCCACCATACCAGTCATGAGTCGTGGGAGAACACTAAGATGAAGCAAGATGATGGTGCCGTCACTTTCAAAAGTAGTCGTGTACAGCAGACTGCTTTACAAGACTTTTAAGTGAAATGTTCTAGATTTGATCAAGTAAGCAAGAAACGTATAGAAAATGCAACGTCGCACATCTGCTTTTCCTGCTGGGGACTTGAAAAATAGGAAAAATTGCTTCGAAGTCCTCTTCTTGTTTCGGACTTTCTGACAGTTCACGGTCTCGGGGATTTGGTTTAGCCTAGTGTCTAACCAGATAGTATAAAAATGGTAGATTTAATTTCTGAGCAGATCTCCAAAAAAGTCAGAGTGCTAGATGTTAAAGCCATCGAATTTCCCTCCTTTAACAAGGTATCATCCTCCTTATTTGCTTTAAGGCTAGCGTTTGAAAGGATCCGTTGTATAGGTGTACATTATGGCAAAATGAGAGTTTCTGCAGAAGGGCCAGAGCGAAGATCGAAGTTGTATCACCAGTACGAGGCCAGCTTTGAAGGTGTTGGATAGAATTACGACTGTTCTGTCAAAATCCAGATATCTTTATAGCCTGTGCAGTAAATGGTGGGTGTTTTTGCTGCATGAAGATCCCTAAATCGCTCTATTATGCGGCTGTTGATCTAACGGTCTGAAGTTTCAGTCGGTTTTATCCAGATGTAACGTAAATACGCGTTAGAACCCCTTAAACGACCACCGAACAAAGCAGCCCGCCCCTCCTCTTTGGCAGATGCCGCTCCTGTCGGCTTGACATAACTCAAACAAAACTAATTAGTTTAAAATAGTTACGATCCGCTTAAAATAATTAGGAAAATCGTGTTTTATTACTTCTGAATTTTAATGTACTTGCTTATTTTCTTTTTTACAAATTTCATCTTACTGTGATCATAATAATCGTCTTACAGTACATGTATAAAAACTAGCGATTATTGCATCAACTCGAAAAATCATTAAAACAATAGAAAGATTATAAAAACAACGTCCCGCTTTCCAGTAATTACATATTTTAGAAAATCAGCAAAAGCGTGTTTACTGGTTTGTGTAATTAATCTTCATTGCACAATAAACAAAATTAAAAGAAAATAAACTTTAATTTAAGAAAAATAATTTTGTTCTGGGGTTTGTCTTCATTTAGATTAAAGGGCAAAATATTAATTACAAGGTTTTCTCTAAAAATGGAACTAACTGGCAATGCTTCCCACCCCCCCCCTCGCTTAATTATAATCTAATGTATTAAACGCAAGAGGTCGATGCTTCATGGTTTATTATTACTGAAATTGCTATCCCGTAAGTCTGAGAACTGGTAATGAAATATGCATTAATTAAATGTTATAGATTAAAAAGATTCACGGTGCTATTATTGGACGATGAATTTTAATTAGAAACCCTTAGAACGATGCTATGTAATTATTTATTCATCGAACAAAGATAATTTAAATCATAAATATATAACGTTTTTCTGTACAGAAGGGTTAAATGCGTGTAAGTGAATCCGCTTCAAATAAAATGGCGCAAGTAAAACGTGGTAAAAATTTAATTAATGCTCAAATAATAATGAAAAATGACCAATTTATCATGCATTTTTGTTATTTATATATTAAGATAAGTAGATGATTTTAATTAAAAATTTATGATGAATTGTATGTCTAAAATTTCGTACTAATTTTAGTCTGACAGCTGATTCCTCATAAACAACTTTTACAATCTGAAAATCTTAAAATAGGTAAATATTTTTTATAATTTATATACCTTCAGCAGATTTGAGGTTTTGAACATAGGAACATGCACATTTTTATTTATATCGATAATGAAAATGGACTGTGCGGAATTGAGTATGAAAACTACTAGTTTTAGAAATATTTATTCCTTCATTTTAATGAATACACTTATTTCTTCTCTATTTTTATAAAAGTCACGGTAAAGTTACTTGTATAATTGCATCTTTTAATAACGAGCCTTTGAAAAATTCCTCATAAGATCAAATGAATATCTTGCCCGAATAAGACATCATACGATAGCTGAAGTTTCCGTTCTTTGCACGGAATGTAGATTGTTAAACGAACAAATGCAAATGAAATAGAAATAAATATTAAATATATTTTGACTATACATTTATCTGCTTGTCAAAAAAAAAATAGTCTCGTAAATGATTTACAGTTTCCTATCTGAATCCATGTTTGACGTTCAAACAAACTTGATAGTGGTGTATTGTTTTCTTTTTTTGTCAAATCTTGTTCGTATTTAACTTACTGATGCATTTTTATACTTGTGACCCAAAATTGATTTCAAAGAGCAATAAACTTAATTTTCTATTTTAAGAATTACCATTTAATTGCCATAAAAATAGCGTCCAATGTTGTCACTTAGGTCATTAAATGCTATAATCAAACGAAAAATAAAATAATTTCTGAAGTTCTTAAAACTCAGAAAATAAAAGTACATGAATGTGTTTAACAAATAAATCACTAACCTTTGAAAACAAGCTAATTTTGATATATTTTTATCTGTTTTGTACTTTTTTTTTCATTGCATAGGTTACAACAAACCTTCAAACTACCCAGAGCTGCCAATGCGACATTTTCGTTTTCTCCTTATCAGATGCGCCTTACATCTCGTATTGTCCACAGAATCCTCTACAAAAAGTTTTAGATTCAAAATAAAGCTTGTTTCGTCTTCCTTTAATCCATGGTATAATTGATTGTATTTCTTATTTTTAATATTATAATTACCATAGTAATAAAATACTCCTTGCTACTTAATGCTAAATTCAACAATTCAACAAATTCAATCAAAGGTAATGTGTGTGACTTCAAAGCACTCAGATTTTAATGTTATCGCTGATATTTAACAGTTTATTTCCTCCTCATAAGCGGAAAGATATCCTTCAAGCTGTTGGAGCCAAATATTCGCACAAATCCTCCAGTCTTAATCCAAATTTTCTAAACTAAATTACCCACAGGGCTTGCTCTAAGGGCAAGAACCCAGACAGGGCGTAAAAAGGGACGTCAATATAAAGCAAAAAACTTGAAAAGAACGTCAAAGAACCTTTGGCTGCACTCCCCCATTTGGGTGAGAATTTGAAAGAATCTTGAAAATGATTTTTAGGCATTTGTCTTATCCAAAAAAATTCATGCTTTAAAATATGACTATCTCTTTTTTTCCAGTGAAATATGAAAGGAAATCTGAAAAGAACGTTTTAACCCGCTAATCCCCGCTTGGTTGCGAATTCTATAAATCCTTGAAATTGATTTTTAGAACTTTTGTCTAATCCAAAAAAATTCATGATTTAGCAAATAACTATCTCTTTTTTTCAGTGAAATATGAAAGCAAATGTGAAAACGTGTTGACCAGCCTGCGAATTTTTTAAAATTATCTTCTTAAATGACGCACAAAAAGAATAATCCCCTAAAGTCTGTGCGTCTGGTTTGGGGTATTGTTCTATAAAGCGCATTTTAGAGATATGATGCTGTTTTAAACAAAACTAAAGATGTATGTTATTAAGGATTATAAAATAACATTCTCCATCGGAAATAGGGCTTGCAGCATTTATAGTTATTCTACAGCAGCATTCTAAGTTATTCCAATGCATTACTGTTATGGAAGTTAAGAAACATTCATCTCTTTGTTTTTGTGTTTGTCGATTAAGGCGATTGACTGTCCTAGGCCAATAGGGGGAATACCTTCCGTTGGGAGAGGGATTTGCAAGGGAACCTAGCCCGTATGTGCGCGAGGTTTCGGAGAAAACCATGGAAAACTTCCAACGGCTAGGTCAACAGGCGCGACCGGAGTTTGAGCCTGTCACCTCCTGCCTTCCAGTTTCGAGAACAGAGCCTCTCATCCACTGGTACGGCCATTCAACCATTTCTAGCACAATACAATGTGTATATAAACATTTACAACAGTTAATTCTTCAGTTAACAGATGAAAGTAACATTTATTATTTTGCAGAGTTTCACAAAATTGAATTAATAGTCACATAAAACATTCTTTTTAAAGGTTATCTCTGAATTCTCGACAAGCTTGACGAAAATACATCGCCAAATTTGGCACGAAAAATTGTTGGTGTTGTTTTATAATCGATGTATTTGCCACGGTTTGTTGTTCTAGTTTATTATACACTGACTAGAATAGATTTTTGAAGATTGAAATAACGAGTTATTCAGTAAGCCAACCAGTTGGTGTTGTGACTAAAGAAGCGTTCTTTCTCGCCTTGGGTCCGGGATCGATTCCCGTCTCGGGCTTGCACGTCGACTTATCCGTCCCTTCATAGGGGTTAACGTTGGCTTCCACCATAGTAAAATGGCCAATAGCTCGGATCTTAGTGCCGACGAATGGTTAATGAGTAAATGCCCACCCTTGGACAAAGAAAAAAAAAGATTTATACGGTGATATACAATTAAGATTTTGTACACCGACCAAATAAGTAACTTACTGATATCATTAAAATTTAACAACAGAATATACGCGAGGAATGTTGTAACGCGTTGAAATGCGACGCAATTGTAGCTGAAGTATTCTTACAATTTATTTAATAAAAGCTTAGACATTGAACAAATGTCTAAGCTTTCATTACAAAAGGTAATCAGCTTTTCAACTGCTTTTCTATTTCAAAGGATGCGCTCTATAAATTCTCTGTAGTACTAATGCTGCACATTAAATAGTCATGATGCACATAAAAGACCACATTTCAAACTGTCCACCGTCTCTTTGATGTAAGCAAATTATTGATTCTATAGAGTAACACAAGGGACAGAAAATAAAATTATAAAATTTTGTAGAAAGTCTTAACTTATATACATTTGCAAGTTTTTGCATTCCATATTATTGTAATAAAAATAAACTTTCAAGACCAATTAATATCTTCAGTTATAGTTATCGCTATGCGTTCTATCATATTTTCTTCGCTTTTAGTATTTGTGGAAGTTTCTGAGTATTTAATTTTGACTTAAAATCTAAGTTCCCATCCCAGAAGACAATTTTTTCTTTTACTGGTGCAATAAACTTAATCTTCGAATTAAAAAAAAAAATGCTGGTGAAATGAGACACTACTGGCCAATATATTTCTTAGGATCCAGGTAAAGTTATAAAAATCAAGAATACACTTTTATTTCGTTCGTAAATTCGAATAATCTCTACGCAACTGAAGACACAATTGAGGAACGTTATTCCACTATTGGAGCCGCTAACTGCACTCAGTAGCTACCAAAGTGATTGCTGGTTGCTCACCATATAAATTCCACAAACACACTCTTGCATACACCAGAAAATCCACATTCTTGTTTCACATCCTAGAATATGACATTTTCCACTGAAGAATCATAGAGACGAACAAGGAGTCTACTGGGGAGACCGGAGGCTTGGAGGTTAAGTGCCTGTCCTACTTTACGCTAATCGCCTAAGCTTACGGTCGTGGGTTCCATTCCTTCTCAGTCCCCCGACTGTCTCAGGGGTTTATTCTGCTATGTTAAACGTATTCTGTTAAGCGAACGTTCGGATTTGGGACGTAATTCAAAACATATGCTAGAATGTAAACATTGGGTATGGGGAATCTGCACCTAAAGCTTTACCGTGCCTTTCAGAATACCAGCATGCACTAGTAGGTTGCGAATAACGCCAATTTGATGTCACACATTCGAAGGTTTACTTAACCGAACGTGGCAGAATAGGGCCTAAACTTTCTTTCAGTGTTAGTAAAAGTCTGCTTGACGAAGTTCTAAACACCACAGCAACGACAACGACAAGGTGTATACTATATTTCTTCGCATTTCATTCAAATTCTTGCAGAGCTTTCTGGGTCATAGCGACTTGGCTGAATCTAACTGAATCAGAAACAAAATCTATTTGAAGATGCTGTGCGCCTTTTATACGAACATATTACTCATTCTGGATAATTCTGCTGCACACTAGACAATATTTGTACTAGAAAACTCCAAGAAATTGTCAACAATTCTCATATAACAAAATAAACTGTACAGTGATTACATCCAAAATCTCGCCAAATGATTGAAAACTTTGCCAGATTTCGAGTTCATCTCCGACCTCTAAACTGACCTCATACTGACGATATTGCGTGCTTTGTGAGGTTTCGTGATATAAACCTCTGAATTAT
Source organism: Cheiracanthium punctorium (assembly GCA_038373885.1). Taxonomy (NCBI): domain Eukaryota; kingdom Metazoa; phylum Arthropoda; class Arachnida; order Araneae; family Cheiracanthiidae; genus Cheiracanthium; species Cheiracanthium punctorium. The sequence goes on from JAWZYV010013941.1 coordinate 176,259, forward strand.
TATTTTACCATTCCTTCTACTCCAATTATCCAATTAACATGCAGCAGAAAGTAAATTTCGATTTTTTAACTCATGGGTCATTCCACTTCAAATCAAACAAAAATTTGGAAAAAAAACTCACCATGCCATTTCAGATTTTCCTCAACTTTTGTGTAAATGTTTTATAGAATAGGGTAACTCCAAATCGCAATTTTGAAGGTTCTATGATAATTACTTACCCAGAAATTAACTATACAATATTTTTTTAGTTTTCTGCAAGATTCGCCATTTTTTATCTGAATTTTTAAATAACTCCTTACCTGTATAAGTTACTGAAGTGAAAATTTGTTAATTGTTTTGCTCACCTTCTGATCCGAAAGCCAAGATGATTTTTTTTTTGGGTGGGGGATGTACTGGTATACCACCTCAACAATATATAAAAATTTATAACGTGTTTCCGAACAAACATGCCGAAAAAAATTCAGGGTGTCTTTTAGCAAATGCATTGTTGATGCATAAAACTATAGAAAGTGCGCAAATTTTGATAAAACATTTTGGAGTCAGCTTAAAAAGTTACCCCTAGAAATAAATTTTCACTTCAGTAACTTTTACAGGTAAGGAGTTACTTAAGAAATCCAGAAAAAAATGACAGATCTCACAGAAAACTTTAAAATTTTGCATAATTAATTGATCGGTAATTAATTATCATATAACCTTCAGAATTGAGATTTATTATTATCTTGGCCTATTAACCATCTAAGTTGGTGTGGTGAACTGCACTGTTTGATCTGACATGGAATGACCCACACAGAACTTTAATATGCATTACAGATATAATCCTGCTAGAGAATAAAAAACAATTTTGAAACAGTAATACGTGGTAATAGATTTCTCATTTAAATTTCGGTGAACTATGTATGTTTTTCCAGGATGCTGTAGTAAATAATACATTAATCTCTCAAAACTCCGAATTTAGCATAGTAAATACAAAAGATAATTATCATATCAATCCGTTTCCTAGTGTCAATGGAACTTAACGAGAACCACACCCTTTGATAGCAAAGTAATTTCGCATACTCCAATAAAATATTCATTAACGTTAAAGGTTTATATCCATTAGGGATTCATAAACTCTTGACATATCAATTAAGAAAATTGATATCGGTAGTACCTCTTGAATGGTACACAATTATATAAAAACAACCACGACTTTTGGTTATGTTTTGCCGGTATAAAAAGTTGCTTTGTAAAGAAACATGTTTTAGTAAAATTTAGAAATTGATAAGAGGAAGAAATTATTTTAACTACCACGTATTGACTTTTAATATTTGTATTGACTTTTAATATTCTCTTAAGTATGGGCTTTAAAAAATATTAAATATCAAGCACATATATTTAAACTTAATCTTGGCACCATTGCTAGCTAGATTTTTTTTTTCCCAACGGGAGGGCACTTGCCGATCAGACATTGTCTATTACAACTGCCTGAAGATATTGTGGTCATTTTATTATGGAGGCACCCAGTGGGTGGTGAGCATTAGCCCCTATGAAGGGACGGACAAGTTAACATCCATGCTCAAGCCGGAATTCGAATCCGAACCACAGCAGGATAGAATGGCTCTTAAGCCACTACACTACCTGGGCAGCGCTGGCTGGAATGTGGTTAAGTAGAAATATTAATTTATGACCCAATTTTATTTGGCTTACTCTCGCATGAAGGATAATTCCAATTTTAAAATTCGTAAAGGGATGTTCTATTAGAAAAACAAATTAAACGAACTTGGATAACATTTTTATTTAATTCAGTGCCTTTTATAAGTTGGGAATTGAAAATATGAACTTCTGTGAAAAATGAGCAAATATGCAGCAGCTCGCAAATGTTTACGATATGTTTTCCTATCCTAGCGGTTTCCGTAATCAAATTGTTTTAATAATGTAAACTGATTATTTGTAATTTTAGTCATCCTATAGGCTTGGTGATCATCTAATAACGTGTATGAAATTTGCTAATTTAAAAAATATCAAACGTGAATTTGAAAAGTTGAAAGTGGAAGTTTTAGACGATTCAATTTTAACCAAATTTTCATCGAAATTAATCGTCTTAATGTAACGGAATACAGCAATATTTAGTATTTAGCTGATTATCTTTTCTATTTGGAGGACTGAGGTGAATCGCCTGAACATGAAATTATGGGGTTTTTTAAGGTGAACCCAGAGAGTTTCACCCAATCCAATTGAAGATCCTCGAGCAATTATGCTTTTAAGAATGCTTCGTGTAACGACTTTTCTTGCCCAGTGTGTTTAATCGGATTGAGATCAGGTGACTGATTCGACCAGTCCTAAATTTTAACTCTTCTGTCTGAAAATCTTCACCATTCTGGAGGTGTGATTAGGATGAATATTCTGCTGATACACCAATCCATGAGGCATGTTTTTACGAGCATAAGGCAGAAGGGAGGTCGATGGTTTTTATGCACGGTTACCTGTAAAAAAACCTCTCATCAAGTCAAGGAATAAGAAGATCCGATTTAAATTAGCAGAGGAGAACAAAATGTGAGCAACCAAAGTTAGGAAAAATTCCCGTGGAGAGATGAATCTAAACTCCAGATGTTTGTTATGGCCGATGTTAAATTAATTTATCGTCCAAAAGACACCAGAATGTATCCCCAGCACAAAAAACCAAATGGATCAGTTAATGACGTCAGTAGCTTTCCATCATGATAATGTCGTCTTCCTCGTACTCATATATGAAATTATAGATCAAAATATTTATAAAATATTTTAGAAGACCACATCCTGGTTTATGCACTTGTCTCGTGGATGGGTGTTTCTACAGAAAAATTGGTTTCTCTGCTAAGAAAATTAAAATTTTGGATTGCGCTAGTCCCTCGACTGAAACCAATCCAATTGAAAAATCTTAGGGAACAAATGGAAAGAAAAGTCGTGGAACAGAAGTATTCGTCAAGACAGAACACTTTTAAGATCTTCCGTCGGAATGGGTGAAACTCCCTGCGTCTACCTTAGAAAGCCCCGTAATTCCATGTCCAGACGATGTTTCCACAGTACTCAAAACAAAAGAGCATGCAATTGAACTATCTTAGGGAACAAATTGGAAGAAAAGTCGTGGCACAGAAGTATTCGTCAAGACAGAACTCTTTTCAGATCTTCCGTCGGAATGGGTGAAACTCCCTGCGTCTACCTTAGAAAGCCCCGTAAACCCATGTCCAGACGATGTTTCCACAGTACTCAAAACAAAAGAGCATGCAATTGAACAATCTTAGGGAACAAATTGGAAGAAAAGTCGTGGCACAGAAGTATTCGTCAAGACAGAACTCTTTTCAGATCTTCCGTCGGAATGGGTGAAACTCCCTGCGTCTACCTTAGAAAGCCCCGTAATTCCATGTCCAGACGATGTTTCCACAGTACTCAAAACAAAAGAGCATGCAATTGAACAATCTTAGGGAACAAATTGGAAGAAAAATCGTGGCACAGAAGTATTCGTCAAGACAGAACTCTTTTAAGATCTTCCGTCGGAATGGGTGAAATTCCCTGCGTCTACCTCAGAAAGCCCCGTAATTCCATGTCCAGACGGTGTTTCCACAGTACTCAAAACAAAAGAGCATGCAATTGAACACTAAATATGGCTGTATTTCGTTACATTAAGATGATTCATTTCAATAAAAGTTTAGAAAACTGGAACGCTTCAAAATTTCTGCTTTCAGCTTTACAAATTCAAGCTTGATATATTTAAAATAGAAATTTTCATACTTAATATTAGCTGCGAACCATGTAGGATGACTAAAGCTACAAATTACTAATTTGCATAATTAAAAAACTTTTCTTACAGAAAATAAGAGGACAGAAAAACATATCATCTTAAAACTTTTGCGAGCTACTGTATATATATTCTGCAAGATACATATTCCAAACACTCTGTGTAAAAGTGTAATAATATTGTTACCTTTAGCAATTCTAAAGGCAAATTAAGTAATTCTTAAATAATTCATTTTTTGTTAAATGTACACCCTCTTTAAAAAGTATTCAAGAATAAGCGAAATTTTCTATTTTAGCTTTGCGGATACGTACAGATATGGCAACACATTTATCTTATTTTTGTTGGGTTGATTGTTACGACCATGATTTTAATGTCTTGTGATTCAAGCGTGGTTAACTCATTTAAAATACGATTTAAATTTCATCTGTGTATGACTTAGTAAAGATAGATAGTAATAATAATAGCAAAAATGCAGTGCATATATGCATATGTGAAATTTTAAAATAGAGTTAACTTGTGCTACGTAGCTCAGTTATAAAAACATATATCTGACTACTCTTCATAAAAATAGGCCCATCTAAAACTAATAACACTGTTGGATATTTCTTTTCGAACATATCACATAAAATACTCTTAAATCCAGTACAAGCTTTTAAATATTCTTATTGAATTATTGATTGAATTCCGTACCTTAAGACTATCAGTTGTCCCTGTAAAACAAGTCAAACACGGCATTAAACAGTATTTTTGTATTCCACTGAAAGCAGCATTTCTGATTCACGAGATAGCGAGCATGCACTTTGTAGTTCCGAAGCTTCTAACATGAAAACCTACTTTGACATCCGGGGAGTCCGCTTTTGCAAATATTTTGCTTTTAAGCTTCTACGTGCTTTGTCACATGCAGGTTTTTAGCATAAATTTGCATTTTACGTAAACCTCTTTTTTTTCTGCCGTTGCAAATAAAAATATTTTTTTCCCTTTTCTCATGCTTCCATAAAGTACTACGAAAGAGCTTTTGTTTTCATGTAAAATCATGTATAAAATTAGTTAATAGAAATTTGTTTATTTTTACCTAAAGCTGCAGCAAGTCATATTTTTGGTATGACTCTAGATAGTTTTTAATAAGTATTAAAATTTTCAGAATACATAATATTTTTATATTTATTTTTTAACACTTTTCAACAAGGTTGAAAAGGATTTGTGATTTTAGTTTGTCTGTCTGTCCGTCCGTCCGTGTTTTAACAGCCGTAAACATGCATCGATTACTTAATTATGCATCGATATATGCATCGATTATTTGAAATTCATACTTGTTATTTCAATGTGTAGTACCATGTTCTGTATTGAAAATGGTGTATGTTTCACTAACAATTCTTTTACGGGAGCACCCAAACGAATTCCATTACAGTACTCTCCATTTGTAGCCCTTCTTTAAAGCGCATTTTAGAGATATTTGGATATTTCAAACGAAACAAAACTGATAATTAAGATGGTTAAAATTTTGTTATTTTACGTTTTTCTCCCGGAATCGCCCGTTCGGTAAGTACTTTTCATGTGTGCTAAAGTTTTATGTATATCATCTTTTTAAAACCAGTTTCTGTTGATTGTTAAAACTGATACATGTTATTAAGGATCGCAAAATAAAGCTCTCTATAGAAAACAGCGTCTGTCGCTTTATAGTTCTGTTACAGGAACACTGGAAAGACTTGCAATACATTACGGCGTGTAGTAGTTTAAGACATTTATCCATTGCATACACAATATAATAAGTGTACAAACGTTTATAAAAGTTTAATCTTCAGCTAAAAGATGGATATGCATTTAAATTTCTTACACAGCAAAATTACATTAATAGTGATAAGCAGCATTTTTAAGATCATCCCCAAAATCTCGCCAAATTTAAGGACAATACATCACCAAATCTTTCGCGAAAAATATTATTGCTTTGGACAGTGTTTTATAATCGATATTTTTGGCGTGATATATATCTCTAGTTTTATCATTTCTTGAAGAACATGATTTAAGTTTGAAAGTTTGAAAGTCTCACTAAATCACATTCAGAGTTAAAATGATATTATAGAAAATTAAATAATCTTTGATATCGAATGCATCAATTTTCGTACCCATAATAATTAATACCTGAGTAAAAATTCGTTTGTAATTATAGTTTCGTATATAAAATCAGATAATGAATGTTTAGGAGATTGGTTCTAAAATAGTAAGAGTATGAATTTACCACCTGTACCACCTGTGAAAAATAAAGTTAAGCCATTTAAACTAACTGTATATTTAATTTATTTTAAACGCCAAACCAAATAAAATTACACGATTGTTTTAAAATAAATTTATTATAGTTCTCATAAGTTAATAGTTCTAAATAATTCTTTCATTTGATTTTTTTAGTAGTTCCTAAAAATTGTTTAATTTTTAACATAAATAAAAGTAAATTTATCATTTCTTGCATCTGAAAATTTTTAGAATGCCTCTTCACGAATTGCACAGTTAATTATAACAGACAGTAAATCTGCGTCAACTAAGAAACTCACAAAATATTTCTTTTGTATTTTACAGAATGTGTCATATTTTTGTGAAAACTTCAATGCAATTACATGTTTAAGAATTTTTTTTCAGGAAGTTTGATAAAAGACACAGGGTGTTGTGTTTATCATATTGTGTAGTGAAATTCATGAAGAATACTCCGTTTAACATTTGAAGTTTTTGATAAGCTAAATCCACTAGTTTCTTTTAATTTGCGTCCAAGGTTATAAAGCAGGCTTTATTTTGCAAACAGTAAGTTTGAGTGTTTTTTTAATGGGCTCAAAAAAAGTAATTTAAAACATAAGGATTTATCTTGGGAATATCATACGCAATGCTCTATCCCAATAAATTTTTTTTTAAGTATTTGGTTAACATTAGTGTGCCATAAATGATCACTTTTTAACTATTAGGTTGTAACGAAAGTTTCCCGCCACCGCAAACATCATCAGAACACAGTTCGCATTGGGGAATTTGCTCATATTTTGTGGAACTATTTTTGACATTTGAAAGAAAGAGGCTGAATTTATAACACTGTGTTGTGAAATCTCTGAAAAATATAGTTATCATTAAGTACAAGGTGTCTCCAAATGGAACTATAGCTTTAGAGGATTAGAACCATCATTAACTTCCAGTTGTGTTGCAAAAATTCAGCTCCAGAATATCAACAAATTATAAGTACAGCTTTAAGTACTATTGTTGTATAAAGTGACACTGTGGAGGTTTGATACCGAAAGTTCAAATACAGTTATCTAAGGAGTTAGAAGTTAGTTTTTCAGGCAGATATGGCAGAAAACTTTCGTTACAACCTGATATTTAATATTTTGTACTAAATATATTGTCTGCTATATAAGTGGAGAAAATTTTTAAAAAGTACTTATGAAATAATCAGAATAACATTTTCAGATCAAGATGTTTCAAGAGTATTCAGATTTTTTTTTTAATTAAATATGAATTTTTTACTTAAATTTTCTCTTTTTAAATATTCTGTAATTTAGGTTAAGAAAAAAATTAAAAAGTATTAATAAAATAATCATAATTACAAATACTCTGCAGGAAAATTAAAAATTTTCATATTTCTCGATATGCATTTTATTTTCTGACATAATCTGATCATACTATATTTTCCGAAAGACATTCTTTACCAACTTCTTTGTCGCTTTAACAAGCGCATCTCTTTGCAAGTTGACTTAACAAATGAATTAAAAACGTCTTAAATTATATAATTACAAACATACATCTCAAAAAAACTTCACACTCCGAGAAACGCCGGCTTAGATATAATTTAAGATATAATTAACCCAACACAACTTTTTACGCTTCTCCTAACTTCTGGGGAAGCCAGATAGAGTGACTAAATTCCTAGCACACTGTCTAAACAGTCTCTTCACTTGCGACGCCTCGCATGTCGTAGCAAAACAATTGCGCCGAAATTCTTTTGACAAACTTTGACGGGTTTAATTAGGCTGTCTTTTAATAGCGTCATTAGGTTCCGTTTAACATTTGAACTTTTGAAAAGAATGTTCCTTTACTAATGACTCCATCAGAAGCGGACGCAATTGATTTGTTATTTTTCTCGAGAATAAAAAATTTGTTTTCGGGAATATTTTTACATTAACTATCAAAAGATAATCGTCTTTTGTTATCATCGCCGTTACGGAGTTCTTGGGTAACGCCATTATCCTGAGTGCTTTCAAGAAAGGACTTGGAGTGTATTCTAGAGTTTGTTACGTGAATATTCAATGAAATTTTAAAGTTTCTTTTCTTTTTGTAAATGAATGAAGTTCTAAAATAATAGACTTTCTTAGGAAAACTGAAAAAAAAACTTTGTATGCCTTGAAAAATAAGATAAAAGAAATTTCAATGGAAAAATGCATATAATTACGTAATTAATTAAGTAGTATGCAAATAAATATATATAGTAATTAAGCGTAGTAAAAAATTAAGACACTTTTCCATGATTAAAAATGATTCATATATATTACTGTTTATTGCACTATAAATCCTCAAATGTATATTCGCATTTTTATTATCATAATTAATTAAAACTTTAAAGAGTAAATGATTCAGAAATTCATTAATATGTCAATTTTCCGAGGGCTCCAGAATAATATTCTTATACAGTGCGGCCTATGCAATCGATGTACTTCAAGTACACTTTGTGCATAAGAATTGAAATGCATTTATCTTTCTGGCGCAAAACATTTACGAGACGAGACGAGAACTCACAAACGAGAAATACAGGGAAAAATCTTAACCCCCAATTTTTATGGGAGCGTGGCTTAAAGGATTAATTTTAATATAAAATTTTCAAAATTTATATAAAATTTAAATCTTTTTTACCGTATACTATTTTCACCAATGAATTCGGAAGGTGAATATTTGGCAATAATTAACGTTTTTGAGCAGATTAACCCTTTGAGGCGCAACCCTTTCCCAATGCTGAAAAAAAGGGCAGCCGTTGCCATCGCTCGACCTAAGTACCAGCAAGAGGGCGGACGATCGAAACGTTCATCGCGTGCCACAGATCTAGAGACACTTTTTTGACGCTACTGGCTGCGCGGCTCTGCCAGCTTCGATCGTCCGCCATCTTGCTGGTAGTTAAGTCGAGCGATGGCAACGGCTGCTCTTTTTTTCCTGCATTGGGCAATCTATTCAGCTGTTCGCGCATTCTTCCATTTTTTAGCAGATGTCAGTTTTGTTAAATATAATCGTGACCATTCTTTTACGGGAAATGACGTGCTAAAAAGTAAAGGATTTTCGTGGACCTCTGTCACCCGCCACTATTTTGATAGAAATCCAATCTATTCTCTGTGACTGGCAACAGTCAAAACGTCAGAGTTTGGTGTTCCCAGAGCGGGAACACTGCGCGTTAAAGGGTTAATGGGGTGTCCAGACCCCCCCCCCCACAAAAAACCCCTAATATAAGTCCATGGTGACAACTAGACTGAATTGGTGTTCTTTTTACGTACCATTTTAGCTGCCAAACCAAATCATTCCTCTTTGAACTTTAATCTGATCTGTAAAAGAACTTTCGAAAGTTCTAAATCAAATGCGAGCAGTCGTTGAAGCAGTTGCCAAACAGAACAGGATACAACGAAATAAAGGAAAGAAATACTCTTTGTTTGAAACTATTGGTTAAAAAAAGCGGTATCCATCATATGAGACTTTTTGTAGATCTAGGCATGCCTTATGAGATTTAGTGAATGCTGACCAATGTATTTTTTTTTTTAAATCTGAGATGTGTTGAAAGTGGTTTTTTTTCATAGGAAGAAGGGAAATAAATCAAGAATAGGCTGAAGTAAAAAAGTACTATATACTTTATTTTTTTTAGTTATAACTTTAAAATACTAGAAAGTAAGTTGCACGAATAATTTATTCATTATACTGTGATTTTACATTTCTTTATTTATATTACTTTAAAATGCATATTTGTTTGAAAAAATAAATTCATTACAAATGACTGAACGTCAGAAAGAATTATACTACTTACAAGCAATGAAAAATATACAGGAAAAATTTTAATAATTTCTATTGTAAAAAAAATTCTTTTGAAATTCCGAAATACTTAACCACTTGTCCTTCATGCACGTCTGAATACCAACTCAAGAATCAGTCTGAATACCAAGTCAAGCAAGTCAAGAATCTTTTATACCCAGGGGCTTTTCACAAAACGTTACAGTTTCAATATAACACGTTACAATTACTTTGTTATGATTGTTGATATTTTTTAGCTTTAGTGTTTGAGGTTGTTGGTTTTATATTGTCCTTCTTACTTTAATGCTTGGTAATATAAATGAGGTTTCACAAATTTGTGTAAATGTTATTGGCATTTTCACATAAATCCACTTGTTAAAGACGTTGAATATACAACTTTTTTTTTTCGACTTCACCCGAAATCTATTCAACACATCACATTTTCAGAGAGGATAATTTATTTAAAATCTCTATCATTTTGTCTAATTTGCCTAGATGATGCACTATTTGCATGCAAATAAAACACTTGGACACTTGAATAAAACACTTGAAAGAAAGTGTTTCATCATTTGTACATTTTAGATAGTCTAGCTTTCTTGTAATTTTGTAGAAGTTATTAACAATTTATATTACGCCAGTTCCTAAATTTCAATTGAATGTTAAAACACATACTCACACTCTTTTGCTAAAAAATTATTCTTAGTGAATGAATTTCGAAGTTTAAAATTATACATATGCCTAGAAATACTGGACGTATTCGCTTAACACTTGAACTGCATTAGAATATCACAGACGAGGAAAGAAGGATAATTGTATCTACCTTTTTTTATGTTGTATAGGTTAATATTTTTGGTTAATATAGGTTATATAGGTTATATAGGTATAGTTGTATAGGTTAATATTTTTATGTTGTATAGGTTAATATTTTTTATGTATGATTCGTTAATATTGAATACATTTTATTGAAGACGGATGCCATTGTACAGTTTCGCAGGGTGAGAAGAAATACTGTAAAAATACAGTAAGAGTGATATCGATGCACTCTCAACGGGAATGCAAGACTCGGATTTTATAACCAAAATACACAATCAAAGAAGTCTTTAATCAAAACTCACTCCGAGATTCCCTATTACAGTTTCTGATTCAATGATAAAGTCTATTAACTTTAATTTTCAACAACGTTTTCGAAGAATCTAAACTGAACCTATTATCTATGACAATTGCCGTTTGCGCAGTTTCAGTAGTAACAAATACAATAACATTACAGTTTAAATAGTAGCAAATGCATTGCTGTTACTTAATCTGTTAAATTCAATAATTTAACTAAAAGTAAAGTTATTTCTAGAGTTCTGAGACACTGAAAATGAAAATGTTTCAGTGTGTAACAAATAGAACACATACTTATTGGTCCTTTCAAAGTACTCAAACATTTCCTACTATTCTAAATATTTTACGTGTCATTTCATTTCATGTGTAATAATATTTCCATGAATCCTATCATTTGCACAGACCCTAACACATGCATACGCCTTAGCTACCTAGTTGAGAAAATGCCCTCTGATGTAGGAAGAATCGAAATTGTTTTGAGAGTATTCGATACGTGGATGAGAACTATCCTTAATGTTCTTCCGTGTATAGAGAAGATAATATATGCATTCTTCATATTCTAATGAAGGTTACATGAATTATTTTTCTATTAAGAATATACTGCACTTTTCGCATTTTATTAAATGTCTCGTGAATTCTTACTATGTTATAACAATTTGGAGTCCAGAATGATTCGCGGAATCATTTTGGACAGAGCTGAGTGAATATATTAGATATAATTAACTATGAGGCACAGCTACACATCGAACGTTATAGAAGTTTATTGGACACATTTTCTTTACATATAATACTTTTAATGAATGTTTCATTAATGCAATCAACTTAATGCTATGACTGTCAAACATCAATACATGATATGGTTAATGATTTCAAATAATTTTCGTAGAATGGAAATTCATTGGCATGTTTATGACGGTAATGTAATTGCTTGTGTAAACATTGTATAGGAATTTATTAGCTTGTGGTAAACAAATTTTTAGAAGCATTTCATTACAGTTTTTAAAACAGAAGTAGTGTTCTGTTCCTACTTTTCTGAAATATATTATTCATGTGATTTTTCATTCTAAATGCTTGGTTACTTATATAAAAACCAGTAGATTTTCAGTAGTATAAGTAAAACAAAAAACATAGAATAAAAATAAATTATTGGCCTGAGTGACAAAATATTACTTTAGCAAGTCATATTTTTAAAAAATAATTATTAGTGAAATAATGATTTTTTTTTTTCATTTTCAGGATTCAATCCTATATTTTTACTGTGGCAATAAAATGTTCCCAATGTAATTCTTTCTTGGATAGCACCATTAAATAGAAATACAAAATCCAAAGTTCTTGGTCCAGTGAAACATTTGCGTGTACAAATTCAAGTTGTGTGGTCTATATTTGTTAAACAGAAAGAAAATATTTGCTTATCTATATTACAACCACATTTTTGTGTGTCGAACTGTCATTAGTTGTGCAAAGTAGAAAACAATAAAATTGAAAGCTGCCTGAAGTACAATTTTTTATCGCAAAGAAACCTTTTACGATTTAATATGTACGCTACTATTCTCTCTAAAAGGTTTGCCATGTCGTTCTGAACGACCCTTTTAAATGTAATATCTTATCGTAAATCTTACATTATTTAAAGGGAGAAATAATTATTTGTAGGAAAAACTCTGTTAAAAAAAGATTATAACATTGTTATTTAACATCTGTGGACATTTTATTAACACTTTGTTCTGAATAATTAAATTCGGCCCACTGGAATATATACGTTTCTCTAACAGTCATAGCTTTATATTTGAAGAGTGTAATTGATTGTAACTTAGTTAAAACAAATAAAACTATATTTGTTTTAACTCATGGTTAAAACAAATGAAACTGTATGTTTGACATTCAGCCAACAGACTAATAAAAATATTTTATAGTAAATTTTAGATCTTGCTATGCTAATTTATTATATTTCTCATATAGTATTATTTTAGTTTCCTAAAATTCAACTTTATTTTTCAAGCATTGATATTTTTAAATAGCTAATTTTTACATGGCTAAATATGTTTTCAGTGAACCTTTTATTTTTTTATTAAATGATCAAAGGAAAAACAATTATTGAATTTAATTATCTTTTATCAGATAATCTAGACTGATAATTTCGAAAAGTACGAAGCTATGGCAATTTTTAAGGATGATACATTTTTTTAAAACACATTTTAGGAAAGTTGAAATTTTCTTAGGATTTCGGCGGTTGTCTTTCCATCTGTGTCCTAACTGCTGTGAATATGCATGAATTACTATATCCTTTATATACGATGTTTTTACGTACTGCACCATGTAACCTATTGAACTGGATCCAACTGGCAATTTACAACTGATTCATACTTCAAAAATATATTACATAAAACTAGAAATTCTGAAAGCGATATTCCATTCAGCGGTCTCGACTTTATTTGCCCCCAAATCTAAGTTTAACGATGCATTGCCACACATCACCAACGTCTACATTTAGAAGGGGGGGGGGGATAAAATATTTCTCTAGGAAATTGCTTCATAATTAGTGCTTTTGGTATGATTTATCTTCCAATTATTTTCTACATGTCAGTGGCTTTTTTTTTATTGCAATGAAAACAAAATGAAGTGTTCTTTAAAGACTTGGAATAATTTTAAACTGAAGTTTCTGAGACAAATACTCCACCAAACGCAAATACCAAATTTTGCAGTTGGAGGAGTATTTAATTCAGAAACTTCAGTTTAAATTTATTCCAAGTCTTAAAAATAATTTCATTTTGTTTTGGTTGCACTAAAGAAAACATGCCACTGACATCTAGAAAATAATGAGGGGAACTAGAATTTATGAGTCTATGTACTTACTCCCTATAAATACTAGATCACAGAACGAGACACTTCTGAACCCCCTTATCTAATTTTTAGATCTCTGCTCTATAAGCTAGTTCTTGTTACCCAGATGAAAATATGTATCAATCGCTGAATACGCTAGCGGGTGGACTGACAAACGGTCATTCTAGTGCTCTAAAAACCGAACGATAGTTACACATACTAATCATTCTGCTGTGACGAGCCAGAATACTACGGACAAGAAATTCTCGACCCTTTCGTCGATACAAGTTGTGCGCATGACCTACACGCATCATTCTACGATCTGTTCTTCTAGTTTCAGGACACAGAAAACAGCCATCTATTCGTTTTAGATGAGAGCGGTATTTTTTTTTCTCTGCGTGTAGCTGCCCGTGGACTGCACATTATCATAGCAAATGTTTTTATTTGAAGGTAAAAACTCTTATATTCAGGGTGAATCTAAACTCTTGGGCAAAACTTTAAGGGGTGATAGGGCACATAATTAGGAATCAGAATCCTATAGCAATGTGGGGTCGGCAACGTCGTCTTCGTATAGCTGTTAATAATCCCTTCGGAAAAAGTACTGAAATAGCAGTGCACTTGCCGACCCTTGTTCGTCAGAAACTAATGTATTTTTCTCCGAAAACAGAAGACTAAAATTCATAGTTTAAAAAGGTTATTTTATTTCATGGATGAAATTTTCGGAGACGAGCCTATTGCTTATGAAACTTGGTTAAGAAATTAAACGGACACTTCAATGTTTTTCCAAAAGTGATTATTAACGGGTAAGTTAAAACTGCTTTTCATCCCAGATTGCTATATGATTACAATTCCTCATTGTGTGCCCTATCACCCCTTAAAGTTTTGCCCAAGAGTTTAAGATTCAACCTGTATATATTGTAGATATTCAACAATCAAAGTATTTTCGGAAATAAATAGTTTTATTCTAAAAGAGTCACGTTATCAACAAAGCCTTGTGCGCGGTAGCTCTGCATCCAAGAAACAAACAAGATTCGCTGGAGTGAATTTTTTCTAGAATAATTGATGAGAAAATGTTATTCTCTCCCTCTTCCTATTCGATGCTCATTTATTTTACAAAACCCACAGTTTCTTCATAATGTTCCAGAAGATGGAAAAAGTTCTACGGTTTTATGACATAAGAAATTTTATTTCATGAACTCTTACGTTCTTCAAGGCTACATTTCCAATTTTAATGTTTACAATCTTTTTTTTTAATCATTGACCCCTTGCCTCGGACGACCGAACTCAGTTTTTAATGTTTACAATCTTTTTTTTTATCATTGACCCCTTTGCCTGTGACGCCCGAACTCTGTTCGGGCAGATCTCAAGTAAGAAATAACATTTAAGTAAACATAACAAGTAAGTTTAAACATTTTGTTTTCTGCTAAGTTCAACATTCATCAAAAGTTAATTTAGTTTTACATGAAGAAGGTATTCTTATCTTAGAATTGAAGTCGGTTGTTTTTGCAAGTAGATGGCATTGGTATTGAATTTCAATCTCAAACAAAAGCATTTAGTATTTTGCATGGTAGGAAACCTTCCTCATGCTGTAGTAGGCGAAAACGTATAAGCATGCATAAGGTATTTAGGCATAAACATTTAAACCAAAAAATCGATATAATATGTATGTGTGAATGAATACTAGTATAAGAATATTCGTTAGGTTTTCGAATGTTTGGACAAAATGTTTTGTTTTTTGTTATGGCAAGCCTACAAGGAGCCTTGGTCGGAGGACTTTTCATGGGGTTCTATCGCGTATTCACGCGTACTGACTTGCTTTTAAACAAATTCTCATTGACAAATTATATGCTAGAAAACGTTAAGCTTTGAATTCAACATTTTTCAAGTTTCTTTCAGCATGTATTTCTCGAACAAATAAATCTATTAAAAATAAATAAGACCTTAGGTAAGTAACAACTCAATTGTTCGCTTTCTTGTCTTTGAGTACGTCGGTAAGTTCTCAACTGTGGATCCTTTGTACCATCCAAAACGTACGTACGAATTTTTCTTATGCGTTTTTACAATATTATTTAATTTCTAACACTAGTTTTTTGGATTTTCAATAAATTAATTATTTTTTTATAAAGAGACCATACATATTTAGGCAGACTTATTAAATGTGTAATATTTCAAAAAACAAAGTTAAATTAAATGTCAAAAATTACAAGTTTCTTACTAGTGAAATTTCTTTTTTATTCCAAAATTAAGATTTTATCAAGGATTAAGAGATTTACCGGAATTTTTATACATATATCGGATACTAAATACTCTGTAAACTTTTCTTTTGGTTTCTTTATCCGTATGCCTTTTTTTAAAAACAATGATAAAAATATACTCGCTTTCTCGTCGAACGTGTTACAGACCTTTCATTTCGTTTAATTACCATAGTTTGGTCATATTTAAAGCTTTATGTTTTATTGCTTTTCCGTGGCACTCTTTCATCCTTCCTAATTACAGTGTTTGGAGTCACACCCAAGAAAACGCTTTATCAGATAAGAAAAAGATTTCTGTAAATTGGAGGGGAAAAAAAATATCGTTTAAAGCGAAACCATTAGTATCTCAGTGCCTAACTGCGAGCGAGTAATAATTCTTCAATTAGGAGAATTGGTACTTTTTATATAGGAGCGTTTTCATTAATTTCCGAGATTTTATATGCAGTTGTTGTCAGCTTTAATTCATTGTGTCTCTTCATAATCTAAGATAATAAATTGTCGTCCCTCAGTAGCGTAAGCGTCACTACAAATTAGTGCAGAGGCACGAATTCTTTTGTTCGTCTTTACTTTTAATTGCCAATTACAGTGATGTAAGAATTAAGTTAAGCAATTTTTATATTATTTCAGAAAGATAAGTTCTCATATCTTTAGGTTTTTATTTTTTACTTTTAAATGATCTTGTGTTATCTTTTATAATTATCAAGATAGACAGGATAAGGAAGATAAAAGATATTTGATTGTAGATTAACTGTAATATTCTAAATTCACTCTTTTGTTATTTTTGGTGCTGTGTTAATATTTTTCTCACTCAAATCCTGCCGACTAATTTGATGATGTATTTATCTGCACAAAAATGGATATACGCTACACAGTAATAGTTACTACTAAACCGAACGGTTCGGCAATTAGCTATTGGGTCACATTAAGGCTGGACACCCTGTATATATGTGTGAATGAATACTTGTATGAAAATATTCTTTAGGTTTTCAAGTATTTGCTTATAAACAACATTTTTTGTTTTGTGTTATGGCAAGCCTACAAGGGGCCTTGGTCGGAGGACTTTTCAAGGGATTCTAACACATATTCACGTTATATCTGAAGGAAACCGACTTGCTTCTCAACAAATTCTCATTGACAAATTACATCGTAGAGCCGACCGAGTTGTATGGTGGGTAAAGCACCGTACTCCGGTTTCGGGTTCAACTCCCGGGGTTCGATCCCCGACTGGGCGTGGTCGTCATAGGGGACGTCCCTTCATAGTGGGCGACGTTGGCCCATCTACTAGGTGCCCCCATAATAAAGTGGTCAACACCTTTGGGCCGTTGTCAGGGACAGTGCCTAATCGGCAAAGTACCCGCTCGTGAAATAAATAAATTACATGGCAGGAAACGTTAACTTAAGCTTTGAATTCAACATTTTTCAAGTTTCTTTCAGCATGCATTTCTCGAACAAATAAATCTATTAAAAATAAGTAAGACCTTTGGTAAGTAACAACACAATTGTTCGCCTTCTTGTCTTTGAGTACGTCCCTAGTAGCACAACAAGTTCAAGAAACGTTCAAATTACGTTGGAAACACGTTTTTTTGACGTTAAAAAACGTATTTTAAACGTTTTTTGGACTAATTGTGCTACTAGGGGTCAGTTATTTTTCAACTGTGGATCCTTTGCACCATCCATAACGTACGTACAAATTATGCGTTTTTACAATACTATTTAATTTCTAACACTAGGGTTTTGTGGATTTTCAATAAATTAATTATTTTTTATAAGAGACCATACATATTTAGGCACTCTTATTTAATGTGCAATATTTCAAAAAACAAAGTTAAATTAAATGTCAAAAATTACAAGTTTCTTACTAGTGAAATTTCTTTTTGATTCCAAAATTAAGATTTTATCAAGGATAAAGAGATTTACCGGAATTTTTATACATATATCGGATACTGTGTAAACTTTTCTTTTGGTTTCTTTATCCTTATGCCTTTTTTGAAAAACAATGATAAAAATATACTCGCTTTCTCGTCGAACGTGTTACAGACCTTTCATTTCGTTTAATTACCATAGTTTGGTCATATTTAAAGCTTTATGTTTTATTGCTTTTCCGTGGCACTCTTTCATCCTTCCTAATTACAGTGTTTGGAGTCACACCCAAGAAAACGCTTTATCAGATAAGAAAAAGATTTCTGTAAATTGGAGGGGGAAAAAAATATCGTTTAAAGCGAAACCATTAGTATCTCAGTGCCTAACTGAGAGCGAGTAATAATTCTTCAATTAGGAGAATTGGTACTTTTTATATAGGAGCGTTTTCATTAATTTCCGAGATTTAATATGCAGTTGTTGTCAGTTTTAATTCATTGTGTCTCTTCATAATCTAAGATAATAAATTGTCGTCCCTCAGTAGCGTAAGCGTCACTACAAATTAGTGCAGAGGCACGAATTCTTTTGTTCGTCTTTACTTTTAATTGCCAATTACAGTGATGTAAGAATTAAGTTAAGCAATTTTTATATTATTTCAGAAAGATAAATTCTCATATCTTTAGGTTTTTATTTTTTACTTTTAAATGATCTTGTGTTATCTTTTATAATTATCAAGATAGACAGGATAAGAAAGATAAAAGATATTTGATTGTAGATTAACTGTAATATTCTAAATTTACTCTTTTGTTATTTTTGGTGCTGTGTTAATATTTTTCTCACTCAAATCCTGCCGACTAATTTGATGATGTATTTATCTCCACAAAAACGGATATACGCTACACAGTAATAGTTACTAACTTCAAGTTTAAGATTGTTTGTCGAATGTCTCAGCGTAAAAATATCTGCGGTGGACAATTTACGTAAATTTGAGAGACAAAACTTCTTATATTTTGTAACAGAAGTCATATTAATATGTATGTATTGAGTTAATTATTACAAAGGTTACCCTGTATATAGAACCTATATATAGCCAGTTCTAATGGACGCATTTCGCTGAAATTTGGTTCATACGTTTCATAAACTTAGGGAAAAGAAAAAAAATCCCATATCTACGATCTGTTATGTGTTTATTTACAAGAATCAAAGTTAATTTTTTTCATTTAAGAATAAATTGTTTCACTGCTGTTTAAAACTCACTAAATAACGCCGGTCAACACGATTTTTGGGTTTGACTTCTACATGTTAAATTTTAGTTTCTCTTACGCCAAAACTAAGGAAAATATTTTTTTCTTTTAATGAAAGTTTGCTTTTGTAGATATTAAAGCAATTTTTCAATTTTTTGGCAAAAATCACGGATTTTTATATATTTTTTATAATTCCACTCTAAATTATGATCAGAAAAGTTTTTGCGGGATATAAGTCTTTTTTATTCAAGATTTGTTATAAACAATAATTTATAAATGTAAAATAATAAGAAATTAATGTCTATGACTATTTTCCGTATTTCTTTTATGTTCGTGTGAGCAAATAATAATACAAACGTATAATAATATTACAAATAATACTACAAGTAATACTACAAGCAATACTACAGAATTACAAATAATAATACAGTTTACTTTCGGGTTAATCAAAGTGCTGCCATCTTTCGTTTATGAAATAAATTAAAATATACTTACGTAAATCAGACAAAAACAAACTTTAAGAGCTAAAAATGAAACTTTAAGTGTTTTTCAATGTCTAGAATCAGAATTTAAGCATGAGAACAGAACCCCCCCCCCAAAAAAAAAAAAAATTTGACTGGTGTAATCAATTATATGTGAAAACACTTGTATGCGTTAAAAATTTGACACTGAGATTGCAATGCGCCAGAAAGAGTGAGTTTCATTAATTTATGTATAAGTGAAAAGTTAATAAATATATTATTAATATTTAAAATCTAATGTTAGACATTACTTTTAAGAACTAGTGGGTTTCCCTTGCTAGCATTAGCGGGAAACTCGTAGCGAAGTCAACTCGGTAATGGAATCCTCATTGTGTATGACATAAACAGAGTTTTTTTATATGTCACACAAACAGAATTGATGTGGCGGTGGTCTCTCCTATAGTTGCTACTGGTATCTAAATTAAGATCAAAAATATAAAAAATGAGATTTTTAGACAAAAAATGGTTGAATTCATGCGAGTATAGTATACTGATATCTCGTGCTGGCAGGCTGGAAATGAAGCAGAAATATTTGCACAGGATTTCTGTAGGCTAATATGCAAATTTGAGCAACACTGGCCAAAATAGACCGTCATAACTCTTTACTGCTTCGTCTAATAGGAGGTGTGGCCACCTTTTACAGCTATACAAATGTGAAATTGAGCTCTCGTGCTGTTAATGAGGCTATTGATCAAAGATTGTGGCGTTCATTCTGATTCTTCCAAAAGCACCAATTTTAACGCCTGAAGGGTCATTGGAGTGTGTTGTCCACAAGCAAATGGCTCTTCCAAGAGCTTTCCACAAGTGTTCTATGGGACTGTAGACCTCGCTGGCCGAGTAAGGTGAAAAGCCCTCTCCTTCCAAATATACGTCGACTTCGTACCTTTAATTCTATGTTTAAGTACCAGTGTAGCTGTACTTCTAATGTGTTTACCACATTAGAAGTACTTATACTGAGTGCCCGCTAAAGTCCGTTGTCACCGCAATAATTTCTGAAAGGCAAGCACCATAGTCATAAAAGTGCAGTTTAGGTATAGTAAAGTTGCCATGCGTTACGGAAAGAAACCGCTTACAGCGCCACCTTGCGGCTAAATTAGGAGTTCGTTCTTATCTCGAAAACGATCCGAGGTGCGGGAAAAGAGTCAGCTACAAAGTTGTACTACAGTTTAATTTGCATATTTGCTCATTAACTCGCACAATATAATGTTGCGGATGGAAGGCGTAAAACACACGTTTGTTTGGTCGAATTTTCAAAAATTCCAATTACCTGAGATTTAGCTCATTTATTCTTCATGCTAAAAGTGTTTTACTTCAACAACAATACACATCTGGAAGCTGGTCTACAATTCCCATTGGAATTTAAACGACATTTCTAATGACACACTAGCAAAAAAATCAGTAACACGTTGTTACGAATTGCATTTTACGCCTTCAATAATGTACTCAAGATGCGTTTTCTTAATAAATTAGTCCAGTTCCAATAAATTAGTCAAGATGCGTTTTCTTAACAAATTGTCCAGTTACAAGCTGTTCTGATGAACAGCTTGTAACTGGACTTTTTTTCCGTATCTCGTTCCGTTTTTGACATAAGAAAGCTAACTCTAAATTTAACCGCCGGGTGGCGCTGTAAGCGAGTTTCTTGGCAAGTTTACTGCACCTAGACCGTATTTTTATGACTATTAGCTCTTGCCGCTCAGAAGTTAATGGCTTGACAACAGACTTCAGAGAGGCACACGGTATGTTAGCATACTATTCACCCAAAACTTGACAATGAATAGCTTTCTATTTTAGAAAATGATTACCGTACGGTACAAAATCTTTAAAGTAAACCATTTTTTTTCCAAATTCCTTTAAATCCTTCCCTGCTTAGAAAGGAAAATGTCTCGCAACTTAAGAAATATTAAGTGTACTTTTATCGCGTTAACATCTCTCACGTATATAATACGTTTCCGATAATTTACTCAGATTTTCGGATTATTCGAGACTGTACTTGAGTTGCCGTTTTCTCCTGTTCGATCGACTCAGCTAAATGGACATCAATGTGCATTTGATGAATGTGTCAATTCTTTAATGGAGAATGTCTTTTGCTAACTGGAGATTTTTAGCCTCGATCTCGTGGACGCAGGACAAGAAATATTTGTTTATTGATCACTTTTTTTGATGAACTTTGGTTACGATGACGAGGATAATAGAAATTTTTATTGGGAATTCTTGTAAATCTTGTCGGATAATTAATATTGGAACTACTGCATGTTATGTCGATACTCGTCTTTTTAAGGAGTCCAATGAACCAGATCACATGATTAAATATCCATTTTTGAGCACTTGTACGTTTAGATAATGTGCGTCATATCATTAAATCCTGCTTGATGATTTTTTATCTGCAAGTAAATTCCTATAATGGTTATTCATTTCCCTTTTAGAGCACTTTAAAGAAAACCGTTTAAGAGTCGAAAATTTTATAATAATGTACTTAATATTATTCTTTTATTTTCGTAACATTTCTTAGAGAAAAATACACCTTGAATTAGAGTAAAAAAATAAAAAACCGTCTATGACCAAACAAAATTTCCGCCGAAATACAGCACATTGCTTTATTAAACATTTAATAATTATTCCTTTATGAAAGGGTTATAGACGGTTTATTTATTAGTTTTTGTTAAATTGCTTTTTTTCTCAATTCACGTGAATAAGCTTTGTGGATTATCTACAATTTAATGTTGGTTCAAATGACTTCGACTTTCTTTGTCAAATAAACAAGTAATGAAGATATTAATGATTAATTTCCCAGCTAATCCATATTAAATATATGAATTATCAGACTATTCCAAACTCTGCATCTTTGATGTCAAATTGATGATTTCAAAATATGTCTTTTAAATGAACGATATACTTTTGAAGTGGTTACAGTAACAGGTGCTTCGTTTTGACATAATATAACGTGTGTTCTTTTCTAAAACTCGAATGAAGGGAATTTTTACAGATTATTAATTTACTGGAAATGAAAATAAATTGCATTAATTTATTTTATTATTTAACTTATTCATTCTTCTGATTTTCTTTAGAATAGTCTGAAAGCAAGATGTTTTTAAAATTGGCAGAATCCTTTTGAAACAGAATCCTCTGCTTGACCTAGTGGATAAAAAAACTCAAAATGGTAGACGGCTGAACTGTGAAGGTCCAGCATTCTGGCCTGGCCTATTGCACAAATGACTATTTTACGTTTTTAAGCACGTCATGATGTTCTACATTTCTAAATTTTATTATTGACAGCTTGGAATTATTGATTTAGTTGGATTATTATGAAGGCAGCATTTCACTATTTGGAACTACATTGATGTCTCATCCTGACCGTTGAAGGGAAATAGTTTAAGTATTAAAATGAGTTTATGTGTTACTAGTGTTTTAATTTTAAATACATCTAGTTCCATTAATCACATGGTAAAAATGGAAATAATTTGAAATGACTTGCTGTCGCCTATTTATTACTGATCGTTTCAAAAAAGTGAGTACATTTTATTATTTCATTGATAATATGATTTGTTAAGTTTTACATCATGATTCTGTATCTGTTTATTTTTTTGTTTAACCACACACTCACTATTCAAATAACTCAAAAATTAATGCATATGACGCATTTGTATTCGCTTGCAGCTGACGTAATAGAATGATTTTTTTAAATTATGTATTGTTTATAGAGGTATTATTTTTGACAAAATAGCCTCAATAACTTTCAAACTTAAAATTTGAATGAATTCCGATAGAATATCGACCACTGGGGGACCACTATTTATGATAAGCTTTTAAACATAGCGCAACAAGGAGAAAATGTAAGGTCGACGCATGCATTGTGATACATTTTTCATCAAAGATTAAATACCGGATGACCAAAAAGTCCGTAAAAACTTAAAAAATTTCTTTAAAAAGAACAAATAATAATACAAAATTGCGGTTTGCACCAATAGGTTTAGAAGATTGTTATCTTTTTTTAAATGACAAGAAAGTTTGTAGTTACAATTGTCACCGGTAGATGGCACTAACTTGCACAGGGGGAGCCAAGTTTCGAATTTAAAAAAATCCGAAATATCTCTCATCTTTTCTATGCAAATCGCAATTTTGTATTACTACCATTCTTTTTTTAATGAACTGGAGTTTTCACAAGCTTTTGATGCATTCTGAGTGCATCAAATTTTAAAAATTCATTAAAAAAGAACGAATAACGATACAAAATTGTGGTTTGCATGAATAAAATTAGAGTGGTGTGAGATTTTTTTGAAATTTTAAACTTGGTTCCCATTGCGCATATCAGCAACACCTATCGGTAACATTTGTAACTACATACTTTCTTGTCAAAAAAAAAAAAATCCCATCATCCTCTAAACCACATAGGCGCAACCGCCGGCCCCCGGGCCTGATGTGGCCCACCACGGCTTTTGATCCGGCCCGCGGAACATATTAAAACCCTGCGTAAAACACATATAAACAAATCAAAATTCCATATAAATCCCAATTGTACGGCCCGCGACTTCACTGACATCCTGCCCGCGATTTGTCAAAGGTTGCCCATACCTGCTCTAAACCTATTGGTGCAAATCGCAATTTTCTATCATTATTTTTTCTTTTTTAATGAATTTTTAATAAAATATAAGTTTTTACAGACTTTTTGGTCAGCCGATATATTGAGTATAGACATATTTTCGTCGCATGTTTTTTCTAGTGCCCCTTGTCATTGCCCCCACAACGGACTTTTATTTCATTATATTTTCCTTACATTTCTACTTCACAAACAGCTACAAACGCACCGAGCGCGTTGTCTACCGTATTTTTCGTTCCCCAAAGATCCCACTAAAATCAAGTGTATTGAAATCGACACAAATTCACGAACTTCATTTAGCGAGTGTCTGGGCATACGTCAGTATCCGCTACACCCACATCCCTGTGCATCTATTCTGTGCCTGCCTCGAAAAAAAAATGGGGTTCTTTTCTAAAATGAGTTTCGACATCAGGCATTCATAGCGTAGAGAGAGAGAAGAGCATCAGAGGAATGCAATATTCTTTTGCATTCGTTTCGAGTAAACAGTTCTCCTTTTCTCAGAAACTTTCTATAAACTATTCTGAGCACACACTCGCATGTATTAGAGAAATCGAATGGATTCTTTATTTTTTTTCCCTGTAGAGACCAGTTCAAACAAATTGGAAATAACACAGCATTTGTAGGGAGTTTTTTTTTTATAGAATCTATGATGGAGTAAGTTCAGCTCAAATGAAATGTGTATATTTGTGTTCTTGATAGAGCTTTGCATATAAATTAGACGTAAAACGGTAGATGTTAGAGATGAGTTCGGGCTCATTTTTTGAAGCCCGAGCCCGCCCGAGCCCGAGCAATATTATTTAAGTCGAAGCCCGAGCCCGAAATTTCAGCTAAAGATAAAAAAAAATTTCAATTACTTCATTGATAGAATATAAATTTTGCCGTTTGTGCAAATTAAAGAAAAATATAGTTGCAAACTCTCAATGCACTTGCTAATTCTTTATATCCGTGTTTATCAAAAAATGTCGGATCTCATGACTAACTAAGTAATATAAGCCGCCGTTCTGAAATACCCAAAGAGCTTCACGCACCTTCTAGGCGCTTGTGCCACTATTTTTTTTATAAGTACTTTTATTTTCCTCATCAATCACTTTTTAAAATCTGTTTCAAGGAGTATGTTCAATAAAGAAGAAATTTTTCACGAGCCCGAGCCCGAACGCAGTTGTGAATTACAGAGCCCGGGCTCGGGCTCGGGCTTTCGGGCTCGGGCTGAGCCCGTCTCATCTCTAGTAGATGTACGAAAACATGCAGCAGAAATGAACTCACTACTACCTGCGCTTCAATGTAGATAAATATTACTCAAGCATTTAAACTTTGTTAATTCTTCGGAAGAAATTGTGGAAATGCATATTTGTATTAAAAAGTCATATATCATAAGAAAAATCTATGAAACATAAACAAATCTTTCATATCACACTGCAATAGGCGGCCAAATTACTAGGACTGTACTCACATTTTTGTACTTTCTAGTTTTTTGAGTAAAAACCTGGTATTAAGTTTTACAGTTTTTTTTTTGTTTTTTTTTTTATCTATGAGAGTATTCCGTTAATATTTGAAACATATTAAATAGATATATCTTAAGTTTTTTTATATAAAAGTAATATTTAAATTAAATGAAAATAATAATAGTATTTGGTTATGCCACTCACTCTTTGATGCGATTTTAGCCTTTATTCAAAAAATGCTCGCTACACACAATTTTGCATGTTGCTAGAGTTCGATATTATGATGCCATTCTCTGATTTGAGCTTCAATCAACAGCCACTTGGTGGCCATCAATTCTTTAGCAATCGCCTACTTTGTAAGCGCTCCCAGATGTTCTGTATGGGGATAAGTTACCCGACCATCGCACACTTAATTAACACGCGACGTCGCAGCATTCAGATTTATCAGAAACAACATTGATGATACCAGCAGCAAAAGGCAAGTAAAAAGTTTTATGATTACAAACTTATATGATCTAAAAATCCGTTAAACTGGATATAACAAGAATTTGGATATCTTCAACCAGTCTTACAAGATTCTCGACTCCACAGCTTTATACATTAGAAGACTTGTGCAGTTGGAACATCCCTCCCTTGATTTTCTTCAAGAGCCCACTTTACAACAAAAACAACCAGAAAACAATATGATTGTATTGAACTTGCTGCAACGGAGCTCTAAAAATGCAGACTACGAAAATACTTATACAAGAGGATCATGAAACAATTGAAAAACTCTGTGAAAGAACTTAGTGTTCGACTATACTGGAGGTTCGCAAGACAAATTTCTGGACAAAATAGGTGCTGGATTTCTCTTTTTCGAAATGGTGGCAAATAAAAACACAAAATTAACTCAAGTTTGATTGTCTCTAACTTCACCAGTATACAGTGGCGTTAGGGAAGCTTTCCCCTTATACCAGACGGATTCTCAGGCTACGGACTTTACAGAGAGATTGGTAGCGGTTTTAGATTCTAAATCGGCCTAGGAAGGCGTTAAAAATTAGAAGACTAGCATCGCGCCCTGCTGTATTAATGTCATACTACAAGGCAAGGTAAAATACCGCGTGCGGCAGTGGATACCTGCACATATTAAAACAGAGACGAAACTGCGTGTGCTAGTTTATTGTCTAAAGAAGCTAAATACCCTGCCCAACAATTTGCTGTCATTGCACTTAAAGACGCCAACACAATGGCCAGATGTAGACTGTTATCCAGTCCTTTAGGAAACCACTCATAGAATTCGTTTGCCTTAGAAATTTTATATCCACTATTGCTACAGTGAGAACTAATCACATCATTATGCACCAAATACACAAATTCTATTAGTATGAAACTTTTTAATTTCAGCTACAGCATCATACTTTTGAATAAAACGTACGTTTTGTCTTCTCTTAACGAGAAGTTCAATGAGCTTTTCACTACATTGAAGGTTCAGGGTAGTAAGAAGCAATTGTATAGTAAGTTTTGGAATTATAAGAAAAGAGAAAATTGAAGGGAATATTTTTAGCCAGATTTCTTTTTTGGTCAATTGAATATATTAAATACTAAAATGAATTCGTGAATGATGAGTTTAAAGAAAAACAAATATCTATACATTAAAAATTTAAAGATTTCACTAAAATATGTATTTAATTTAATCAGATGTTACGTTACATAAAATATGCTTTGTAACGTTTCCTATTATTTTTAAGGAGTAGACAATAGTATCTACTTCTTTTTGCAATATTTTTGGAAATGTCCTATGGAGAAATTGTTTTAATGCGATTTTTGGCCCCTTGAAAATTGTGTTAAATCCCTTACAAAAAAGAAATATGATGCTGATTGCATTTTTACACTCTAACATTTAGCCTCTGTATTCCCATGCAAAGTCAATAAATTGACGATATCAGTATTTTATATTTTATATTTGATTGATTGATTGTCAATAGTCTGCATATATATCCACGAGTGTAAACAAGTCATCGTTTAAAAGGAAATAAATATCCTTGATATGTTTTTAAATCCACCATTTATGAGAAAAAAAGTAACTGATATTTTTGAAGGAAAGCTACAGGGATTCCAAATGCCTACATATTACTACAGAATTCTAAAAGCTAATTTTTATTGAATGAATTCCCAAGAGAAACGTTCCGCAACATCTAAATTATATCAACTAGTTAATATAAATTGATAGCAATTTTTTCTTAAACCCGAGTCACTGAAGTAATTCCCCACAGAAACCATATTTTGCTATTTATTGTTGATTCAATTTGTTGATGGCTAGGAAAAGAGCCTATCGTACGTTTTTCTTAAAATGACTTTTTATTGTCAGAAATAATGCAAGTTTCTATTACAGCACTCAACAGTTTTCAAGACTGTAAACATAATTTCCCAAAACTTTAATTTTTGGGGTTAAGACATGATTGTTTGGATCTTGAGTATAATTTAATAAAGGTTTCTGAGATAAATAATATTTATCTCATTTCACATATTTATGATTAATCGAAATTCTATCATTTTTTAAAGTAGTTAAAAATAAAAGTTTTTTGAAATCGTCGCGACATTTTGTATTTTTCATAATTTTTAAATAATTTATACTTTTTAATTCTATTTTCTTATTGATAATGCTTATTGTAATACATATTGCTATTTTTTATCGAAATAAAAAACTGAACTATTTATTTTAATGGTATCTTCTGTAATATCTTCATTTAAACTGCAGTAATTATCTCAGAGGTTCTTAATTTTCAGTGAGTGATAGTTTAATAAAATGCTAATTTCTAAATTTGAAAAAGTATAATGCGTCCAACATGTTATTATTGTATCAATTTATATAAGTAAAAAAAAAAACTGTTTTTGAGTCATTTTAATTTTCCTTTCAGAGTTAGTCCAAAATTACTCCAAAAGTACTCTTCAACATTCTTTTATTTATTTCATTATTTAGTACTTTTATCATTACATAAACCAGAGTAAGAATACGTATTCATTTATGGAATAAAGTTTTAAGTATTCCTCTTTTATATTAAAAGTGCACATTTCAGTAAATTCTAAATATATTAAAAATTAAATTACAGCTATTATTGGGTTCAGTACGTTGACAATTCTGAAATCTTGAATCATGTTGATACTGCATAACTTTTCTAAGAAAACTGCACTTGGTGTAGAATCTAAGTTAGACTCTAATCAAATTAAGCACTTATTATAGAATAAGTTTTGTTGGGTTCAGCAGGGAACGATCCATAAACGAAATTATCAAACTACATCGGACATTGTTGCATAATTTCTTTGAACGTAAAGAGATATTCCACCTCAAACACATGACGAGTTCGTTAGCACTGCCCCTGGAACAAGCGCTGTTTTATCGAATTTCAGATGCGAGTGATTATTTGTGACAGTGTGAGTACTGTACTTGAAAGCGTCGCAAAATTGAACATAGGCTATCTTGAATTCCAAGATGTCCTCCGCATAATTTCTCCGGTATCCGCAACGAATGAGTTGCTGCAACACAGTTGTCGCGATGGAGTTTTCGAAATGATTTTA
This sequence comes from Cheiracanthium punctorium, assembly GCA_038373885.1. NCBI lineage: Eukaryota > Metazoa > Arthropoda > Arachnida > Araneae > Cheiracanthiidae > Cheiracanthium > Cheiracanthium punctorium. The sequence continues at coordinate 205,414 of JAWZYV010013941.1, forward strand.
ACATACTGTACCTTCAAACATAAAATTAGCTCAACTTTGAGTCACTAATAAATGAATGTATGTTAGCATAACCCTTTGAGGCGCAAACCTTTCCCAATGCTGTAAAATGGCAGCCGTTGCTATCGCTCGAATTAACTACCAGCAAGATGGCGGACGATTGAAACGTTCATCGAGTGCCGGCAGATCAAGAGACCCTTCTTTGACGCAGCTGGCTGTGCCACACAGCCAGCTGTCGTCAAAAAAGGGTCTCTAGATCTGTGGCACGCGATGAACGTTTCGATCGTCCGACCTCTTGCTGGTAGTTAAGTCGAGCGATGGCAACGCCTGCCCTTTTTTCAGCATTAGGCAATCTATCCAGATGTTTTCGCATTCTTCCATTTTTCAGCAGATGTCAGTGCTTTTAAAAAGAATCGTGACCATTTTTTGACTTGAAAGGACGTGCTAAAATGTAAAGGATTCTCGTGGAGCTATGTCACCCGCAACTATTTTTATAGAAATCCAATCTATTCTTCATGACTGGCAACAGTCAAAACGTCAGAGTTCGGTGTTCCCAGAGCGGGAACACTGCGCGTTAAAGTGTTAAAGTAACTGGATCGGGAATCAGGACTCTGGAAGAACTTTTACTAGCGATGCAGAGAAATATTTGTTAAGAGTAACAAACTTTCAAAAGTTGTGTTTAATCAAGCGCGAGAATATGAATCTGGTATGAAAGTTTTTTTTTTTTTTTTTTTTTACAAAATAATACCTTTTCTTAAAAAATAATTTTCTTCCAAAGGAGGACGTATATTCGTTTCAATCAGAACTTACTGGAATATTTAAAATAGTTTCGACGACGAAAAATGGGAAAAGGTCAATTGAAAAATATTATCTTCAAAACCAGTATAAAGGTGTTTTGAATTAAATGCTCATTTAAGGACGTTGTAAATATATGTAATATCATGTTAAAGAAATTGTTTATGTTACTTTTTTTTCGCATGCATTTTAGTAATTTTTTTCCATGCCTTCAGTATGTTTGAGTAAATTGAGTACTTACTAGAAATAAACAATGAAGAAAACATGTAAAATACATTAAATTTATTTTTAATGGAGATTTTATTCAATCTAAATAAGGTATTTGAAAGAATTACGAAAATAACGTATTAAAAGACACTACTTACTAGATAAATATTTGAATAGAAAATTCTGTGTAAATTTTCCAACATTTTACTTTAGTTTGTCGTTATAATACACAAATGTTGATAATATCAAAAGTTTCTGAAATGGGTGATTTTCTCATACGGTAGGGGAAAAAAAGTCGTTATTTGGAGTAAAATAGTAAAGAAAATGAGACGTGGAAAACTTCATAATTATAAATTTCGAAATAACTAGGAAGTTCATAACACACTAAGAGTATAATTTATTTTCTCCAAATTACAAAGCACATTTTTTTTACGACTAAACAAACAATATACAGGATATCCAAAAACGCTCTAATTCTTTATCTATTAGAGATAAGTGTGCAATGTAAATTGAAAAAATCTTCAAAATCAGGTAGTATCAGGTTGTAACGAAAGTTTTCCGCCATATCTGCCTGAAAAACTAGCTTCTAACTCCTTAGATAACTGTTTTTGAACTTTCGGTACCAAACCTGCACAGTGTCACACTATACAACAATAGTACTTAAAGCTGTACTCATAATTCGTTGATATTATGTAGCTGACTTTTTGCAACACAACTGTAAGTAAAGGATGGTTCTAATCCTCTAGAGTGATAGTTCCATTTGAGACACCTTATACTTAATGATAACTATATTTTTTACAGATTTCACAACACAATGTTATAAAGTAAACCTCTTTCTTTCAAATGCCAAGAATCGTTTGACAAAATATGAGCCAATATGCCAACGAGAACTGTGTGCTGACGATGTTTGCGGTGGCGGGAAACTTTCGTTACAACCTAATAAAAAGGATTATTTTGCGAAAAAAAAATCATGTCGAATTTGTATACAACCCCGTACAACAACATACCCAGTTAATAAAACGTGTCCCATACACTAATGAGGTGATGTATCTCATTTGAGAAGTATATCTTAAAAAATATCGGAGATATGAAGATAAATATATACGGACTTAAACCATTTTTCAATGGCTCTCGAAGAGAAGAACCCACGTAGGAAAAAAATCGCGTGCAGAAATTACAAAAGAAAATAGTTTTTTGCACTCTAGCATTTAACGTCCGTATTCAAATTCATGTATAACGCTTGATCATCTTTATTTAAAGATATGTCTGAGACGTTCTATGATTGAAGGCTGAAGTTTTCTGCAGCGCCACGTTAGTGGATGGGGCAAATTTTAATAACTAGGATTTATTTTGTACGGAGATCGTATACAAATTTAAAAAGTGGAACATTTAGAAAATTAACGCGAGGAAATTTTTCTTAACGTAATATTTTTTAATAGATAAAGAATGAAAGCGTGTTACCATCTTTTAGGGAGACCCTGTACATGAGGAGGGTTCTGGAATTAATTTTTCGGAGGGGGATCAGAGATGGTTCGATTTTTGATGCTGATGCATTTTAGAGTGTACAAATGCTTCCATTTGGCGTAGCATCATAAATTATAAGAAATAGAATATTCCGGGCACGAAATTACTTAAAAAGTCTTCAGACTGTCTCAGAACAATAAGTAAGCAAAAGAATACAATGCGTCGCTTGAAATCATTCAATGAGCCAAGATCCCTAATATACATCCTTGAATGGGATTATGTCGGAGGTCGATTAAGAGAAACATTCCCTCGGCCGCTTACATGACGTATAGTGTACTAAAGGTATTTGAGAAAAACTGACGGACAACTGGAATACACAAAAAGGCTGCACTTTATTGTAGGTATCTTCACAAAAACAGTTATTAAAGAAACAAGTTCAATTACGCACCGTACATTGCTTCATAAAAATAACACCAGGAACATATCTAATTGTTCCGGCCACACGGCATGCCGGAGTTCCATAAAGAAACGAACACAACCTCCTCTGACGGAGAGCAATAGAGAAGTCTTTTCAAATCTTCCTAAAAAAACTGCCAGCTCTCTACAGGTTGGCGAATAAAATATGAGCACTCATAAGCCACTGCCCCACGTGACAACCACCGTCCGGTAGGCGTAAACAATATAAAAATTTGAAACAAATGGATTAAATGATTGATGCCAAGACAGAAGTGCCAGAATTTGGCGAATGCCAATGCATAAGGCTACAACCGCGTGAGAAAAGCGAAGGGGGGCGACCGGAAGGCGCCAAGAACTTACACAGCATATGCTAAAGCGAAATTAATTTGGAAGGGAAACCCCGAAAAATCCCAGCCATAGCGTCGCGCAAAAGGAAAGAGTATGTTATCGAGCCGAGAAACAGAGTGGAGAGAGATTAATACGGGATACGAAATTTTGATTTAGAAAGACGAAACATAGGAACATTATTTTAAGACGCGAAAAATATGTGAACTTCGTCACAGGGATGCCATTACTGAGGATCTTAAAACTGACGATGTTTCTGCAGTATCGGGTCCACTCTCAAGTTACATTTTCTACAAATGAATCCCCAACATCCATATATCTTTTCTGTCTCTTCCACAGTTATTATCCCCTTGTCATGTATCCATTCGCTAACATGTCACCAAAATCAATTCCTTTTTGCCAAGTTTCTCTAGAATCGCTAAGGTGCACTCATTCATTCTCCAGCAATTCCTTCGGAACCTTCAAGCACGTAATGCTTTCTTGCCACGGCAGGGCTGGTCGATAACGAATGCGGTGGGTACTGATAGCATCTTAATTCTCTTGTAAATGAATCTCACATCTATCTTCCCCGAGATATTAACATCATCTCCAATTCCTCCCACTCCCAAAAGAGTTTTTATTACTTATGGATTTTCAATCTGCGTCGTAAGCAGGAATGGCTGGAGAGACAGCTCTAAGAGCGCTAGAGAAATTGAGCTATGTTCAATGTATTTCCCAGCAGAAAACAACTGAATCCAAATAGTGATTTTTTTTATCATATATATATATATGGGGGATTCTACGTATATGTGATTATTTGGGACGTGAAACTTTAACCCTTTGAGGCGCAACCCTTTCCCAATGCTGAAAAAAGGGCAGCCGTTGCCATCGCTCGACTTAACGACCAGCAAGAGGGCGGACGATCGAAACGTTCATTGCGTGCCACAGATCGAGAGACCCCTTTTTTGACGACAGCTGGCTGTGCACGGGCACAGCCAGCTGCGTCAAAAAAGGTTCTCTCGATCTGTGGTACGCGATGAACGTTTCGATCGTCCGCCCTCTTGCTGGTCGTTAAGTTGAGCGATGGCAACGGCTACCCTTTTTTCAGCATGGGGCAATCTATCCAGCTGTTCTCGCATTCTTCCATTTTTCAGCAGATGTCAGTGCTGTTAAAAATAATCGTGACCATTTTTTGTACGGAAAATGACGTGCTAAAATGTAAAGGATTCTCGTGGAGCTATGTCACCCGCAGCTATGTTTTATAGAAATCAAATCTATTTTTCGTGACTGGCAACAGTCAATACACCAAACTTTGGTGTTCCCAGAGCGGGAACACTGCGCGTTAAAGGGTTAAAAAAATCAAGAATATCTTAAAAATCGGGAATAAAAAAATCTTGAAAAGACTTCATTGGTTGCATAATCAGAATAAAGCACCAGCAGGACTTAATTATTTGCTTTTCATTCGATATTTTGCATTTCTATTATTTTAAAGGCATGTCAATGACAAAACGGACTTGTCAATGACCGAATTTTTCAGTATTTCTCCTTAGTATATATTCACTGAAATATGCATCATTGTGGTTCACTTTTCGTGCAAAAGATTTTGGCTGTCCAAGTTTCAAAAAATGGTCTTTATTTAGTACAATTTTGAATGAAACTTGCCTTTTTTGTTAATAGTCAACTATAAGGCTTTATGTCTTAACAGTCAGTGTGGAAGGAGTAGAATACAAAATATTTTCCAATGCCATAACTCACTGTTGGACCAAAAAGTATTGGCTTATGTAAATTGGTATGTTTTCCTAAAATAATGGACAGCTTTCAGTTTCGACTCCCCAAAGCTATAGGAATTTTTTGCATGATAAAAGCACTGGTCTAATAATCCTGAAAATTTCAACAAAATTTAAAATTGCAACTATCTAAGCCTGCCTGATCTGCCTCAATATTTAAAAAACTGGTTCTTAAACAAAACGGCTAAATATTTTAAATTTATGAAGCAAAAATGTTAATTTTATATCTGCTTATTTGACACTCAATCTATGGGAAAAGATAATAATTTTCCCTTAACGATATTTTTAATTCGTGAAGGTTAACATTTTGAAGAACGATGAAACACTTTAAAGTCTGTAAGGTTGGTTTAAAAAAGTTTTCTAGCTAACACTCAAATGTACTCACCACCCAAGGGTAAAATACAAAATATTTATAGCCAATCTTTATGGCTATTACTTTCTACAGTTTATAGCTGCTCAGGAAAGGAGACGCACTAGTGGGTCACTTTTCAGTAACATTGAATGGATTTCTAAATTCGGAAAACATGGAATCTTAGATACACGTACTGGAAATTTCGCATAGTAGACACCTTCGGGGATTTCAAAGTACCTTGTAATGAAAAATAGTTGCTTTCAGGAAAATATCTTGAGTTAGGAATGCATTTTCACTGATAGAGAAACTAAAACATCATTTTACGTGCACTTTGCTTTGCATGAGATATACATAAACCAGCTTAAAAATAAAACTAAGAAATTTAAAATGAATTAAGATGTGCTTATTTTAATATTCTGGGAAATTCTAAAATTATTGATTTTGCAATTAATAATAAAAACGACTGGCATTAATAGCATTAAGATTGCTATAGTGTTTGCAGTCTATACTGGATCTCCCGTAAATGTTGCGAAAAAATTTTTAGGGGGAGGTGGGGCACATCTTATTTATTCAGAATCCCTTAGCAATGTGTGATCCAAACGTCGTTTTCATTTACCCGTTAATAACAAAATTTGGAAAAGTTTTGAAGTATTCGTCTAATTTCTTAACCGAGTTTCAAGAGCACTGCACTTGTCTTCGAGAATTTCATCATTGAAATGAAATAGAATTTTTAAACTATTAATTTTAGTCAAGTGCTTTCTGTGAAAGAACCATTAGTGTTTTTGACGAACTGTGGTCGGAAAGCTCTCTATTATTTCAAGACTTATTTGAGAGTGATTATTACGGTTATATGAAGACGAAGTTTCTGATCACACATTCCTATACGATTCTGAAAAGTTATGATGCGCCATACCTCCCCTAGTAGAAGTTTGTTGCAATATTTACGGCACACCTGTGTGTTACTATACACTGTACATTTTTCCCCCTTTAATTAAAAAATGCAATAAATATGGGGGGGTGCCATTATAGTTCTATTTGGTTGTCCTAAGTGTTATCACTACTTCTTGATTTGTTTTACATGAAAAAGGAAAGTGATTTTTTAGTATTTATCATCTTAATTTTAAAATACACTATATTAAATTAAATATATCAATCTATTCACAGCAAAATTTCATAAATTTTTTTTTATAAGTAATACAGCCCGCCGTAAAAATGCGAGACCTACAGTGTCAACCCTAATTAGTAATTGATACGCTATCTATACTCCTACGGCACTGTTGTTTTCATTGTTTGTTTTATTGCCGGTGAACATACTCTGTAAAATCCTCACACTGGGTTCAAGTTTTTAAAAAATCACTTTTTTATTATAGTACCTATTTCTATGGATGTAATACTAAAAAGGAATGTATTAAGAATAACTACTAAATATACTCTTAAAGCTAACAAATAATTTTAATTCTAGATAGTTATAGTATGATATTCTTCTTTTAGAATGAATTAAAAATTTTATACTCATTATGCAAGAGAATGGCTTAAAGTTGGCAGAAACAACGTATTTACAAAATCATTGTTTTATTTCTTATATTTTTACTCATTTCTTTAGTACAGTGCTCGTCTAAAAGTTTACAATTAATATCTCCATTATCCCCCAATTTATTCCTTGAAAATTTTAATTGATTGCTCATAAGTTCTTTTAAGGTAATATATATGCCTAAGACAAATATTAAAAAAAGCATAATCAGAAGTTAGTATTTTGATACAATATATATATATATGCACAAATTAAATCTCTCTCTCTTTAAGTGAAGTTTTTGTATTAGTTTTGAAAAATGTAATTATCGAGTACGACTATTTTACACTTTTAACATGCATATTATCGGAATAATTTTAGCCTGAAAATTACTATGCACTTATTCAGACGTGCTAACTCCTCAACGTAGATGAATATAAATGATTTGGAATTCTAAATTCACTTCCACAATTTTTATTGAAAATTACTAACATTTCAAACTAAAACATTAACGTATGTTGCCTAGTATTATTCGTTTATACCAAAAGTAAAAAATATGGATTCCTATTCTTTCCCGTTGTTGCTGTTAAATGCGCACTTTTATGCTCTTGTGGGGGGGTGAGGGCTGTTCACCCATCACCCTATTGATGGATTGAGGGGAAAAGACTTTCCTCTCAACCTTATACTTTTCCTTCCTATAGACACACCCTTTTAAAAGGCACACAAGTGGTATTTGTGAATTATTCATGAGAGCCTTCGACGGTTCAGCTGTCAGCGTTTATCCATAAGACATCCATTAAGGAAAGTGGTTTTTGCGCTGCAGATTAATTCTAATGCGAAAAAAAAAAGAGAGAGAAATAATATACTTCCACGTACATTTTTATTTCGCGTTTTATGGTTTCTATAGGTACAAACTGATGAAAATGGTGTATGTGGATTTAAAAGGGATGTTCTTTCAGTTATAAAACACACACTAAGATAGATTATCTGAGATATTAATGCACAACGGAAAAATGATTTTTTATCGGCAAGGGGCCCATTTCATGCATCCAATTACATGAATAGTAATATAATAATAAAATATCTGGAGTGACTCCACTCGACTTTCCGAACACTTACGATTAAGATTATTACCAAGCATTTAAAAAAATTGTAATCGGTGAATAATTCAGCAAAAAGCTCTTATTTTTTTTTCTGTTTGAGCTCAATCGAATGTACTGTTTAAACGCTTACGCAATTTCAAGAGTTTCCCCCCATAGGCCATAATGTAAAAGAAATCTTTGTCGTAGAAAAACTGTAAGTCCTATACACATCAAAATCAATACCGGTCTTACGATGGTGGTTTATAACATATATACCCAATTTGAGATCTATCGAATGCCCCGTTTAGAAGCTATCGTGTTCACTCACACACACACACACACATGCATACATCTGGTAAAAATAGCATAAATGAATTCAGAAGACCTCAAAACGTGTCAATACACCAAAATCTCGAAGTCGAATTTTTTCATGATTTCAATACTTTCCTTACATGGTACATGTTCGGAAAGTAAAAATACTACTAATAATAGAACTACTAAGTACGGAAACGTAGTTTGGTGTAGAAGGTCATAAATAAGCAGCTAAAAACAATGTATAACAGCACCAGATGGAAGACTGTTTTTGGCATGTACGACATGCCACTGCGGGGTTAGATTGAGAATGTCGAAATTTGCACAGTTTATATAGAGAGTAGAGATCCAGATAGTATTTACGAGGGCCAATAGGAAAGAAGCGGTCCAACTGAGGGTTTTCTAGAGGACCAATGGAAAAGCAGGAAATTAAGGTAACTAAGAACAAATTGCTGATAATTTTGCTGCTTATTTATTAGCATTACTAAGTGTTTTCATTATTAAAATTTAAAAGAATTAAGCTATGGAAGGAATGCAAGAAATGCAAATACATGAAACGGTTTAAATCTAATAAAACGACAAATATAGCTAACTTTGATGTTTATGTTATATCCAATGTTCTCATAAAAAGATTTAAAAAATAAAATTATAGAACTGGTTATATAAGAAGTATAATTTTCAAGCATAAAGCTTCATATTTATCAGTCAAAAAGCGAATACGAATAATTTCGGATTGACTTTTACGTTGGTTACTTCTGTTCTAGAAAATAAAATAATGTACATGATTTAAGACTTACGGTTATACGAAATTAACGGATCACGGCTATAAGAATTACGGTTATACGAAAAACCTAATTTAATTTTGCGAATGAAATTCTTTTTAGGCTATTGAATTTTCTTATTGTATAAAATATAAACATTAAAAACAAAATTTTCAATGTTTTTGATGGCCCATTTTTTTCCAAGGAAAGTTCCTGCATTGTTTTACAGTGTCGGTCATTTTTAAGTAATTGCGTGTTTTTTAAGTGAATCGTGAGATCAATATTCATAGATGAAGAGAATAAAGTAAGCAGTAAAGTTTTCAGATGGGAATGTTTACTTTATGGATGGTATTTGTGAATGTAACTTTTCCCATAGATTCCAAGGAAAGTTCTTGGATTTTTTACAGCGTAGGGGATCTTGATACTTTACTTTTTGAACCCCCTACGTATTTCAGCAAGCACTGCAGAAAGGACAGTTTACAAAAAGTAGAAAAAATATAGGATAATTTTGCGTATTTTTTAATAAAATATTTATTAAGAAAAAAAAAGTATCTGAGAAAGCCAAATGTGCCTGATCTGTCCATAAACATATTTTACACATTTGTAGATAAAGATATCTTACATCAAAAATGAAACGTATAATAATTATTGCTGTTATCTTCAGGCAATTTTTTTAAGTGAGTTATCTGATACGTTCCAAGCACGCTAACACTGCACATTCCATGAATTAAAATGAAATTTCCGATTAGTGAACGTAATGAATCTAATGAAGAATTCAATTACACATATGTATCTTCATTAAGACTTGGACTCATCTTCGGGTGGGGGGTCAGTCTATGATAAGAATGGTAACGAAGTAACCTTCTTCGTCCGCGTCTTCAACCTGTCGATGGAATTTCATAATTAACTTTTCGCAGAACGAGGGAAGAGGAAATTAAATTACCCGGGACACTAACTTAGAAATTTCCTGATAAAACGGATTCCGCGGAGGGCAAAGGCATTTGCGTGACGTCGCATAGTTTCGGCTGATGGTGATGAAAGAAATATTGTACCGAGGCCAGTTACTGATGGAGTGTCGATAACGTGGAGCAAATAACTTCCTTAAAATGATAGCTCCGTATTTTCAAATGTAGATGGGGAAATTGAATTTAAATTTCTGTAAAACTTCACATATATTATGAGAAACAAGTTTGCTATCTATCTTCTAAGAATATAATGAGCTCAGCAAGTAAATATATTAGCCTTGTTTGAGAAATTTAAGTATTGTTTGAAAATAGTTTTTATCTTGAAAACCTTTTTTAAATTTTCGTTTACTCTTTTTCGCGGCATAAATCCTAATTCTTTAATTTAAAATATGCCAGTTTGTCGTTTAATGGACAGTACAGCTTCTAATAAGCAAATAAAATTTCCCCAAATGTTTAAAATATGTCATGAAATATTATCGTGTAATGTGTAAGCAATTTTATTTGTTAATGATCTGTTAAAACTTAAAAAAAAAAAAATACTTGAACTCAAAAATTTAAAACTTATTTATTTCATTATTAAAAAACTACAAATTCTGTACTTTTAAGCAATTTTGTTCATAACTGTTGATAGTTTTTAACTCTCAGCAGAATCAAGCCACCTAATCGGTGGTCTTTCTTCCTTTCTAGCCCCCATGGGTTTTGTAAATGCAACTTCTCTTTTGATTAGATTTATATTCCATTTCTAAATAAGTGTACTATCTATCAAATCCTGTGGCTTTTTATGACCTTCACTATATCATGTTGTCTATTTTTGGTAGATTATATGTTAAGCACATTGACCTCTACACCATTTTCCCAGATTGTGTCAGATATTTATCTTAGAATCTTTTCACTCGAACATAAATAGTTCGTTTTCCGTGGATTTAGTCAATGCCCAGAATTCACAACTATGTAAGTATAATAGGCTGTGATATGGTTTTATTAATTTCGGCAGTAATTCGGGATTTAAACTGATTTTTTAAACCAATGATAGCAATAACATTTAAACTTTATCATCCTGAACTATTGAAAGCGTTCAGAATCTTCTATATTTTTTAAGAGTATATGTAAAAAATCTTATTTCCTTTAAAAACTTTTATTTCGCAAATGTTCAATGTTCTAAGCAAATTATGTTAGAGATAGTTCAAGTATGCAAATAAGAGGTCGTACAGTCGTACGGTGCGACCAAATAATTGATTCGTGGGACCAAAAATTGCATTTGTTTCCGCGATTTTGAAAGATTAGAAAAGTTTGCGGTGCCACTAAAATTTTTTCGGTGCCAGTAAATATTTGAATCCTATTTGCACCCCTAAGCTAATTAACGTTGTTCCCTTTCCCCTAACGTTGTACCCCTGTTCCCTTTCAATAGCGTTATTTATTTATAGTAATTTTAAAAATGAGCGAACATATTGTAATGCTGCTTTTTTATTCTCAAATAAGAACGATATGTGTCTCAAAGCCTCATAAAAATAGTTCTTTAGCATTTATTTAATTATTTTTTTGCAGCCTTCGAATGCATTTAGCGTACATATAGTTTCTCAGTATAAAATTGTAAATATGAAACGAAACATCATAGTTTAAAATTTCCTTTAAGCTTAATGAAAAAATGTTTTTAAATTTGACTTTTTTTAGGTAGTATATATGATTTGCATTTCATAATCAGTACATTTTACATTAATTGTAATGACGCAGAGTAATATGTGTTACTGACTCTTAACATTTTATTGTCTAGAAATTAAATTATTTTCAGTTATTTTAATATTACAAAAATAATTCAACTAACTATACTCTTTGCACAATGTTGCAAATATTTCTTTAAATCCCCGGCAATAGAATTTTTATTTAAATACAAACTCTTGGAAAGGCATTCGCTTATCTTCATAGGTGGTGAATCTTCTGTTGCAAGGTATGCTTGAAGTAAAAGAATTCTGAATTATACTGTGCAACCATGCACATTAATCTTAAATGCCAAAGGTCCTCTTTAGACAGTTTCCGTGGTAAAAAATATAAAATTATCGAAGCGAATTCTTTTGCCCTCCCTCAAGAATTTAGAAATTCTGGAAAGGTCTTTCAGAAGAGCTCTGGAGCTCTAAATATCAGAATCGGGAATAAATACTGTCATAAATTTCAAATTAATTGAAATACATACATTGGATCAGCAGAAACTGGTTCTGGGAATCATTTATTTCCAATCAAGCAAAAAAATTCATTAATCACTCAAAAATTAAAATTAGTAATTACTTGACATTATTTACATCATTTTTTGAAAGCAAAATTTTCTGATAATTTGATAACTGTACAATTTTGGTATTATGTGTTTAACATTTTGAAAATGATTTTTGGTGTCTTCGATTTGCCAAGTGTAACTAAGATTTCAAAATTTTGGATAGTCTCATTATAATGAGTTTGACGCACGCTTATGTTGATTAAGTTTTCACTTTTTCAATTTTAACAAATTTTTTGTTTTGCTTTTTAAATAGGAGGGTCATCGGGAAAATAAATTTCCCACAGTCAATAAAAAGGTGCAAAACGATACTACATGAAAAGATTTACTGCAAAAAATACAGCAATATTTTAGTTATTTCTCAAAACAAGAATCTCCAGGATTGAAACACTTGTCTCGTATCGTGGGATAGGCATTTGCAATCCTGTGTCGTAGATGTCTGCCGCCTGAGAATGGAGCCAGCCTGTCACAGATGTTTGCAGTCTTCCTCTGTGGGAAATTGATGGCCGCCGAGATAAATTTCTTCAGGTGCAAGTCGCTGGGAGTGAGACGGGTACTATAGGATGGATAGCCAAACACCCAGAATCCCAGAAATTTCGCTATGAGGAAAAAGTTCCCAGACTCTCCTTCTAAGAAATTTCACCAAACCCTATAGTACCGATTTTGCTCCCAGTGACATGCACTTAAAGAACTCCCTGTACGGGTATCAATTTCTCACAAACGAGGACTGCGAACAGCTGTGAAACGCTGTCTCCATTCTCAGTCGGCAGACTTCTACGACAATGGGATACAAAAACTTAACCAACGTTATGGCAAGTGTTACAATTGACGGGTGATTGCTATATTGAGAAGTAGCTGAATTATTGCTGTATCTTTTGCAATTAATATTTTCAGGTAATAATGTATATTCCTTTTTACTTTCATTGGGAAATTTATTGTCAAGATGACCTTCCTATTTTTCACTAAAATTCATACCTTGAAGATTTTTGCATTCTTGTAAATAACCGTTCAAACAGTATGTATTAAAAATAGTGTTGGTCGCTGTAAAGAGATCTCGGCGTCTCCGTCACTTTACGCCTATAAAGGGTAAAATCCACCCGTATCTTCCCATCTATGGTTCCGGCGGCCTTGCACGGTCTGTTCCGGTGTTCAGAACACCAGTGGACGTTCGCGTGTTCAGAAAAGAGCCCGTTTTTTTTTTCGATAAAATAAAATGCAAGTGTTTACACTGCCATTTTAGCCAACATTGGCGAACTTCAAATGGCTATAACTCGCGAACTATTGGTCCGACAATGTCCAACAAAGTATCAAAAGATTTTTCTTGGCAAGGCCTAAACACCCACCAAGTTTCATAATTTTATCTCAACTGGAACATAGTTAAAACCAGGTTTGATTAAATAAAAATACCGCCCCTGCCGCCCTATCCAATGACAATGTAAACGGCGCCTCCCGTATCTCCAGTTCTATATACCCGACGACTTAGCCGCTTGGTACGTGGGCTATTGGTGCCAATAGATGTCCTTTGGCGCGATTTACTTTCAGTTATAATTAAAATTTGGGTTTTAACATTTTATACCTAGGTCGCCCAAATTGGCGAACTTCAAATGGCTATAACTCGCGAACCATTGGTCCGACAATGGCCAACAAAATAAAAATCCATACCTTGTGGCAACACCTTAACACCCACCAAGTTTCATAATTTTGGCTATATTGGAACATAGTTAAAAATAGTGTTCGTCGCAGTAAAGAGATCTCGGCGTCTCCGTCACTTTACGCCTATAAAGGGTAAAATCCACCCGTATCTTCCCATCTATGGTTCCGGCGGCCTTGCACGGTCTGTTCCGGTGTTCAGAACACCAGTGGACGTTCGCGTGTTCAGAAAAGAGCCCGTTTTTTTTTTCGATAAAATAAAATGCAAGTGTTTACACTGCCATTTTAGCCAACATTGGCGAACTTCAAATGGCTATAACTCGCGAACTATTGGTCCGACAATGTCCAACAAAGTATCAAAAGATTTTTCTTGGCAAGGCCTAAACACCCACCAAGTTTCATAATTTTATCTCAACTGGAACATAGTTAAAACCAGGTTTGATTAAATGAAAATACCGTCCCCTGCCGCCCTATCCAATGACAATGTAAACGGCGCCTCCCGTATCTCCAGTTCTATATACCCGACGACTTAGCCGCTTGGTACGTGGGCTATTGGTGCCAATAGATGTCCTTTGGCGCGATTTACTTTCAGTTATAATTAAAATTTGGGTTTTAACATTTTATACCTAGGTCGCCCAAATTGGCGAACTTCAAATGGCTATAACTCGCGAACCATTGGTCCGACAATGGCCAACAAAATAAAAATCCATACTTTGTGGCAAAACCTTAACACCCACCAAGTTTCATAATTTTGGCTATATTGGAACATAGTTAAAAATAGTGTTCGTCGCAGTAAAGAGATCTCGGCGTCTCCGTCACTTTACGCCTATAAAGGGTAAAATCCACCCGTATCTTCCCATCTATGGTTCCGGCGGCCTGGCACGGTCTGTTCCGGTGTTCAGAACACCGTTTCAGTGTTCACATTAACACCCACCAAGTTTCATAATTTTGGCTATATTGGAACATAGTTAAGAGCTTAATTTTCTCTTCCCTCTTTTCTTTACACAGATTATGTCTTTTCGCATATGCGTAAGTAGTGATGTGCCATTCGAAAGATTTTCAAAATTGATTAATCGATTTCGAACAGCATGAATAATCGATTAATCGAATAGTGAATATTTGAGATTTCCTTTTCGAATAGTATCGAACATTCTAATAGTGAAACGATTAATCGCGATTTCACAATTCGAATTTCTCGATTAATCGTTTCACTATTCAAATTGTATTCGTGATTAATCGTTTCACTATTCAAATGTTCGGATGCCATGTGCTATTAGAATACTACGCGCTGAGCGTTCGAATGGATTTTTTTCAAAATCGATTATCTCGAATTGATTTAATAATCGATCAATTCGAATAGTTTCATTTATTTATGCCCATCACTATGCACAAGTAATTTATCTAAATCTATCGAAATCGATACTGGTAATCATTTTTGCAGGAGAATTCTAATTCTAAATAGCTCATTTCTCCCAATCGTCATTGATCTGCACGGATGTTTTGTCTCAAGCGATAAAATTAGTTATTATTTGACTCTAAAGCCAATATCAAAGATCCTGAAATTTTATAAAGAAATAATTAAAAACTTTGTGAAGTAACACACATTAAAAAGTACTTTAGACAAAATGACCGTTTCGGATAGTACGAAAGGTGCACCCTTTCTCCGTTGCCTAAAACTTCTGCTATCAACGCGATCATAAAGGAAAGAACTGAAAAGTAAACAGAAGCAAAAGCCGTTCAAATTTGAACATAATAATTTTAAAATAATACATTTTAAAATTATTATGTTAATATGTTTCTTTTTTTTAAAGTAGGCAGTGTTTTTTAAAGATAAATTATTTATTTTATTCTCCAATTATATATTCTTCAATTTCTATATATTTTGATATAATATATTTTGTATATAATATATTTTGATATAATATATTTTGTATATAATATATTTTGATATAATATATTTTGTATATAATATATTTTGATATAATATATTTTGTATATAATATATTTTGATATAATATATTTTGATAAATTATTTATTCTCCAAATGTCGATTAAAATTTCTCTTGGAAATCCTATTTAATATTGGATGCTTTTTTGTTTGAAGAATAAATCTATTATTTACGAAACCCAGTTCGGAAGTCATATTAACATTTTATCTCATTTTCAAAGTGAGTATTACTTATTAAAAAAATAAATCAATTATGTTTGTGTGACTATACTATTTTAGTAAAAGGAGTTTATTTAATTATTTATTTATTTATTTTATTTTATTTTTTGTTAGAATACATCTTTTAAAATTTCTCTATGACGCACCATGAAGACACACCATGTTTCTACGCTGCACGAAGAAACATTATAATGATAAGAAATATATATATATATAATACAGGCACAATAAAGGTAACTTCATTGAAAATATTTTATTACCTTGTATTCCTTTATAGAAAGAAAAGGAATAAATGCTTTTTTTTTATTTTAGTGAAACGAGAGTACGTAGTGTTCCTTACCTTATAAACAGATTTACAAAGAAGGAAAAGGAGCTAACAACCAGAAAATATCTCACAGGGAGATGACGTCAAGAAAATAATCTTGCTTTACGACAGCCTCAAATGAGATTACGCTCCCAGAAAACAGCGTCCAAAACGGCGTGTAACTCGAATTGAAGTTATGAATATCTTATTAGCTCCTCCAACCATCTTCTTGCCACAAATTATGGTCATTGGATGCTCGGCCAAGCGAGGGCTGAATGCGCAGTGACATCTCGCAAAAGGGAGGGATATAAACTTTAATCTTGATTTTTAGTTTAAGGTCGAACAACATTTTACGATGCATTGAGAGTGGATTAAGGGACGCGGAACTTGGATACGGAATTATTTTTGGGTGGAATCAAGTAATGGAAAAAAAAAAGGCACAGTGTGTTGTTGGATTAAATTTCCATAATTAAATTAAAGGATGGTACTTGTATATTTCAGAATGCATTACTACATGAAAACATGGTAATGAAATTTCAGTTGATGAAGGAATGCGTTTTTCTGTGGTAGATAGTAGTTGTTTTAACAATACTTTATATAATAAAATGTTTAAAAATTTTGTTTGTGCTTGTGTTATCGCAAGCCTACGCGAGAGGCGTCTGCCCATTAGGGGTGACTTGGGAGGAGGACATTTTTAAGGTGCTCTAACGTGTTTTCACGTTACACCTGGAGAAAAAAAAACCCAAAACTCCAGAGCGTTAAATTGACAGCACGCGCGGTAGACCCGAACGCGGGTCCTTCACACTTTAACCGTTTAACGTGTTCAGTGTCTTATCCGTTCGGCCGTTCGGGGGGGGGGGCTTAATTAGGTATATTCAAACGTACACAAATTATTGAGGGGTAAAGTTCTGATTCATCACTCCATGCACGTTACTTATTTATTATGTATTTCGAAAAGGAATATTTTTTAAGTCAGTCTTTTGCAGAACCAAAACTAATGAATCTAATAATCTGAATTTCAATACGTTTGTGAGTCAGTGGCGGATCCAGACATTTTTTTTTTGGGAGGGGCTAAATTTTTTAAAAAGCTTATTTCACCCAATTAAAATGTACTATAAGTCAAAATTTTAGTCTAAACCAATGTATTGAGCTTTTGGGAGGGGCTACGTAATAAAATATGATCATTTTAGCTATTCAAAGTGTATAATAAAGCAGAATGTTACCCTTGAGCAATCTCTTTTGGGGGGGGGGTGAAGCCCTCTTGCCCCTCCCCTGGATCCGCTACTGTTGTGAGTATTTTATCGAAGGTGCTGGATTGGACAGCATTTTCCAAAATTCATGACCTATGTTCTTTTAACATACACTCCCAGAAAAATTCTTCTTTAGACACTAATTTATTCCTCATTTTTCAACGAATAATTTCCGTACACCACCTTGGAAACGTAATATTTCCGTGAATTCTTCTTTCCACTATCTGAAGAAGGGGGAAAAAATTCGTGAATCTGGAGAAGTTTCTTCAATGGACAGGAGAAACAAAGAAACGTATGTTCGTCAATTAACGAAAATATTCCGGTAGCACTGCTGCCAGGAAAATTTCCGTGAATAGAAGAAATAATTTTTGAGAGTGCGTCTTTATTCACTAATATTTATCCTCATTTTTCGACGAATAAATTCCGTACTCCTTGTGTTTCCGAGAATTCTTCCTGAAAATCACAAGAAGAGGAAAAAATGTCGTTAATTATCGTTATCGTAATTAATAAAGAGGTTTCTTCAATTGACAGGAGATAAAAGAAACGGATATTCGTCAATTAACGGAAATGTTCCAGCAGCACTGATTGCTGCAAAATTTCCGTGAATTGAAGAAATAAATTTTGAGGGTGTATCCCGCCTGATCTCAAAGAAAAAAAAAAAAAGGATATCCATAAAATTCTGTCTGTAGTAAAATACATCACTCACAAACACTTAAAACTGAATTTTACATCATTTTGAATAATGTCCCCCTATGATGGGAGACAAAAACAGGGAGAGGGTGGCCCTTTTTCATAAAAGGAAGAAAACCATCTATCAAATTCTCGCTTTAACCCTTTAACGCACAGTGTTCCCGCTCTGGGAACACCAAACTCTGACGTTTCGGCTGTTGCCAGTCACGGAGAATAGATTTGATTTCTGGAAAAAATAGTTGCGGATGAGAAAGCTAGAATCCTTTAGTTTTTAGCACGTCATTTCCCGTCAAAAAATGGTCATGATTACTTTTAACAACACTGACATCTGCTGAAAAATGGAAGAATGCGAGAACATCTGGATAGATTGCCTAATGCTGAAAAAAGGGCAGCCGTTGCCATCGCTCGACTTAACTACTAGCAAGATGGCTGGTATAAGTATAAAATTTCGTATTAATAGCTTCAGGAGTTTTGGCTATGCAAAATATTGGCGTATGAAATAAAATGACTTTTGCTTAACCCTTTAACGCGCAGTGTTCCCGAGGATAACAATAAACTTTTCCCGAGGAATAGATTTGATTTCTAGAAAAATAGTTGCCGGTGACCTAGCTGCACGAGAATACTTTACTTTTTAGCATGTCATTTCCCGTAAAAAAATTGTCACGATTATTTTTAACAGCATTGACATCTGCTGAAAAATGGAAGAGTGCGTTAACAGCTGGATAGATTGCCCCATGCTGAAAAAAGGGCAGCCGTTGCCGTCGCTCGACTTAACTACTAGCAATATGGCGGACGATCGAAACGTTCATCGCGTGCCACAAATCTAGGCTGTGCCGCACAGCCAGCTGCGCGTCAAAAAAAGGGTCTCTAGATCTGTGGCACTCGATGAACGTTTCGATCGTCCGCCCTCTTGCTGGTAGTTAAGTCGAGCGATGGCAACGGATGCCCTTTTTTTCAGCATTAGGAAAGAGTTGCACCTCAAAGGGTTAAAGTTTAACAGATATGAATCCTACGTATAGGTACAGCTTGTTTGCAATATTAAATAATTACTGAAAATTTATTTGTTTGAATTTTACAAATACATTACTTTCCGGTACACCTAATATGTTTCATAATGAAATTCATGACGTTACTTTATAAATTCTTTACGTGGAATTTGACGGATGAATTCGTTTCACTTTCGGAAATATGATAATGCGTCTGAAATCAAAACGAACATCAATCGCTTCCACTCGATAGCATATCGAAAAGGTATATTATTTATCAATAATGATACATACATAGATCATATTTTAAATGCGTTTAATTGAAAGTTTGGAGTGCAGAGTTTCCAGCATTTCGGACAGAACTTCTGAAGCGAGACATGGCTCCCTTCGGCATCTCTTAAGTGAAAATCTATAATCAATAGAACTTTCACTTATATTCAAAGATTTAAATATACATCTTAGATGCGCTTTAAAAGAGGTGGGGTAGGAAAGTGATAGATATAGAACTAAAGTCGGTTCTCTTTTTCATGGTGTAGTAGCTAGAACAGTTTGTGTCACAACCTGTGGTGATAAGAAATGATTTCTTTATTCTTTATCGATACCTGCTCTTAAAAAGCCGATTGAATTCGTGATAAGTTGAAATGAAATTTTATTCATTCCATAATGATTAACGTAAAAAAATAAATAAAAATATGTACACGAAGTTAATTTAATTTAGCCACACATCTTGTTTCAATAAATAATCGTCAAATTCTTTTCTAAACATTTAACCCTCCAAGTGGTTGAGACGTAAAATACAATTCACGTAAATCCAGTTTAACTGCAATGAATCTACAACTCATATTATTTAAAATATACAAATATTAGAAAATATGTTTTAATTTTAAAGCTTGGAAGTAATATGAAATTTGTTCAACGTGTCACCAAAAAATGGAGCTGAATTGAGAGCATCTTTTCAGCATCTTGGAGAAACGTTTCACCATGATTTGGTTCCATTGATCAGTTTAAGCACCAAATCATGGTTCAAAGTTCTTCCATAGCAATGATGCAGCGAATTCAGCACCATTTTTGGGTGAAATGTTACCTACTTTTATTAACTGTGTAACTGCAAATCTTCCGATCAAAACTTTTTGCATTTTTATAAATTTAAATCTGCATAAAACTTGTACCGTGAAAGAACTTTATATTATTTGCCTATTTCCAAGACGTTCAGAGGGTTAAAAATAAAATTTCTTATTTCTTATATATTAAAGTTTTGGATACTTTTCCGTTACGTTCCGGGCAACTTATAATATTAAGTAATTTTCTTGTTTTATAATTTTTATTTTACTTATAAAAAAAATTCTTTTTCGCTGATAGACGAAACTAGTTAGTTAAAAATCAAAGTAATCTCTTTGCACGTTCCATACAGTAAATTTACTTTTCATTATCATTTGATAAAGCGAAAACATTTTTATCTAAAAGTTTGTGTTTTGAGGAAAGGGCCTGATTGCTGTTAATTCCAATTTTTCATTGATGAGGACATTGACTGCGCAATTGATAGAGTAAATAAGTGAGCACTGGGAATATTTCATAATTTTAGTTAAGGACAGAGTGAAATAATACTTACTGAGAAGTTAAGTTTCCGTTAAAACTAGTATCAAAACAAGTGAATAAATAAAAACACTTTATTCATATAGATATAGTTGTGATAATTTGAAAAGACGGAGTGATAGAATATAAAATATGCTCAGTATCGTTTAGAAGAAAAACTTATATTTTCATTTAAAAATATCTGCGCCATTTTTTAACTAAAAATGTTATGTTGAGATGCTTGAAATTACAGTATTTTCAGCAGTGACATTTTGAGATACGCTAAGTATTAATAATTAAATGTTATTTTTAAAAGCTGCTTTTCTAAAACAAAAGTTCAAAAATTTAGCTTAATCATTACTCTTTTCTCGTTAAAAATGACTTATTCTTCTACAAAGATACTACTGCGATCAATCTAAGGCTGTTTCTATTTTAGAAAAACTACAGGTGTCATAAGAATTTTAAACAAATTTAAAACTAAACCAATGAAAAAAGTATAATAACAGTGCTTCTTCACAAACTGGCCAGTGCTCGTTTGTTAACAATAAACGTATTATGGAACTCAGAAAAACTGCTTCATCACAATAGGGGAAAAGAGCTTAGGTGTCATCTATTTTGGTATATTTTGCAAAATAGTGCAAGATTGTCTCTCTCAAAACTTGCGCGTTTTTTAACAGTGTAGAGTGCAATTTCTTAAAACGCATTTTTCCCCAAGTCTCCAGTGTAGTCGATTTCTTTCAAAAAGTTGCATTACATTTCAAAATAACATCTTTAAGTATCGAAAACTGCATGAGATTGGCGTGTTATTCTTCAGTCTAAAATGATACATAGCTGTTTAAAGTAAATGTTATTTCAACACGCTTTATTCGACAAATGCTAAAAATTGCGTGAAAAAAGATTATATTCTATCCATGAGGTTTACTAAATAATTATATTAGTTATATATTAGTATTAACTTTGCGACCTTTCACTGTGAAACAAACGAAATTCAGTAGAAGAAAATTGAGGATAGTCAAAATGGTATCTTCTGACGCCAAGTAACATTAAACTTCAAAATATCTTTATTTAATCAGGAGTTTGCTTTTATCTTATGAGAGATGTTTTTTTATTTGTTTTCACAATGGAAAGTCCACATAGGAAAATACAGGGTGTTCAGAGCCCTCTAGCGAGTAAAGTATTGGACGAAACCTAACCAAATTTGATGAGCATGCATAGCAGACCATGGGATTTGGATTTCCAAAAAAAAAGGTAGTTCCAAAATTTACCACTGGGACAATTTTGGCGCTGAAAAAGTGCCCCAGAGGTCCCCCGATCTCAATCCTTGCGATTTTTGGTTGTGGGGATTTCTTAAAGGTGTTGTTTATCAAGGACATCGCAACGTTAAAGGATCGAATAACGTTACACGCGAGGCAAATCAACTCTGATATCATGCGAGCGGCAGTAGAAAATATCGTGCATCGTATGCAGTTCTTGGAATTTACCAATGGTGCGCATATTGAACCAAATTTGTAAGTAAAATTGGTGTTTTTTGTATTGTTTGTCAATTAACCATTCAATAATTACGCTAATACACTTTTGCAGCGCCAAAATTGCCCCAGTGGCAAATTTTAGAACTTTTTTTTAAAATCAAAATCCCATGGTCTACTACGCATGCTCATCATATTTGGTTAGGCTTCGCCCAATACTTTACTCCCTAGAGGGCTCTGAACACCTCACGTTAATTAATAACCACCCTGTAGTTCATATCCATCTGCTAATTAATATTAATCTTTTTTAACTTACCTTCCCAAAGATTTGGAAATTTGACGATCAGGCATCCAACGTCTACTACATTCAACTGAATGAAGCATTTTCACTGAACACTTAGGCTCCATAGATAGAGAAAAATACTGTTAACTTTATTTCACTGCGACCCAATACGAACACGTTTCCCAATACCAATACCCTGTATTACCACCTTCTCTTTAAATCTTGAACTCTTGCGATAATATTATCCAAAATTTCACCCCGTCAAGTTTAAAATTTTCGATATGGATCAATTTGTAGAACTGACGCAGTACGCACCCCCCTTTCCGCAAATTTAATATTCATAAATTTATCGGTTAGTGAAATTCTCACGTAGAGTTAGTTCTCTCGTTAAAAACTGTAACTTCCACTTCCACGTATTTGCAAAATATTTATTTAAACCGAACGCGCAGAACTTCTAAAGCCGATATATATTTTCATCAGCCGGCGCTCGAGAACTCTTAAGATTCATATCAGAAAATCCCGCAGAATGTTTGCGTTACCGCTAAACATTTATTTCAAACCGCTGTGATTTTCCACTTTCTAATATCGAGCCTAAATATTAAGAATATTTTGGGGCGCAGGGGCGCACGTATTGACAATCGATACACATTTTTAAGGTCGGGCGAATAAATATTTTATCACCCTCAAAAGTTTTTGAAAGTTCACGGACGATTTGAGAAAATGGAATGCCGGAGTGAAGTTGAACTTTGCTTTCAAAATTCGTTAAAAGTATGCATGTATTATTGAACGAAGTATGAGTAATTTTTACCCTACTAGCAATTTTGCTCGGGCTACCACCGGCCACGCAGCCAGCCGATGACGACCCGAGCAAAATTGCTAGTAGGGTAAGATAATATAAATGATGTAAAGCAAAAGTGGCCGAATCTGGGCGCTTTTGCCTAACTTGGCCTATTTATTATTTTGAGAAATTCTGAAGACTTTTTCAATAATTTTGGAAATACAGTGAAACTTCTATGAGCGACCCCCTCCTCCAAAGACCCCTATTTAACCCTTTAACACGCGGTGTTCTCGCTCTGGGAACACCAAACTCTGACGTTTTGGCAGTTGTCAGTCACGAAGAATACATTTGATTTCTATAAAAACAGTTTCGGGTGACATAGCTCCACGAGAATCCTTTACTATTTAGCACGTCCTTTCCCGTAAGTAAGTTCACGATTATTTTTAACAGCACTACATCTGCTGAAAAATGGAAGAATGCGAGAACAGCTGGATAGATTGCCCCGTGCTGAAAAAAGGGCAGCCGTTGCCATCTCTCGACTTTTTGACGCAGCTGGCTGTGCTGCACAGCCAGCTGCGTCAAAAAAAGGGTCTCTAGATCTGTGGCACGCGATGAACGTTTCGATCGTCCGCCCTCTTGCTGGTAGTTAAGTCGAGCGATGGCAACGGCTGCCCTTTTTTCAGCATTGGGATAGGGTTGCGCTTCAAAGGGTTAAGGAACCGATCTACTTAGTGTTAAAAGATCCTCTAGAAGAATCCAAATAACCCTCTATAAGCGACCGGACCCGGTTCTCTGTCCGAAAATTATCCAGCATTTTTCTGGAAGTAAGCCAAAACCTCATTCCTAACCAGTCTCTCTACTGTAAATCGACATCAGGTGCGAGTATATGTACACATTGCATACAAATGTTGCAGGTTAGAGAAAAGATATATCTAAGAGTCGAGTGATTTTACCGCTGGAACAGCTAAGCTCCCTGATGTGATCGAGTCACATGAAAAAGGAAAATGGTAGTTAATCTGGTTGTGGGTAAACCCAAAATTCAAACTT
The DNA here is from genome assembly GCA_038373885.1 of Cheiracanthium punctorium. NCBI lineage: Eukaryota > Metazoa > Arthropoda > Arachnida > Araneae > Cheiracanthiidae > Cheiracanthium > Cheiracanthium punctorium. Next base: position 229,882 of record JAWZYV010013941.1, read on the forward strand.
TAAAGCAAAATTTTTTTTATGGTAAAATCAGAATGCACGAAGAATTTCAGGATAAATGCTCTTTTGTCATATGTAAAAAATAAAGTAGAGAGAGGAATACTTTCGCTTGGAGACAGAAAAAAGTATGAAACAACCTGAAATTTATAAATATTTTATTAAAATTAAAATTTTAAAAATATGTTTGTATAATTACTTATGTATTAGTGTGCAACCTCATAAACAGCAAAATAAACATGATTGTTTAGCATTTTTTTTTTCCTTGGCTGTCAAATTTTTTTACTTGGCTATCAAATGATAAACGCAAAATTGTATCCTTATAGAGGGATTTGTGGTTATATCAAGAGTTATTCTACAGATGCAAAATCTACCTTAAACAAAACGAAATTGGCACATGTCGTTGAGTAATGTAACGCTCTACATCAAAAATCATGTATATAACACGGGATTATGTAATTAAAAAAAAAGAAAACTATGAATAAAATATCACTGCTGATTAATTTAAGAAAGAAAAAAAAAACTAGTGATAATCGCTTGAAATTTAAATTTAAGATTTAGTAACATTTTTACTTTTTTACAGTCTCACGCAAACATCTTATTGATAGATGTACAGCGAACATATTTATTTTCTCTGTAACAATACTATTATGTGTAATTTTACGTAGCAATCAGCTTATTTTTTAACCTGAATTACCGTGCGTTGATATAAGATCATCAGGTACCTGTCGCTTTAACTATACTTAATTATGACTCCATTATCAGGAAAATAATTAAAACTAGATCTTATCATTAAAACTGACATACAATTACGAAAATGAATAAACTATTTTATGTTCATTTTTAATTAATTGTGATGATTTTGGTACGTAGTCATTTAAAGATAATTGAAATTTGATGATAAGTCTTTTATTATAAATAATTATTAACCGTAAAATAATGAAAAGGTTTCATAAAATATTTTCTTTGACTATTCCTTCTTTTCGCGTAATTGTTAATGAAAACCAACAAGTTTGATTTTAAGATAAGCGTATTTAATAATTCTTAATTCGTGCAATTCTTTAAAAATATCATATAATAATCTATAAGAAGCAGACTAGTTTTTTTTTGTTGTTGTTAATACAATTTTCAAATTATATCCATTCTCTACCACTGTTTCATAGATTAGAATAAATAAATTTATAACCTGAATCACTATTAACCTGCATTTTGTTGCATAAGTTGGGTAACACATTAGAACCATTCGTTTATGTATTTTATTGTATGGACTGTTCGGGTACCAACAATGACGTAATTTGGCCATCAAAAAGTACTGTGTAATACAGATTGGTATAAACTTACAGTTTTTATTCCGTTTAATTGATGGTAAAATAGTTAAAAGTCTCTAATATTTTCGCTAATAATAATAATTTCATTTTAAGAGAACTTTACTTTTTGTTCAAAACTAACGAAAAATATTTTCAAATTGTGTTTAGTTAAATTTTATTAAGCATGAATACAAAAAAAAACCAAAAACTGTTGTATTGTAAGTTAAGTTAATAGTTTTGCTTAATATTTCGATATTTAAATGTGATACATAATTCTTTGCAGTATTTTCATAATATACACAAATAAACTTTCAAATAGAATGGTTTTAACAAAAAATAAACTGGTGTTGAAAGATGAGATAAATGAAACTTTGTATAAGAAACACACATAAAAATTGACTTATCGTGCTGGACAATCGTTTCGGCCCAAAAAATATTCAGCCTTCTTCAGCAGTCGACACATCGTGTGGCAAAACTGTAGAAATTGAAAGGTAATAAAAATACGAAAGCAAACAGCAAGTTGCCAGTCGGAAAAAATAAAAAGAAGAAACCAGGGAGGAAAGAAAGATTAGGAGGGAGGGGAAGAAAAAGGAGATCAGAAAAAATAAAATAAAGATACAAATAAAATGAAATCTAGAAAATAAATAAGAAATAAATTGATTAAATTTTTAAAAAATCATGCACAGAATAAAGTCATACAAAAAACAATAGAAAACAGAAGAGCAAAACAACAGTTACAAAAACATAAAAAATGCAGGAACTGCACAGGACAACACATTTTTTTATAAATAGTAATAAACATAAAGTGAATACCGAAAACACACACACGTGCACATATGCGTGCTAGCGTGTTAACATGCATATTCCAAAAACATCACCCTTTATGATTACTTAACAGTAGCAAATGAGTTTTATAAACTTTTTATTCTTAAAATAGTTTTTGTTTTCTATATTACTTCTAAAGAAATAAAAATGAAGAAAACACAAAAATTTGCCTTAAAAAAATGTAGTATAAACATTCAAAGAGAGAATTTATTTTCGACTTTAAAAAGCACCAATATTTGTGACATTTAGATAATTAAGAAACTAAAGACATTCTCGGCTCGACTGACGTTGGACGGTGTACGCTAATGGGAGGTGGTGCACGGGTCTTGAGGTGCCGATTTCAGGGGGTTGTTGGTCCTTCATCTGGAACTGGTTCAAAATTAGGGACCCACGAGCAGAATTCCAACCCCACATTGATAAATGTTTCAGTATTAAGCCTACGCTGACGCTTATTCTAATAAAAAAGATATTTTTTTAAACACATCGAACAGAAAAAGCTGCTGAATACTCACATCGCTTCTATAATACTTAAATCTCGTCGTTAATCATTGCATGCAGAATAAATACATAAATTATGCCATACGCGATATTTTATTTTAAGTAATATCCGTTTGTAAAGAATTTATTGCGGTTTCTTTTTATTCTCATATAGATATGAATAATTGAATATGTTTCTTTAAGACACTAAGCTGTGTTTTGTGTATTATTTTACTTAAAAAGCCGTTTTCCAAATACAGTTATTATTCAAAATACTAAAATCTGCATATTGCAAATGTTCCTGTAGGATACACAAACACATTCTGAATAAATTTATTTATGTTACATTTCGGTAAACATATTTATGGGCTTACACTGTATTTAAAAAGGGCTGTTTTATTTCATAAAATTGCAAATCATAGGTGTTTGTTTTTTCAACTCGCATCTACTTTTTTCCGTGAATGGTAGTTATGCAAAAATTTTTGTCTAGAAGTTTCCGTAACAAAATGCGTAAACGTTTAGATTTAATGTAATTTCATTTTACTTAAAAGTAATATTTGAACATGCTTGTGTTTTCTCAATTGTTTTGCTACTTTGTTTGTAAAATTTTGGCACATTTATTCAAAAGAAATTAGTAAGAAATTAGTAAGCAGTCCGATATTCAGTACATATGTTATTTAAGATAAACAAAATCATATCACAATCATATCAATCATATCATTTAGTTTTTTTTTTTCATTTATTAAAAGTACTATTAAATACCGACATCAATCTATAGCGTAGAGGAATATTTAAATTTTAACTTTTGACTAATGTTTTCATGTATTTCTGTGACTTCGAGAAAATTTGAGACTTCAACTGCCAGGTTTGAAAAGCACTATTATCGCAAAATTGTTAGCATGTTTATTTCAACAACTGCTACATTTAAATAGTTGGGAAAAAAATTCTAATATTACAGGAATATTTTAAATATTTTCTCTTAATATTGTCGCAATGTGAACACGTATTCTTGGAATCTAATGCATACACGTACGCGCACTCCCATACAAATATGATACTTTCACAATATTAAACTTCGTCCAGTACGTTTTACTCTTTTTGCATTCAGCATATTCCTGTTAAACAAGTAATACTGGATAATCTTTTCAATATTTTCAGTCCTTCGACTAATACAGAGGGTGATTGCTAATTCATGGTACAAAATTTGAGGGCTAGTACAGGACACTGTAACAATCACATTTTGTAGAGGAATGTATGGTCAAAAGTGAAGCGTCGAAGCACAAACACAGGAAAGAAAAAAAGCAGGAGAATGAGGAGAAACGGAGTTATTAGTTGCTTCCGTTGCCGGTAGATGGCCATTCTGGTTTCAGTATTCGCCATTCACCATTAGAAACCATATGTAGTTTCAGCATGATGGGGTGCCAGCCCACTTCACCCTGGATGTTCGTCAGTACTTGAATGTGGCATTTGGCATGCGATGGATTAGACGTGGTGGATCTTTCTCTTGGCCACACCAGTCTCCTTATTGGACACCCCTCGATTTCTTTTTATGGGGACAGTTCAAGAATGACGTTTATGTCACTCCAGTAGACTCCGATGAAGATCTCGTTGCTCGAGTATCCATCGCTGCTGCAAGTGTACGTGAAATTCCTGGTATCTTTGAAAGTGTTCGTCCATCGCTGCTCCGACGCTCTCAAGCATGTATCCATGCTGATGGACGCAATTTTGAACATTTATTGTAAATTAATTTCCTTTTGTAAACGAGGTTATGAAAATAAAACACTTTCCCTATCATTTGCTCTTTCTTGTGTTTGTGCTTCGATGCCTCACTTTTGACCATACATTCCCATACAAAATGTGATTGTTACAGTGTCCTGTACCAGCCCTCAAAGTTTGTACCATAAATTAGCAGTCACCATCATATTCAATACTCAACGATCAATGTTTCAATATTTCAGGTATATCAAGAATATTAATTAAAATATTCAACATTTTTCATTCTTAAAAATATTTTTTTTCTGAATTGTGTCCTTCACCAGACGTAAATAATTCAGCGATGATCCAAGAGAAAATAGAGAAAGGTTTTTTCCGTTATTACAGCTCATATAAATATAGTATTCAGTAGTAATGTCAATGCCTAGCAGCAACATTACGTTATTAGTTTGTTAGATTACGTTGACAGAAATTACGCCAAATTTAGAATCAAGGGTCATGCAATCCATCTCTTTAACCGTCTGTTTCAACGGTTGTAACCAGAGCCTGATTAAGGCAGGGGCAATTGCCCGGGGCCCTAAATCAAGAAGTGTTCCTACGTATTTTGCAAAAGTGTTTTGTTTACAGAGAAATGTTCCTCTCCGTAGGATAAAATGCTTTAATAAAACCATGAATGGTCAATATAATCTTAAGAACCACCGAAATTGTAGCACTCGTCCTGCCGTGTAAGTTTTTGTAGTCAGTCCACTGTCATAGAAGTCTGCCGACTAGAAATGAAAGCAGAGTGTTATAGTTGTCTGCAAATCTTCGTCTATGGGGAAAATGATGCCCGGAGAGGAATGGAAACTAGAGCAGTACTGCCTTGTAGATTGTCGAACACCTCCCAGCGGAACTTCTGTGGTAGATTTTTTTTTGTTTGTTTGTGTGTGTGTGTGAAATTCTCTGTATGCGGACGAGCGTTGTGGTGGAGCAACACGACATCAGCGCTGAGCAGTGGCGTAGCGAGGAGGTGGTTTTGGGGATCACAGTCTTCCCCAAGATTTTAAAATTCCCAAAAAGTGCTTTGTTCTTGGCAGTGAGAACCGACCTCGCAAAATAGGAAGGTCTGTACATTTTCCATCTTCTAATTTTGGAGTTAGAAATTTTAGAGATATTTTATGCATAACTTCCTTTCGCTATTGTAAATATGAAATAGAAAAGAAGTTTGTGCAGCGGAAATATCCGATAATAAAGACGGATTCTTAACAATGGCTTAAGGGATTCTTTGACAACAAATGATAACGGGGCCTCATCTTTACTGCTTTTTCCACGCTTAGCCACATTCCATCAAATTATGGTCCACTTTTCTCGCAAGTATGCCATCTCTTAAGCTCAAGGTCCAGGTGCATTACCCGGGGTGCCCATTGGTCATTATGTCCCTTTATAAGGGACCCCAATGCACCTTAAAAAGGGCCTTTTTGAAACCTACTATTTGCCGGCCTCAAGATTTTTCGTAAAGGCCTCCGCCTATTTTTTTTTTCTGGCTACGCTACTGGCACTGAAGCATTTCACTCCTCTTATTCTAAATCAACTTTATCGCGGACCTCACCTTGCAGTCGGCGTGAGACGAAGCAAGATCCGACATAATTTGTGCACGACAGCTTGGTTAATGTAAACGATCGGGAAATTACAACTGCCGCAAACGATAGCCACACGCACAAACTATTAGGCTTCAGCCTTAGCGTTTTTGGTCCTTTTGCAGTGCTGTCTTTTGGTGATATGGCAAACTGTCGTGCTTGCAATAACGTCGGTATGAACGTTTCCCATCATTTACTAATTCTGAAGATTTTAGTTAGAACAAAAAAAAAAAAATTTCACTAGACTTTTTTTTTTCTTTCTTCTAGAAACAAAGGCCGGTGGAATTATTCTCTTTACCTTCTTATCGGTTCAGTTTTCGTTTTATATTCAAACCAAATAGTTACGTAGTGTAAAATCTAATAGAAACTTAGTATTAGTACAGCAATTCGTATGAGTGCACGTTTTGTAATGAATTACGCATAACTTTCAGTGTTCTTCTGTGACTTACCTAAGTATCAGGTTGTAACGAAAGTTTTCCACCATATCTGCCTGAAAAACTAACTTCTAACTCCTTAGATAACTGTTTTTGAACTTTCGGTACCAAACCTGCAAACAGCCCACATGATACAACAATAGTACTTAAAGCTGTACTCATAATTCGTTGATATTCTGTAGCTGACTTTTTGCAACACAACTGGAAGTAAATGATGGTTCTAATCCTCTAGAGTGAGAGTTCCATTTGAGACACCTTATACTGAATGATAACTCTATTTTTTACAGATTTCACAACACAGTGTTATAAAGTAAGCCTCTTTCTTTCAAATGCCGAAAATTGTTTGACAAATTAGGAGCCAATACGCCAACGAGAACTGTGTGCTGACGATGTTTGCGGTGGCGGGAAACTTTCGTTACAACTTAATATATTTCTTTTCCCGAATAGCATGCGTTTATCAAAATGTCATGCAAACAAAAATGTCAAACACTGTATTTTTGTGTGCATTTTGAAATTAAAACTGTTTGTTTCCTCGTGAACTGAAATGATCCTTTACGCTCATCATTCATCGAGACATATGCAACGCTCTCCTGGTCAATCTCATATTTTTGTGACGAATGGCCAGATAGAAAATATCTAGACCGTGCAAGAAAGTGCATGTACGTTCCTTTCCCCGTGGTTTTAAAGTGCACATAGTTTTTTTTTTTTTTTCTCTGGGTTTTCGACGTCTCTGAAATGACATGTATGAAGGAAAATGAGGCTCGAAAGATGTATTAAATTTATATTTCGAAAATGGCAGGGGGGCCACAGGTAAGGTGCTACATTTCCAGTAAAAATGTGCTAAGCAAAATGCTAGTGTTTTTACATGGCCGATTCGATTGTTTTACGGTATTAAAAAACATACAGTTATATTACACAAATTATATATATATATATATTATATATACATATATATATATATAACAAGTAAAACACAAAACATACTACAAATAAGACATATCTCGCAAAAAAAAAAAAAAATATATATATAACAGCTATATATATATATATATATATATATATATATATAATATATATATATATATATATATATATATATATATATATATATATATTATATATATATATATATATATATATATATATATATATATATATATAATATATATATATATATATATATATATATATATAATATATATATATATATATATATATATATATATATAATATATATATATATATATATATATAATATATATATATATATATATATATATTATATATATATATATATATATATATATATATATATATAATATATATATATATATATATATATATAATATATATATATATATATATTTATATATATATATATATATATATATATATATATATATATATATATAAATATATATATATATATATATATATATATATATATATATATATATATATATATATATATTACTTTTAAATAATCAGATTTAGTCTTATCACATACAAAAAAAAAAAGAACTGATCTTATCTGGAAACAAAATTTGATATTAAACTTGTTTAATTAATGTCGGCGTACCTGCTTCTACTCTGAAGTATACCATACGAGCTTACAGTAAAAAGGTTAACGTTTAAGTTAAAGGTTAACTAGACTAAGATAAATAGACTAATGCTTTATAAATTGATGTATGGTGCGGGATTAAAAAAAAAAAAACTACTTTGATAATCGAAATAACGCTTTAAAACACACCACACCAGGTGCATTAACCCTTTGAGGCGCAACCCTTTCCCAATGCTGAAAAAAGGGCAGGCGTTGCCATCGCTCGACTGAACGACCAGCAAGATGGCGGACGATCGAAATGTTCATCGCGTGCCACAGATCGAGAGACCCTTTTTGGACGCAGCTGGCTGTGCCCGCGCACAGCCAGTTGCGTCAAAAAATGCGTCAGTGTATGAGGATGCGTCACTGTATAAGGATATTTTGTGTAAAAGTTTGAATAGTGAAATCACGCGCTAATCTCAAAATATGGATTACATAGCTACACGTAAAACATTGAAAAGAATTCACGGTATACACTAGCTAAGGAAATCTCACTACCTATACTGCACGTCTGACTGCTATCTGTCGACCATTACAGGAAGTACAAAGGGTGCGGCATCTGTCCCGGATGCGGTAACTCTCCCAGAGTTAAACTATTCCGCTTATTGTAATAAATTTTCAATATACCAAACTGTAATAATTAGTCAATGTAATTCAATACTCCGATTAATAGAATAAACTTTCGTAACAAATTGGTTATCCCATTAAGAGCGTTCATCTGTATACTGTTTGTCTTTTTTTATACGAACCCAAAAAGTTCCTGAAATATTGCGCACGCTGTACTGAAGCGTATGGTATTACTTACGCATACTAAACTTTGAGTCCCGCAGTGGACTGGGCGCTAAACTCCGTTCCCATAAGAACACGGCAAGTGAAGCAGCATCTGGCTTGACCAGTGCTTGGGAGGGACTTCCCCCTCTCGGCCCGTCCGCTGTGGAACCGTGTACGGTAATGGGAGCTGGTGCACGTAAAATCCGTCGTGGCTCCAAAGTCCTCCAAGTTGTTAAACGATACCTCTGGGGGTGCCGATTTCAGGGGGTGGGTCCCTCCTCTGGAATGGGTTCAAAATTACGGGACCCCGAGCTAAGACGGACTTCCTCCCACCGGGGCTCATTGAAATGGAAGCCGCTCCTTCGGCCCATCGCTTGCCTATATAGGGGGACCTGTCACCGCAACGCGGTTGCCAGGGGACATTAGCAACAACAACAACAACAACTAAACTTTGAGACTTTTTAAAACATGCAATATAAACGTGCTTCAAACATCGCAACGTCAAATTACAATTAGCGACTGGTGAGGACGGCTGTAAGGGATGCACCGTTATCGAATAAGCAGCCTTGCACAGCTGCGACTCCTATTCTGAAAATATTTTATTAAGCCAGTGGTCAAATAGAAGAAACATATAAATTCGTATGGCTTTGTTTTAAAGAAGGAGGGGGGGGCTATAAAGTTGATCCTTGATGTCTTTTCTTAGCGGAGCTTATTTTCTAAGTTTCCTCTTCAAGATAACTTTGATTAATGGTCTGTTGTTTAACGTAACATGTATGAAACTATTCTTTAAAAGCCAATAGATCATCCTAGTTTACATTTGGCAGAGTCTATGTGATTTTAACAAAAAAATCTACTTTAATGGTTCTCCTACTATGCCCTCCAACAACAAAGAGCTATATCTAGGGTTATAGAATAGAATATTTTAAATGCCCAGTACGTAAAATGATAAATTATAATAGACATAAGTAGTTATGAAAAGGGAAAGATAAATTATTTTTTTTTATGAAAATAAAATGGCAAAAGCAATTTGCTCAAATAAAAAGTTTTATTTTATATAATTTCACAGAAAACAGAAATTGTGCTCTGCTGCTGACAAAATGCAAAAAGTATTCCTTATACAGAACTCCATCTGTAAAAATAGGGTGCCACAACTTTAATTAAGTGAAAGAGCATTCTAATTACATATTTTATATATCTTACATTAAAAGTTTCGCAAAAATTAAAGTCGAAAATAGAAAATTGTAATTTTCATATGCCTTAAAAAAAAAACATGCTTCTTTTTAGGATGAATTTAAAAGAGAAAATTAAAATTCCGAGGAAGAGAAACTTAATTAAATTCTCAGATAGAACACTCCAACTTTCAATATTTTAAAATATTACTGACGGTAGTGCATTGTAAATATCTCATAATGTATATTAATATTGATCGGTGCCATGGTTCGTTTACTTTATAGCGATGCATGGGATGTAGATGGAACCAATTAGTTTCTCTTATGTATCCTGTTACCGAATTTTGAAGGCAATGCAACGTAATTAAATCTTCTTCCAGCTTTATGCAGTAGAATTATAAGATATTGTCTATTAGAATGAAGTCTGATTTGTTTTCGTATATTTGTTACGCATTTAAATTATAAACTAAGACCCCAGCGAGCTTATATTCCATCATAACATAAATAAGAATAATGTACATATAATTTATTCAGTATTTGATTCTTTTAGTCATTTTTGGATCGAAAAAGCTAAAGTCTATGTAAATATTTAAATAACCAAATATACCCGGGACCTTTTAGAGAGAGTCACATTTCTTAAAATGCTATGATAACATAATCAAATAACCGATTTTGTTTTTCAAATACTAGTTGGTAGTGCCTGCTAGCATTGAGAGAAATGTGAAACTTGTTGAGAAACTAACTTGCAAACAGGGACCTTGTTTGTTTCTGTTATACACAGAAGTTAGTTTATGTCAAATAGTAAATTGCAAGTTCGGGCAGCTGTAGTCTCATTTGAGAGATTATTCCTAAGGATAAAAGATATTGTAGTATCATATTCGGGAAGGTGCATTCTCAGCAATTCTTTTTCAAACCACAAGTTTATTGACGTTACTTTGATGTCACGAGTTTAAAATTGCATTCACAATACAGTTATAAATTCTTGATATCAAAATCGTGTTAAATTTCCGGATTCCAGTGTGCTGTGTTTCACACCCCCTTCTTCCATGGTTGATGGAATCTGCAGAAACAAAACATTCAAGTACTTAGGGTTTAATTATTTTTTTCTTGAAAATAGGTCAATCTTCAATCTTGGTAATCTCAAAGAACAGTTCCATGCTAGCTGTGATCACAAAAATAATACGAAGTTGTTTTCTACGTGACGTAATTTTTGCGTAGACTCGTAAGTAAATGATAATTACGAAAAATCACTGAAAATGGGAGAAAAGCTGATTTTTCAGAAATATTTAAATATTTAAGTATAAAATTTAAAGTGACTTACGGCCTACTGTACGCCATTTTATATATGTGTACAAATTTTTGATTAGTCAAATAATGAAAATTTGAAGGCGTAATAGTGCTTAAAAAGTGTTTCTGAGTAATACAACGCGGAACAGTTACTTAGATAAATATCCCAAACTACAGTATTAGAGAAATTATCCTAACAATTTGGTTTATTTTTAATTATTTTAAGATTTATAGACCAAAACATATTTTAATAATACTTCTGTCCTACATGATAATTTTAATACTTGATTAGGACTCCTTTTGAATTAATTAAGATGTTGATTTCCCTCTGCATTGATTTAATGTACTCCTTTTCGAACTGTAAGCTTTTAGGATCATGCTACCAGACTTAAGATAAGTTTTTCGGTGAGTTGTTGTGGTCCATTAGCAAAAATGAAAATTTTTTGTGGCTTATCAGAGACGAATGACTTGAAATGCTGTCTGCATTTTATTGAGGTCCCACGAAACAACAAAATTCCTTAAACGTACATCTGAAAGTAAGTTATTTTAAAACAAAGAAAGAACACCTAAAAGCTGACTGCACAACACGAAATTCAGACTTTAATATTCTTACATTTTACGTTAAAAATGTCAGTCAACATCATGAGCAATTGCCAAAAAGGATTTTCGCAGCTTGCACGCTAATACATACATCGATTTGTAAACTGTTATTTGCTGCTGCATAAAATACTGTCATGTCCTAAGATGATACTCTAGTGCACAGGCCCTCAAATATATTTCGACCACTGCCCACTTTTGAGATTTAAAAAATCCAATGCTTCTATTTTTGTATAAAATGCAATAAGTATTATTAAACTAAAGCAATTTTAATTTATGTAATTTTTCCGAAGCTTATTATAAGTTTATTATATGACTTTTTTACTTTTTCAGATTAAACAAAATCCCTTTTTCAAAATTCTTTTTTTTTCGCGTTATACATATTTAAAAAAACAATAAGTCATTATTATTTTATTTAATGAAAACGTAGTAATTTCTAGTGAGAATATTTTAAAAATCACTCAAAAAAAAACCCACCGTGTAAAAAAATAAATAAAATAATAAATTAATAGTAATAAGTAACGCTGTTTAAGTACTCATAAACAGAATTTTCTGTTTATGCGTGGGTACAGAAAGTTATTTATTTTTAATAAGCTAAAGTGAGCTTTTTTTTATCTTTCTCAATTACTATATCTGTTAATTAAGTACATTTTTAAATATAACATTTCTTAAGGCAGTGTAATTGATAAAGTAATTCAATATTTAACGACAGTTTTTAAACATGTAAAACGATACCTTTTAAATTGCTTACTTGCTTAACATCAATTGTTTCCACCTCATTTTATTGTTTTACTAGCATAATAAGAAAAAGTCACCATACTTGTCAGAATGAAAGCAGAAAAACGATCTTTCAGAGGAAGAAGTGGTTTCAGTGAAATTAATTACATAGTTACCTAAAGGGTACAAGAAAAAAAATCTTTCACTATAAATACAAAAGCAAATAATATTTTATACACAGATTTTTTTTAAAAAATCAATGGAAAAAGATTAACGCTGATAAAAAATAAAACAGGAAACAAGGCATTTATATCATATTTTTTGTTAAACTTTTATTTATAGGAGACGCCATGATATTTTCTAATTGACTTACTAGTACTATTTCATTCAGGATCAAAATGTGTAATAAACAGACTACTGCTTCGTTTTACAGAAATAGCTATTAATTTTGTTTAAAATGATGAAATTTAATTTCAATAATTAAAAAAAAACAATCATCAAGGCTCTATAGAAATCAAACTATTTAAATCAATACATGTGTAAAAAAAATCAGATAGAGCTTTATCGTTCATTTTACTTATGTAAAATTCAGATTCTTGCTTGAAAATTTAATCTTTAGCAAATATGCTCGTATATGCTCGTTAAATAAACATTTACATTTACAGAGACGGGTCAAAGCCAGACAGAGGTGGCCAGATGGCTGAATGTGAGTCTTTCTGTGGTTCATGGACACTGCCAACAATTTTCGAACGACGGGTTTGGCAATTAGAAGGCTCAGCCAAGCTAAGCAATACGACAAGCGTCCATAGCCGATATCTGTGAGGAGCAAAAATACGCTAGAGAGAGCGTCAAGCGTGGTTCATGGACATTGACAACAAATTTCAAACGACGGGTTTGGCAATTAGAAGGCTCAGCCAAGCTAAGCAATACGACAAGTGTCCATAGCCGATATCTGTGAGGAGCAAAAATACGCTAGAGAGAGCGTCAAGCGTGGTCCATGGACATTGACAACAAATTTCAAACGACGGGTTTGGCAATTAGAAGGCTCAGCCAAGCTAAGCAATACGACAAGCGTCCATAGCCGATATATGTGAGGAGCAAAAATACGCTAGAGAGAGCGTCAAGCGTGGTTCATGGACATTGACAACAAATTTCAAACGACGGGTTTGGCAATTAGAAGGCTCAGCCAAGCTAAGCAATAAGACAAGCGTCCATAGCCGATATCTGTGAGGAGCAAAAATACGCTAGAGAGAGCGTCAAGCGTGGTTCATGGACATTGACAACAAATTTCAAACGACAGCTTTGGCAATTAGAAGGCTCATCCAAACTAGCCAATGCGACAAGCGTCGATAACCTATATCTGTGAGGAGCAAAAATTTGCTAGAGAGAGCGCCAGGAATGGTTCATGGACATTGACAACCAATTCAGACGATAGGTTTGGCAATTGGAAAGCTGACAACCAAGGAAAGCTAAGCATTACGAAAAGCGCCAATGGTTAGAATCTGGGGTTATGAGGTCGTAGTAACATAGGATTCCTATTTGTTATATTTTAAAGCAAAAATAAATAGTTTTAATACATAATTTTATTCTTTCATAAAAGATAACCATCATAAAAGATAACCAGTCTACCTTCCTTGGAGGATAATATTCAAAAATATCCTCAAATCGGAATTTAGGTATTCGTCAGTTGTGTATTTTGCAGCAGGCAGTTTATGGATAGATTTTTTTAGTTTAAGATCACACGGGATATCTTAAAAAGAATGTCCCCCTCCTACCTTTCATATGTTACGAATTTTGGAAAATGCAGCTTTACCTAACATTTATGTAACAAAATTCACGTACATGCCAAATTTTGTGTTATTAGCTTCTGTAGTTTTGTCTGGGCGAAGCATTGACACACGGAGAAGCGACGTTACCTTATGGTCCCCATAATACGCAGGGTCGTTATAATTAAACTTTCCCTACAAACATGGTTCTACAATTACAACGGATGAACCAAATTTGGCATATAGACTATACATGAGATGCGCTCAAAAAATAAATAAATAAATAAATAGTTAAAAATATGTTTACTAGATGACATTTCGCATGAAAGAAAAAACAGCACATTTTAACAATGGAAATGGGGAATTCGAAATATACAAACAATTTCAATATTTATTCAATTGTCCAGATATTATTTTTCACCCTTTAACAGCTAATTCGCAAGATTTTTTGAGCAGAATTCACCATGCGAAGCGCCACCTGGTGGATACTCTTGAATTAAATTTGAAAAAACTTCCTTGAATGTATCTCGTGAACAGTCCATATGAAAAATTCGGCAGCAATCGGCTGAAGCGTTTCAGCTGCAGAATGCTGTTTCATGGGAAGTTTAATTATAATCAACATATTGCTACAAAGTGGATGGAATTCTGTGTAAACTTTCTCATATACTATAATTTTCACTCCTTACACAAAAAACCATAAAGGTTGTTGAAAAACTTTCCAATACGCCAAATGATACCTGCATACAAAACTGAAATATTTATATATGTAGATATAAAATATTATCCCATGCTGTGCCAATATATAAATTCTTTTAGTACAAACTATTCTGAAAAGAAATTCAGGAGTAATATGAAATAGATAGAAATTTCTAAACGCTGTCCTAAAGTTTCTATTTTTGTCACAATCGAATAATGCGTGCATCGATAATACGTTACTAACCTGGACAGCCAATGAAATAGTTTTTTTAAATAACTGTTGAGTAAGAACAAAGATTAATTTTTCTTCAAATTCTCTTTCATAGTTTCGGCATTCCATGCTGAAATAATTCTCCGAGGCTTCCCAGGAGACTTTTCGAAATGAAGTTACGGTTGAGGTAATCTTCTTTTTTATTTTTTCGCCATTTTTCATTTGCTTAATATTTTCTTTATTGCGCTGCACCCTCGGGGCGTTTAATTAACAAATTGAGGCAGAATTTTCATCATCTTCGCGTTCTTTATGTGTGAATGTAAATTCTTTCCGAGAATTTCTTCTTTTTTAAGAGAATGTAAAACAAAAAGAATTGCGTACATTCAGGTAACCGAAATGGCACTGGTCTAGTCTCTACTGTGAAAAGAAAAAGTGTTTTATTGGAAAGATAAACGGAAATATATTTACACTCGAAACAGCAGGTTTTTCAAAAGTTGATAAAGTTGTTCTTTAAGAACTCATGCAACTTTGGAAACGTTTTTTAAGGGTGTTTCACCTGATGTCGTCACAGGATTTTTGAATAAACAGACCCATGATCTTAACTCTCGAAAAAATGAATAATGCCTCTTCGCGCAATACATTATGGACTACTTAGCAATGTAAGGGATATCAATCTGGCCAGATACTGGATACCAAATATCCGGCCAAACTTTTCAACCTAATATCCGGTAATCCAGCAACAGTATGTTTTCTTTTATATTCAGTTTTATTTACACTAGTTTTCTTAGGTTATTCAGCTGTTACCTTATTATATTTATTGTTTTATTTTTTCTCATTAATTTCAAATCATTTAATTCGAAAATCACAAATCTTTTTGGCATTGTTTCCGTGAAATTAGTACCACTTCTATTGCAATTAAAGTTGGTACAAATTACAATGTTGCTGAATCAGCTCTCCTTCAAGAATTAGATAAATATCTTGCAAAAGCAATTACTCATTGAAAGAAAAACACCTTCATTCAACAGTTGAAAAAACAAAGTAACAAATTTCCCTACTTTATCAAAAGTAGGTGGAGGTGGAAATTTTTTTCACCAACTAGCAGTATTAAAGCAAGTAGGCTTTCTTATGAGCAAGGTCAATTTAAGGGGAATAAAAACAAAGACTGCAAAACAGTTAGCGGTTTTGCACAATAAATTTATCTATCTTATAAAACGATAGAATTGGTTTTTTCAGTTTTCTATATATGATAAAAAAAATATTCTAAAATGTATGTAAAACGAAATATTTTTTCAAAACTTTTTTTTCTTATCTTCTTCTTATTGCAGTTTTTTGAATTTTTTCATTTATTATGTTTATTAATGTTATTTATCAGTATATAATTTTAGGCCGGATGCACTGCCGGATATATTTAATATCCGGCTACTGCCAAATTATCCGGCATATTGGTTGGATGGAGTGTGTTTGTCGGATATCCTTTGCATCCCTTCTAATAGTACAGCTATATGTCTTATATGGTAATTTCAGAAAATATTCAAAAGCACAAAAATTGCCTTCAAAAAATTACCGAAACGTTATTTGTATAGAGAAATATTGCGAAATTCCGTATTTTTAGCATTTTCTCATGAGTGTTTCGTAACTCCTTCGTTTCTTTGCTTGTAATAGTTCACAGTACATCTTATAAAAAGAAAGTCTACACTTTTCGAGTCTCTAGTGCAGTTTAGTTATTCACTAGGTCTGTCTAAAGCTGTTTAAAAATTGCATGATTTCCAAAAAGAACAGCATTAAATAATCCAATTGCAATAGACACTCGAAAAAAAAAATTTTTGACTGCCTCTTTACACTGGAAAAAAATTATGCCACTGACATCTAGAAAATAATGGGTGGAATTAGAATTTATGAGTCTATGTACTCCCTCTAAATACTATATCATATGAAGGCTCCACGGGATGAACGATGAGAGTCCAATACAGCTGATTTTCCAAAAAATCGAAAGGCGCACGGGACTTTCCACGTTCTTCCCCAGTAAGCTGTATCTTTGGGCTATATTTTCAGTCTATTCTCATCGTTCTTTCAACTTATGGGTTCGGATATTAATAGTGCCACTCATGAACAACAGAATGCAGTAGAAACCTCAACATTGACGAAAAGTGAATGTTGAGTTCACTTTCATCGTTCTTCCCGTGGACCCTTCATATGATGAGACACTTTAGAGCCCACTTATCCAATTTTTAGATCTCTCCTCTATAAGCTGGCGCCAGTACCCCGATGAAAATACCTGTCAATCGCTGTGTACGCTAGCGAGTAGACTCACAAACGGTCATTCTAGTGCTCCAAAACTCGAACGATCTTTTCTCGTTACACAAGCTAAGTCATTCTGCTGCGAGGAACCAGAATACTACGGACTAGAAATTCTTGACCCTTTCGTCTGTACTATTTGTGCATATCACTTACACGCATCATTCAGCGATCTATTCTACTAGTTTTGGGGAGCAGAAAACAACCATCTATTTGTTTTATATGAAAGCGGAATTTTTTTTTCTCTCTCTACAAATAGTAAACCTATAACAATTACGAAATATTCAAGAAAAAAAAGTCCTAAAAATATGGTCATTTGCAATGTTTCCCTGAATGAAAAACTTTTAGGCCCATTTCTTGAAGGTGATTTTCAGGCTTAAGAAATTCTTCTCTGAAAGTTACATGAGACGTATGAGTGTACCGTTAATATAAGTGCATAGTGTACTCGGTGAAATCTCATTATTAATTTTTTCGAGTGTTTAACATCATTGGTTTGCTTTTAAAGCTATTCAAAAGTCCTCTGATGCCGGTCGCTTTGTAAACGGAACAGTCTTAAAAGTTCGTAAAAAAATCTTCTTAACGAGAAATTTGTAGAAAAAAAGTTCAACTAGCTGTATTGCTAAAAATAAGGTGATTTTTTTTTTACCTATATTAATTTGGGAAGATATACTAAGCCATATATTGTATTTTGATCACAAAAGTCTGTATGCAGAGTGCGTCACAGAGTGCGTCAAATAAGTAATTAGACAACTAGCATTACATTCAAATTTTCATTTCAGTTTCGCAATAATATGGTAAAACTGATCCCCTTACACTTTCACGCAAGGTCTGCATCGGGCATACACGTTGTTGAAGCAGTGTTTGAAGTTGTGATTGTATACCTACAACAGCCAGATGGTCGTAGCACGTTGGATGTCCTCGATTTCACTGAAACTTCCCCATTTTAAAGTACATATAATGTTTACAAAAGGAAAAAGTCAGAAGGGGCTAAATCTGGAGAATAAGGTAGATGATTAGATAGAGAAACTTTCTGTGAGCCAGCTCACTGTGAGCCGGTGCAGTATCAACCTTTGCATCGTAGTGTGATCAACAGATTGAAAGAAGTGCACAGTCCGAACTTCCGAAAGTTTCCACAACTTGCGTGATCAATGCCAAAAAAAAACAATTACAAATATTTTATATTATGCATGAACCACGATTTAGGCTTCATTTTCTATTTGTATATAAAGTGAGTGAATTTTTGAATGCATGTTTTAAATTTTAATCTATAAATGTACATAATTTGTATTTGTTTATTCATCCTTTACGCAAATACATCTTTATAAAAGCAAAATACCACGGCGAAAGTTTTAAATACTACACCATTTTTAAAATTCCGACATCAGTGCATGGTTGATCGAGAATTTAAACAGAAGGTCTTTCTTATTTTAATTATGAACATTCGCCTTAATTTATTTCAAATTAAATGTTCTGATACGCAATGTGTAATGAACAAAAGATTCCTACTGTTTGAAATTACATCTTTGTCAGCTTATATATGACATTTCCTATTAAAATGCTACTGCTGTTTTAGATGCCCAAAATAGATGCTACTAACATAAACATGAGATACTTTACAAAGAATTAAACAATTCTTAAATTATTTTATCAGCAGTTTCATTTAAAACATTTATGATGGATTTCTGGGTTAAGATAAAAATCAGTACAAGATGAAGTAGAATAAGTTATGAGGGCGCTAAATCGTGAATGCAGCGAAAATTTATAGAAATAGAATTTAGAATGATTTCTATTATTCATAGCGTTCGTTTATTTTATCTTATGTTCAGTTGGAAGGAAATTTTGATTTGGTTTTCGAAGGAACGTTTTCTTATACTTCTTTCGATCGAAATTTCAATATTAGGACCATTTGTCTTCTCCCTCTTGCATAAATTATCAAATTCTGTTTTAATTTGACAGTTTCGAGAAGATAGATTTTAGCCATTAATAATTCATTAAAACTGGTGTAACTTAACTTGTTTTGCCATTTCTAAAATACCTCTGTGTGGGAGAATCTGAAATTGCACTAGCAAATTTTTTTTAGGGCTGTTTTGATATTACGTGCAAGAACACATTCATCTACATAGCAATAAATAAATAAATCACCCCGGGGTTTCCAAATAGCTTTAATTTTGAAACAAGCCGCTAGGTGACGCCAGGGAGAAAACTAGCTGAAGTAGACACACACCACAAACCATATGCGAAAGTTTCAGTTCGGTAGCTGCTTTCAAATTGTCGGAAGACGCTATTTTCTGAATTTTTTCCCTGTGAGCAAATTTTCAGATCTTTAATCAAACTTAAAATAAAAGTGCTAGGATCAAAACTTACTGTTTTGATATTGCTTGTTCTATAAAGGGGTTTCTTTCTTCACGTAACTATCTGTTTGTTTTTCAAATAACTTATGCAGATACTCGTTGACGTAGTATCAAAGTTCTAATATGGCTACGGGGCAGGTTCTTCATCAGCTCACAGGGTGTTTTTTCCAACCCATGTCTTACTGGAATCCGTCCCCCGACCTAACAGCCAGTCCTGTTGTACTCATTAAAATTGTTTTTATTGTGTAGTAAAATCGGTGAAATAGCGATATATGAAACGGTTAATTCTAAATGTTTTGTTACAGATTTAAATTTTGATTAAATTATAAAAAAGATTATAAGAAGAATGCCGATAGAGGCTCGTGCATTCTTGAAATAATAAATGCCGCTAGTCAGGGAGGGCTGCAGTGTCAGAAAAATATCCATGGACTTCAATAATCCCTGCAAGACTCTGGACAATTACTGGTCGAAATGCCGTTTATTAAACAATCTTCCACAACAAGTGCCACTATAATATATGATCTGCAGCCTGGTGCAACTCAACCAGAAATGTTTTCGCAGGAAAACTTACACCTGAAATGCCTGTTTTGCCAATCGAATCAAAATCAATTGTCCCAGAGTTGTCTTAAGTAATAAAAACTCTGCCAGAATTACCACCGCTTGAAATACTTCCTCCAAACATGCTGACAATAGAATACGCCAGAGATCACGAGTTTCCAATAAAAGATAACAAGCAGGATCTGTTGTCTGCGTTTTACCATTTAAAGCACATATGGGCTACGCTGGCCCTCTACGGCGTTTGATCCGGCTATCGGAACAGGACAAAACCCTGTACAAGACCCACATGAACCATTCAAAATCCCATATAAATCCCAATTACACGGCCCGAGACTACGCTAACATCCTAAAGTTTGACCCGCAACTTTTCAAAGGTTGCCCACACTGAAAAAAAGAAGTCTGTTAAACTGACAGAAAAAAACTGTCAGCCAGGACGCCAGTTTATTTCCGTATATTTTAAATCTTCCGTATTTTTTTTCCGTATACGGAAGATTTCTGTAAAATAAACAGAGAATCTGTAAAATTTACGGAATAAACTGGGAAAACAGAAATAAACTGGCGTCCTGGCTGACAGTTTTTTTCTGTAAATTTGACAGACTTTTTTTGCAGTGCATACCTGATTTAAAGTGCAATTGTAAAATTTAACCCTGTACATTTTTTGTAGGCTGGAAAACTTTCCGCATACGGAACGAATTTTCCAGCCTTGGATGAACATGCTTAACTACCAGCTATCAAAAAGTATACCCGCCTTTTTTTTTGAAAAATCTCTCAAAACAGATTTTTAAAAATATTCAAAATTGAAAGTGAAAAATGTTGCAAAATGTGTCCCGGTCTCTCTCATACAGGATCAATAAAAGAACGTCACGAATACCTTTAAAACGTTTAGTTTTTAATATTTATTTTCATATTTACCAAAAGCCTCAAGATTTTGTCCAATGTCCTATTTTTATATGTAATTTGCGTTAAAAGTTTTGTCCGAAATATTCTTGCAAACACTGTACACTATACATTCCTTTCTTCGAGAATTTTATACAACCAGTTTGACCAAACCCTTACTGTCACCATCGTTCATCACAGTCCAATTTTGTACGTTCAGAATATGACTCTAACACTTTTCTTGGTGTGTGATAGTGAAACAAAAGTAAATAATTGAACAGACGTCTGTAGGATTCTTCAAACCAAACAAAACCCGAACCAAATGTGCCAATATCAACAATAAAAATCATTCTTTTAAAAAAGTTTTACTCTGCTATAGAATTGTTTCTAGCGAATAAAATCCTCTAAAGTTAATATTTATAGCTAGAATGTTTGTTTTATGTCTGGTTCTTTTATCTTTAAGCTTTTTTTTCCTTATAACTTTAATATTTGCATTTGAAACACTTCCCTTTTTTATATTTTCGCAAAAGATTAATAGGAACATATTAATAAAAACAAGAACAGTTTCATACTCTTTCTTTAAAACCTTTATATAAACATTAATAACGTAAAGTGTCACACTTTCCTAAAGATCACACACAAAAAAAAAAATACTTTCTGTCTGCAGGTTATTAAATTTTTGTTCAACAAAATAATCGCAAAATTCGCATGTATTCGTTTAAAAGGAAATATTTTTAACACGCTCTCTTTGTAATCTATGATAAGAAACTAACAATATCTCTTTTATTTATAGATAGTAACTTTACGTTTTATTAAATTGAAAATATAGTTATTACATTTTCTGTTCTTTTCAACAAATTGTTGTAGCACATTTTTGTCGATATTTCACTACGTAAAATAAAGTTATTTGTTTACAAAAAAATTTTCTTACCGTTTTTCCTTAAATTTTTTGTAAATATGAGTCTAGTTTTTTAGATTTAAATTTTCAAATTTCTTATGAAGCCTAGAAAACATTATTTTTGTTGAAAATGATTCGGAGTTTGATACACGAATGGATGAGACAGACATGTATTCGATTATAAAGCCATTATAAGAGAAAAGAACATAAAATAAAGTTATGCAGTAAAATTTAAATCAGAAATATAACTAAAAATCAGTCATATATGTAATATAAATGTAAAAATAACTTAAAATAATAATTACAGAATGTGTTCAAGTACTACAGTATTTCTATTTTACACTGTTCGTAGTGCAACGCATACAAATTTCATAAAGTTATTAAAATATGGGTGCTTAAATTAATAAAAATATGTAATAAAATAAAAATTTATAAAAATAAGCTTATTTAAAAAAAGTCTTGTGTATTTTTTTTAATTGACGGATTATGCTGATGCCAACTAAAACTGGTATTACGACGAGAGTATGAAATTTAGGTCTCAGAATATAATGAGGCTATCTTTGAAAATCATTAAAATTGTGATATTCCAGAGACTAGCCAAATATTAGGAATGTATGACAGGAAAATGCTGATTTATAAGCTATAGTTCCCTTCAGCTTTTACGAATCAAGCCGTAGTAGATTTCCAGAGCAAATGATAATATACTGCTTTGATTTTTTGTCACCAGCGTCATATAGTATCTGATGCTTTAACGGATCCCACCTAAACAGTTTGATTTTCTTTTGTGTTTTCTCCTTTGTTTCTAAGATGAGTCATTTTATCTAATCGGAATGCTTTGACAGCTTCTTGTAGAGGTATTTGTCCTTGATCTCGCCTGGACACAATTTCGTCTTAACACAATTTCACGGCCTTTACCTTTTGCCGTTGAACAGCCATTTGTGTAGTCGAACAAATCCAAAATAAAAGGATTTTTGATTTCCTTCGAAATTACCGTTGCTAATGAAAGACAGACAGCTAGAAGCATGGTGTTCTATCGCTATACGAAACACAAACTCTCTTATCCATGTAATGTCCCAGAATGCGCAGCACTTGCTTTCCAGCCGGTGAATTAGATAAACTTGTACCCGGGTACAAAGCAGAACAGAAAGCTTTATACTTTCTCTGCCCTGCGCTTAGTTTCTATAGCAATAGGTTTTTCTATAGTGTATAATATATGTTTCATTAAGAATCATCGTATGGCAGTCGGAATCCCCCTAACTTGTTTCAAAATAAAATCTTGCCACATGCTTCAGGAAAATGATTTCTGTTGCCTCCGACCAAAATCTTTTCATCTATGAATCAATAATGCAAATTCTGTTCTATGAACGAATAGTTATTTCAACATTTTCAGGTTTCTACAGTGATATATATCTACTATAAACTGGAGAAATTCAAAATCCAACAATACAAGTCGCTTAAATCCTGCGGCAATAGGAGGAAATTTTAAAGAAACTCTTTCAACGGGAACATTTCTGTCTATAAACTATAAATTCTAGGATTATAATACAACTTAATGAAATAAGCAAAGAAGACATCAGGGAAGTCGATATCATTGGTGCTAGAAACTCATAAGCATTCAACACGAATTTAAACTGGCAAGTAATATATTGAAGTAATGATCCAGCTTGCGCATTAATCCATCTTGTCTATTTAAATATTTATGGAATTCCGTACCGGATGTGCTTATCTGAGAAAACCGTTTCATGTCCCATTAATATCGAAAAATGCATTTATCAACTTATTCCGTTCAATAGCATCAGCTTCGTGGTTCGTGCAATTAATTCTACATTCTTCCTGTCTCGTAGAAGAACATCCGTTTAATTGACATGTGCGGCTAATTCTGTCTTCTGTCACTGTTCTGGCCCAAGAAATATTTCCTGTATCTGACTACGTTTCTTGGATATTTAATCTTGCACAGAAAGTCTTGCGTTCATTCGAAGTGTTTATCCGCGAAACGGCATCAGTTTGCTGTTGATTGATTTTTTGGCTTTGTTATAGAACTCAATTTCAGCAATTTCACGTGACCGCAAATATTTGATCCATAAAACATTAGTACTTTATTGGGAAAACTACCGTATTTACCCGCGTATAAGTCGAGAAATTTTTGACAAAAAAAGGCTTTAAAGGGACTTATACGAGGTATTTAATTTTTAATTTCTTTTTTTTTTAAATCAGAAGTGAAAAATAACCTTTTAAAAGACAATTGTTCCCTTCCCGCATTCCATAACACAGTGATTTAAAGTTGATTTCCATACCAGGAACAATATAGCGATACAAAGATTGAAAGCGTGTATCATGTTGCTGTTGTTGTGAGCTCCAGGTCGAAGGGTAGGGTGCCCCCGTGGAGGTCTTTCTAAGGGTTCCTAACCCAATACGTGTATCATGATGAGCAGGTGACGACGAAGGAATTTTGTGAGTTGTTTGACGGGTCCGATACTGAATCGGATCTTGAATCAGTTTAACTTTCTATATTAGTACTTTACCATATCATACTATCAGTAGCGTCCTATTATTATTATTATTCATTATTGTTAGTTTAATTTTGTATACTACTTTTGCATATTATTATCTTTATTGTTGTATATTTAGTACTTTCTTTTTTTCAGATGATTTTGAATAAATGTATTTTTAAAAAAAATTAAAGTTTCTTGATCGGGAAAGTGGTGGATCGACTTATACGCGAGATTTTAAAAAATTCAAATTTCTTAATCAGAAAAGTGGGGGGTCGACTTATACGCGGGATTTTAAAAAAATCAAATTTCTTAATCAGAAAATTGGGGGGGTCGACTTATACGCGGGATCGACGTATACGTGAGTAAATACGGTATATTTCATTTGCCACATAAATAAAATATGTAATTTTATATTTTTAAAGACATAGATTAATAGTATCTTATATTACTAAATTTTTATTAGCTTGCTCTCTTGTTATGGCATTCCAGTTCAAAATTTATTTTCAAACTTTAGTTGTTTTCTATCTTCTGATCAAGTTGTAACTTAGTATAACTTGTTCTAACTAATTAAATCTTATCACACTCAATACTACTGTTTTCCTTATTTTGATGTTCTTAAAAAAGAGTAATTTCATTTATGTTTTGATCCGAAAATCGTGTTTTTCAGCATATTGTAATTCGTTATCGAATCTGGTCGTGCCCACCCAACTGTTGATCGGTTTATTTGCATAACTCGTTATAACGTTGCCCATATAAAATATACGACAACCAATAGGAAAAAAGAACACCAAAATTGTAAAATATTTTTAAAAAAGTAGTTTTTCCCTTTCCTCCTTTAATCTTGATATCAAGTTTCAATATTATTTCTCCGTCATTATATTCATTTCTGGAAGCAAAAGTAAACTTATACGTGCGAAGGTTTATCTTATTTTGGTATCCATAAAAAAAATTATTTATGTTTTTTATCCAAGAATCGTGTTTTCAGTACATATTATAATCCATTATCGAATCAGGTCGTATAGGCTGTTTTTTTTAATCTTTGCATCATTAAAAAGCTCTTTCGATTCTAAAAAAAACCTTTTGGGGAAAACGGAAGAAAGTTACTATTAATACCTGAATTAATGCAAAATGCGATCATTAAAAAGATGAATTATACAGGTCACTTTTCTGTCCCCAAAATACGAGAATTTGTAAGGTAAGAGATCTATTGTCCAAAATTGAGACAACAAGACTCAACAGCGATAGCAAATTACATTGTCTGTATTTTACACAATAAGAAACACGGTGAAGCCAAATGACTTTTGAATCCAAATCCGAGACAAAACTAGCCTTTAAGCATCTACCATATTGATCACATAAGCCTATTGCCATCTACAAAAGATACCAATACATCTTCACAGTCACTGATGTCTTCACCAAGTTTGCGTGGTTTTATCTTGTTACGTGAGATTAAAAAAGTCACAGACAAGCTGAAATTGCAACAAGTAGTGTCTGCTAATCCTTCAAGAATAATACCTGACATGGGGTCTGCATTCATGTCTCAGAATTTTGAAACCTTGTGTTCAACTCGTGCTTTATTTTTTCTGTCATTATATTATAGTACTGATGGCTTTTTATCATGCTCCCGTTGCTTCTACAGGAGTAGCCCTACCCGATGCCTCAGCAAACCCCAAAACATTTTCTCCCCGGATTGTTTACCTCAAGCTGGAAAACTCAAATACTTACCCTTGATTCAATTAACAAATATGGTACTTAATATTTAATGAATTTTGTAGGTATCCTTGCTGGGGAGATAGAATAGATTTGTTGCTATGAGTTTTTGAGCTCCAATAAGACAAAAATTATACCTCTATCATTTAGTAAAAAGCTTCATATTTTATTCTACATGTACATATTTCTAAGGGAAGATAACTCCGCTTGTATCGATGATGCAATTGAAGAGGACTTATAGTAAGTTTCATTGGGGCATTTAATAGTTCAATATCAGTAATAAATAAAAACGGTGCAATGAGATGAAAGATGCGGAAATTGTATTCTAATGCCCATTGCCTTTTCAAAAATTAGATTAAAAATCATACGTCAACTATGTGAATATTTTTACCGCTTCAGTGATTATGGCCTTTGGGCATAATTAAGGTGCTTTTAAGCTTATTTTATCGTCATTTGCCTCTAAACAGCAAATATATCCCAATAAGGGTCTTTCCCCATGGAGAATATCCGATGCAACCTGTGTTCTATATAACCTCCCTTAGAAACACCGAGCTCTACTAGTCTGGGAATCATAAATTTCCATGAATCCTATAATGTAGTCTCGAATCAATTTCGTTAAACTTACTGAATGAATCAATGATTCAAAATAACAAAGTAAACGGAATTAAAAATACCGGTTAACAGAAAACAACAAAATACAAAATGCGCAAAATAAAAAGTACCCTTCGTTAAAAGTTTCTTTTTTATTTAAAAACATTCATGCACACGGAAATTGGTTACTCATTTATCACCCTGAATTCTCTTAAAATATTACTTTTTTTCCCTCATTTAAATAAATCATGATATTAATTTACTTCGTGACGAATGTCACCTTCGCACGTATAAGTTTACTTTTGCTTCCAGAAATGAATATAATGACGGAGAAATAATATTGCAACTTGATATCAAGATTAAAGGAGGAAAGGGAAAAACTACTTTTTTTTTAATATTTTACAATTTCAGTGTCCTTTTTTGTTATTGAAAGCAAAAACTACTTTTAGATCAAATGATATATGGTAGCTTTTAATTATAACAAATTGACAAAAAAAGGCACGAATAAAGCCGTCTTTTCTATTTCTGAAGGGAATAATTAAGAGCCACGCAATTCTTCGCCATAAATGAAAAGCGTGGCTGGAGGAAGATAAGTAATTACTCTTCAGACACCTTTTTTCAAGATTCTGCGGATATTTGCGTTTACATTCTGGATTAAAATATTTAAGAGCAGTTCCTGGGGATTCATTTCAAGCTACAATTAACACAGAAAATTGAAACAGTGGAATTAAGTTTACAGCCGTTGGCAATTTAAATTGCAGGGAAAATGCCTTTGGGGGAATGACATGCATTTAAAATGGATTCGCCTTAATTTTGTGTTTTTCCTGTAGTGTGCAGAGTAAATTAAAGTAGGTTATGAAGTTCCTTTTTTACAGAAGTTATTCTTGTAGGTAAGTATGTTGCGCTCCAAAGTATAGAGATGCATGCATTTTTCTTTACTTTTATGTCTAAAATTTTACTACATAATACGCTTAACAAACGGTTCAAAAAAAAAGAAAGAAAGACTTATTTCTTTGTATCTGTCGGCATCTTCAATAGAAACAGTATGAGTAACACTGATTCACTGAGATTTGATTTCTTTCTGTGGGGAACCCTCAAAGCTATCGCTTGTATTAAGAGCCTGAGAGTTTCTGTAATGGATCCAAAAAAAAGGCTTATTTCTAAATGTTTGTCGGCATCTTCAATAGAAACAGCATAAACAACACTGATTTACTGAGATTTCATTTCTTCCTGTGGGGAACCCTTAAAGCTTTCGCGTGTATCAAGACCCTGCGAGTTTTTTCAATGGATCTCTTAGCAATACTGGTCTGACCTGCTACTTCAGAAATATATTTTCAATGCGCTCGAGCCCTTTTTGTACGATGAAACGTCTCATCAAGAATTCTGTATCTTCCCACTTTTGTGGAGAAATAAGGACTAGAACTGCTTCCAAATGTTGGAGACATATAGACTACATATGTATGCCAGATTTCCCCCGCCGTGAGGCTGTTGCAATTTTTAGTCTTTAGACTATGCATGACTGCCTGGTTAGACACCTTTTTGCCACTGGTGTCTTCCCGAACTACCACTGCACTGAAAAATCACTCAAATTACTGGTGTTAAACGATAAAGTAATTAAAAAACTTTGTAAAAAAACATCCATCCTCTTACCTATTACTTCTTATGTGTGTTTTTTACAAAGTTTTTTAATTACTTCACCACTGCACTCTCTGCGGGGACCATGTCAAAATGGATAGCCACCGCACCACCTACTGCAGAGCTCTTCGTGGAATCTCCTTGGTCGGGCTATATTGGGAGACTAGAAGAAACCGTATGAGACAATGATTTTCCTTGTTTTGTTTCTTGTTTCCTTGTTTTTCTTTTTGATATTTTCTGTCCAGTTCTCCGCCGTTAGAAAAGAAAGTGTACTCGAGAGTTTTCAGAAATTGATGCTCCGTCAGTCTTCGAGCATTTGTTGCAACATTATGACCAGTATTCAAACTAGTATGTCATTTGTACTCATAGCGTCCAATTATAAAGGTACCCGAGAACTGTTAGCCACTTCATGAAATTAAATAAAAGAAAATTCTAAGTACAGACTAGCATTAAAATATAGTTTCATACATAGCAAAATGAATAGCTTTCAACAGAAGATCCTTTAGTGACTCGTAAAGCATCTAAACGATATTGGATTTTCTTCCAAGTATTAGAAAGCATCTGAGGAGTTATGGAATGAATAGCAGCTGTGATTCTCTGCTTGAGTTCCTGTGCTTTAGGTTTGATTTTGATTTATGGGATTACGGCTGATTATCTGATCGAGGGATCTAGACCGAGGGAGGGGTGCCTTCCGTCTTGGCCTTTCTGTACATTAGGGCATGTAGTCCTGTATACAATATGTTTGAGGTAACACCACACGAAAAAAGCCAATGGAGTTCAATCCGGCGATCAAGGAGCCCACTGAAATGGACCACCCCGACCTATCCATCTGTTTGCGAATTGTTGATGGAGGCAATAGCGCACAGACGTTGACCCATGTGGAGGTGGGCCGTCCTGTTGAAAAATCACATTGCCAAATCTTTGCCACAGTCGCCATGTCCATTACCCTCTTCTGAATCTATTACAAAAGTCCTTGACACCTAGCTCCATCTATCCAAATTTTTGGTACAAAATTATAGGAAATGAAAATCTAGCACTTTTGTAATTCGGCAATCATTGAAATAACCCGGTTCGTACGTACAGATTTTTTAAAATTTAATATTTTAAAGTGTCCAACAATTCTCGTTCCCCTGTATTTCTAATGAATCATTCTCTTGTGTCCCTTCAGGTCTTCCAACTGTGCTGCCATTTCCCTCAAGCTTTCATAGTCATGGTTTGATTAAATTAACAAAACATTTGGTTATTTCAGTTATTTCAACGAAATTGTTTGGTTAGATTGTCAAAATGTTTTGTTGAAATAACCAAATTATTTTAACAAAATAATATTGTTAATTCAACAAAACTTTTGTTGGCGCTATTTCATCCAGATAATTTTGTTGATGTAACAAAACAGTTTTTTCAGTGTAATATTCAAAAACTTTTACACAGATATATTGCTAATGTAATTATTTTTTCTTTTTCTTCGGCACAAAAAGAAAATATGCAAACAAACAGGGAGAACCTACACTGTCTATTTATTTACCCGTTTATGAAATTATTTAAATTAATAATTCATGATGCTATTTACAAACAGGGAGAACCTACACTGTCTATTTATTTACCCATTTATGAAATTATTTAAATTAATAATTCATGATGCTATTTACTTTATATTTGAAAAAACTGGTATTCAAGTTATTTAACGTAAGAAAGCAAAACACATTTGTGTCAATAACGCATAAGGACGATACTGTTTTCTTTACGATTGAAATATTTTTTTAAACTGATTTGTAGTTTTATATGCTATAGTTGCCACTGTGTTAAGTAGCAACTCTAAAATAATTATCAACCTTAATGTAACTTTATTTTTTTTAAATCATTTAAAAATATTTCTTTCACGCTTCTTGAATAAATGTAGTCAAACATAAATAAATGTAATTAGAATTTTGACTTTTTCAATTTATTCCCTAGTTGAAATCTTTACGCTTACTCATTACAGTAGTACAATAATTTATCAACCTAAAACTTTAAACACAATACTAAGTACATTTCAAAAAGTCAATCTTTTTTAAATATTTTGAAAAGCTATACTTCAATTTCTTCTCTTCGATAGATTTAAATAAATTTGAATGACTGAATTAATATTTCAGCTTACAAAACATCAAAAGAATACTTTGTTGTTGAATTCTGGTTAAATACGAAAGTAAACTTCAAGCTATGTCCCAAAAAAAAAAAACGAAAGCAAGGAGGAATCTTACATTAAAAACAATAAACTGTAATGTGCTTCAAAGAATGTACTTTAAAAAATGTTCGAAAACGCAGCAGCTATTTATCTTCAGTACAACATCAAGAAAACAAGTTCAAAATGCAGTTTAAAAACTGCGGAACCCATAAAAGAAATTTTAAGTTTTAAATGTGACGAGTGGTTTTGTGCGATCATTATACTTCCGTGAACCTTGTAATGTTTCCTCTTTTATTATGATATTCCGGGAGTGGGAGAAGTTCCTAACATTTATACTAAAAAAAAAAAGACTCCTCTCCTCGCATTGCATTTGAAAAGTGTTCTATTTCTTCGCAATGTCGCCATTTCGTTTCACTTCCACTGGGATTTCATTTCTTATTTTTTCCTTTTTTGTTTTTGAGTTGTTTCCTTTTTTTCATTTTTAGATCTTAACTCGAAAATGGCTCTCCTTAATTCCATCATGTAACTTCATACTTTTCTTTGAAGAAGATTGGTTGGGTGATGTTTTTCGTGTGTATAATTCCGTGCTTCAATTTGTTTATCATAAATTTTTATTCGATGGAGAACTTTGCGATTCGTTCACAAAAAAATCGAACATCGAAGTTTATCACAAGTTAGTTTATTTTAGAAGATTGTTTGACTACGACAAGGTGATGCAGTGGCTATCGCGCTCTACTGCTATGCTTTGGGCCCGGGTTTGACTCCCGGCTGTGGGCGTGGATACTTGTGCCTCTCTTAATATTGCAATGCTGCAAAAATATGTATTTTGAAATAAAGGAACAACTGAGATGAAGGCCATAAAAGGGCCATAGATGTCGATAAACTGTGTCTTTCAAATGTCCAAATTTGTTGAACATTGATGAAATTCTGTGGAAAAATAAAAAAAAAGTCAAAATTCATCTTTTCAGAACACATCAAGGACAAATAAATCTAAACATTTCTTCTTTAAACTAAAATAGATTATTAAACTTGACTTCATTTTTTGGGACAATCAAATGCTAGCAATTTCGTTGTCCAATGCAAAAATACATAAGCTTTATTCTGATTTCCAATCCTCCTCACCATGGCACAGTGGTTATGCCACTGAAAATGGCCGAAGTGTAAACGTCCCGGGTTCGGGTCCCATCGCTCGGCTGTCGATCTAACGGTCTGGAGTTTTGGTAGGTTTTCTCCAGATGTAACGTGAATACGCGTTAGAACCCCTTAGAAAGTCCTCCTACCAAGGCACACCCCCCCATCCTAGGCAGATACCCCTCGTGCAGGTTTGCCTTATAAACCCAACTTCCAACTGATTCCTAATCCTGTACAGGGGGATTCAGAACTTTATGCCAGAAATATGAATGGTGACTGAGCAGACCAAGACGATTTTGAATCAAATAGGAATGTGGGGTCGGAAACGGTAGTCTCGATCTATCTGTTAATAATCAAGACGATTATTAAGACGATTATCAAGACGATTATCAGACGATTATCTGTTAATAACCAAATCGATTTTGAATCAAATAGGAATTATCTGTTAATAATCACTGTTATCACTGTTAACAATCACTGTTAAAAATCTGTTAATAATTCACGATTATCTGTTAATAATCAAGACGATTATTAAGACGATTATCAAGACGATTATCAAGACGATTATCAAGACGATTATCTGTTAATAACCAAGACGATTTTGAATCAAATAGGAATGTGGGGTCGGAAACGGTAGTCTTAGATCTATCTGTTAATAATCACTTTGGAAGAAGTGTTGAAATAACAACGAACTTTCCGACTATCCTATGCATGCTAATGCATCTTTCGCAAAAAAAACACTTAACCAAAATTAGTAGTTTACAAATCTATTTCATTTCATTGCTGAAAGTGCCGGAGAAAAGCTCATTGCTTATGAAACTCGTTTGGGAATTAAGACAAACACTCCGAGAGTTATAGTTTTTGAATCATCCGGTATTTATATTTACATATATTGACAAATATAGATATATAGATATAATTATAGATATATATAGATAAAAAGAACTTTGCGAATGCTACATTTTTTTTCCACAAAGTGCTTAGTGACAAAGTGACATTTTTTTTTTTTTTTTTTTTTGCAAATCTTCAAAAACTTGATTAAAATTCTGTTTATTACTTACTTATATTTGCTTTTTATATTGCTACCATTATTATCGTTGATTAAATTAACCCTTTAACGCGCAGTGTTCCCGCTCTGGGATCACCAAACTCAGACGTTTAGACTGTTGCAGTCACGAAGAATAGATTTGATTTCCATAAAAATAGTTGCGGGTGACATAGCTCCACAAGAATCCTTTACTTTTTAGCACATCATATAGCGTAAAAAAATTGTCACGATTGTTTTTAACAGCACTGTCATCTGCTGGAAAATGGAAGAATGTGAAAACAGCTGGATCGATTGCCCAATGCTGGAAAAAGGGCCGCCGTTGCCATCGCTCGACTTAACGACCAGCAAGA
Organism: Cheiracanthium punctorium; assembly: GCA_038373885.1. Classification (NCBI taxonomy): domain Eukaryota; kingdom Metazoa; phylum Arthropoda; class Arachnida; order Araneae; family Cheiracanthiidae; genus Cheiracanthium; species Cheiracanthium punctorium. Next base: position 263,158 of record JAWZYV010013941.1, read on the forward strand.
TGGCGACGATCGAAACGTTCATCGAGTGTCCCCGAACTAGAGACGCTTTTTTGACGCAGCTTGCTGTGCGTGGGCACAGCCAGCTGCGTCAAAAAAGCGTCTCTAGATCGTGTGACACGCGATGAACGTTTCGATCGTTCGCCATCTTGCTAGTCGTTAGTCGAGCGATGGAACGGCGGCCCTTTTTCCAGCATTTGGAAAGTGGTTGCGCCTCAAAGGGTTAAAAATGAAATGAAAAACGCATAGAATAGCTAGTCGTTTCTATAATACCGCAAAATACATACTCAAAGAGTCCACATCTAGAAAATTTAAGAAATAAAACTTTTCCGAATAGCTTTTAACAAATAATTGAACGCACGGATGAATGGTAATATTTTTACCATCTTCTGTGAATGAACAGTAGCTGTTCTGCGCATTTAACTCTGATTACTGATGAATCCAAAGAGTCGTAATTAGATTTTATGCTCTAGAAATTCATTTTTCTGACGATTAATCGATATATAATTAAACCAAAAGCAGTTCGACTGCACTCCTCGTACATTCTATGTTAACTCCAAATTAATTTCTTTCAGTTTCCCCCCCCCCCCCACACCAGAAACCCACTCTTCCTGTTCTCGTAAAAGACCACGCCTACATTAATACCAACCATCCATCTTGGCGCGAATTCATCAGCGTCCTGAAATTTTAAATCTCTTGGCACGTCAATCTCTGCATCGTGTAAGTTAATAAATTTCAACCTCATTACCGAATTTCGACCCGGCCGATGCATCATCTGGTTAATAGCGCTGTTATGGTCTCATTATAAAACCGCGTTTAAGGGAACCGGGAGGAGAGAGTTAAGTTTTATGATGGTGCTATTCACGCACACCACACACACACACATAGTAGGGTATGGAGTTCGGTTAAGATGGTGTTTATTTTCAACACAGTGAGCTCAAATTTATCTTCTCTGTAAAAGTTCTAAGCAAAAGCGTAAAGGAAGTTCAGCTTCTGACCTTTAAGAATTGCTGTGCGGCGAGCTTTTACTTCGCTCTTCTGTTACTAATTAAAATAATGGTGATTAAATGGAGACGTTTGGACTCCCTTAAGGGAAAGTTAAAGCAAAATAACGTCATTCTACTCCCTTTAAATTTTAATTGCTATATTCTCTTTATTCCCATGCTCTTGCTTTTATCTGCTCTTTAGTGGTACACTTAACTTGTTTATACTCCGTTTGCACTTTGCATAGGAGTATAAGCGATTTGTTTGGCGTGTGCATCTCCAAATAAAAACGTAAAGGAAAATTATGCTTTGAAATCTACTGTACGCTATTTGCAGCCTGTGTTCTAGAATTAAACTTAAAAATTTCAAATTTTACATGAAATGATCTTTCTGCATGTATAATGATACATTCATTATCGGTTAGTTAAAGATTTTTAAATTACGCTGCACATATTATGGTTTCATAATGAACGGTTTAAATCAAAAAAAATATCTTGTACGTTAGGCTACTAAAAATGTTAAACACACACAAAAAAACTTTGTAATTTAAATTGAATAAAAGGTGATAAAATGTTTTTACTTCTTACAGTGAAATAGTAAAATAATTAATTTTGTAGTGTTTAAAACTGTTAACTCGGAAACCAAATTAAAATATTTTCTTATATTTATATTTATACTATACTAGCTGAAGTACCCGCCTTTGACGGGTTAGTGAATGCAAATTTCCAAAAAGCAAGAACTTTCGTCAGCATTGTAGGAGTACACAGAATGGGTGGAGTATGTTGTCAAAGTAAATAAAGCGAAGTTATAATTTTTATATATTGTTAAAATATTACAGGTTAGAGAGTAACTAAGTAATATCATTTCATTCGCTTTAGTCGTAATTATGTGATGCGCGAACGAATATCTACGGATATTGAAATAATTTTCGCAAAATCTCAAAATCTAATCAACATCCTTGAATAATTGGAAGCCTAGAATTTAAGTTGAGTGACAACCTATCATGTCACCCAATTTCGTTTCATTCCCTGCAGTCTTTATTTCGTGATGCTGGAACAAAATTTCAGCATTTTAAAACGATTTTTGCAAAATCTCGAAATCTGATCGATTTTTTTAATTAGATGCTTATAGTTTAAGGTGAGTGACCACCTATCATTTCACCCAAATTCATTTTTTCACCTTTGCAGTTATTACGTGATGTGCGAGCACAAATTTACGCAGTTTGAAACGATTTTCGCAAAATCTGAAAATCTAATGAAAATATTTAAAAATTCGACGCCTATGTTTTAAGGTAAGTGACCACCTATCATGACACCCAATTTCATATCATTCGCTTCAGTCGTTTTTACGTGATGCTCGAACACAAATTTACGCAGTTTGACAGGATTTTCGCAAAATCTCAAAATCCAATCAAGATTTTTAAAAAATTGGACGGCTATTCTATATTACTCCTACCAGAGACTTTGAATGATGGGTTATTCTCAGATAGTCCAAACTAATTTCCGGTGGCCACGCTTGAACATTTATGCTTGGATATCCATACTTACGCTTTAATTATCGCTCTGGCAATAATTACATTCTTTCCATTACAAATTTCAGAATTACACGTTTCAATGGAACGCTCGTGATTCATTCACTTAATTTCTTCAGTTCCATTAAACAAATCGCACCGAATTATAGGTAATGCGGTTTATTATCTAGTTTTAAAATTATTCGACAATTTCAGATGCATATCTGTGGCAGGGCCATAATCTACGCGTTACGGCACTGATTGCCCAAAACCTCGCTCACGTAGATGTCTTTCTGCAGGCCACCCCCCTCCCCTTTAATTCCTCCTAATCATGCGATTTAATTTATAGGATCGTTTCATTAAAATTGACGAGAGACCTGTAGGTTCGAGAGGCATCCACGAAATGGCAGTTAATTGGAAGATTCATAAACAAATAGTAGAATAATCTGTTTCGGAGGAGGACTAAACCTTTTCCTAATTATCAATGTGGGTATTACGACAGGCCTTGACACAGCTGGGGGAATTAATATTAGATAAACGTAAGACGCCTCCAAAACGAGATGCGGGTCTCAGGGCAGAAATTCGTAAGTGGTAATAAATTGGCGAATGTCTCCTGGAAGTAATCTATGCTTATAGGACGCATGTTATATTTAGAGAGCATAATTACGTTTACCTCTTAAGCAAAACATACTGAATCGTACATCTTGCATTTCTTTCAGTTCATACTGTATAAAATTGTACAGTAGCGAAGCATTCGCTAACGAATTAACTGGAAGTAAACTTTATACACAAAAGTAAAATAATTTTACCTATTACTTCTTATGTGTGCTTTTTACAAAGTTTTTTAATTACTTTAAAATAATTTTAGTTTGCTTAAAAAATCTGCTTTCATGCTGGTTTTGCTGAAGATAAACTTTGTTTAGAACAGCGTATTTTGAAAATTTTCCATTGAATAAACTTATCAGTTGCAGTCAGGGGCGTAGCCAAGGGGGGGGGGTTAGGTGGGTCATAACCCCCCCCCATGAGGAATTTTTTGCCATACAAAATGTATATTATTCACTCCCTTATCATACACATGTATGCATATATGCATAGGCGCACCCACGGAGGGGGCTATGGGGGCTGAAGCCCCCCCTAAAGGTAGAAAGTTAGAAGTGAAAAGCGTTAAAAAAATGAAAATTGTCGCTAATGAATTATTTTTTTTTAGTTCTTTCTTTTTTTAATTGTCTTCAAATTATTTCTAAGCAAAAAAGACATTTATTTAAAAGAAGTTTTTAAATAAATGCTTACAGTTAGTTGAAACACTGTTACACATGGTTACAACGTCGCTCAAAAGATCAGATAATTATTTATGACTCTATAATGAGTTACATTGCTTGTTTTCTATGGGACAGTCAAGTAGTACCGAATATTTTGACGTTATAAGAGAGTTGTAACTAACCGAGGTCACTATGACCGAGTTCAGCAGTATTTGTATGTAGCCCAGCCCCCCCTAAACTAAAATCCTGGGTGCGCCACTGCATATATGTGAGTTGCAGTATCGTAACCCCCCTCATCAAACATTTCTGGCTAACGCCCCTGGTTGAAGTGTTTTATACTCGTCAGTTTAAGACCTTCAAACCGAATCTAGTGTAAAATCCATAAAGATGATGACATTTTTAAATCCATAAAACTGAGTACAATGAGTTGCTGACAATGGTGGTCAAGACTGCTGACAATGGTGGACAATGGTGCTGACAATGCTGGTCAGCTTCTGACAATGAGTGCTGAGAGAACAGCTCTTAAGCTCTTCAGTGCAACTCCTTTTTGTGAAAGTTCGAGGGTAAGTTCTAAGAAAAGATGGACGGACTGCCTGGATGAGAATTCTGCCAAACTGAAAATAAGAAACTGCACGTCCAATTCTGAGAATAGGGGGAGAATAGGAAAGACTTCTGAAGAAGGTCAGGACCCACAATACGCTGCCATGCCAATGTTACTGACTGATGATGATACTTATCGGTTACAGTCAGTTATACATGTCTGTTTAAGAATTCTTAAACTGACAAAAGTTTCAAATGTCATTTTTAGAGGGAAATCGGATTTAACTACTGATATACAGCAATTTTAATTTGCAATTACTCATTTTTAAATAGATTTAAAAAAACTGATATCTAATATATTTTACTCGTAAAATAACAAAATGTTGTATTTTTCATCGTTAATCAAAGGTAAAAGCATTTTTCAAATAATTAACTCTCTTAAACTGATCTTAAATTAGAAGGGGAAATATGAGTCTAAATGCAGATCTATAAAAGTATATTTTTCACTTAGCTGTCTACCACTACAACTGAAATTATTTATGTAAATTTCTTTCGATGCATTTTTTAGATTTAGAAGATTCCTTTAAACATTTGTTACATATTATCCAATGCATAGTTAGGCGTCAGTCATAACTTTCATGATTTTAATTAAACAGAAGTCATTTTTTAAATAGATTTTTGAATGAGTCAAAATTTAGTTTAGTGAACTGAAGAAAAAACCTTCTAAAGCTAACTCAACAAAAGTGTATGACTTAAAATTATTAATCATACAGAAAAGGATATTATAAATTAACAGTCATAAAATCGTAATTTAAAGCAATTTTTTAAATAGTGTACATCTGTGCTAAAGTTTCTTGAATTCAAGTAAAATAATAATTTTTTGTTTATTTAAAGAAAAATAAATTTAAATTATATGACACTTACAACAGGAAAAGTTACAAAAAGGAAAATCTACAAATAAACTCGTTCTAGTAATTAAATATTTAATAGAAGTAATTTGCATCTTGATAATTCAAATTTCTACATACTCAAACTTGAGTCACATTATCAAGAATTATCAATGTTTTAATGCTGATGAGCAATGATAAAAGAATGCTATTAGTCAAATTCTGGGAGAGAAAAATATTTTACGATTTCTGCAGGTTTTTTTCATTATTTCCATAAAAATCTCATGCAAAAGGAAGTATTTTTTTTATCCGAGAAATGCTGAAACTCAAAATAATAAAATTGTATATTTTTCATCATAAATCAAGAATCTCTCTTAAAATATCGGGTCGAGTTAAAGCTTGCATATCATTTGAATAAATGAATAAATTTACCCAATTCTTCCAGGATAGTTTTCTTTTCCAAGATATCGTAATGAATCTTTGAGGAGATCACATCTAGAATCGAATGGGCCTGGCTACTGCTCTACCTCCGGCTTCATAAGTTCAGAAAATGGAAGCCCATTAGCGTATTTCTTACCTCCGCATCATCAACCTTGTTTTTATGGCCCGGTAAAGTTTTAACTTTGTGCCTCTTGTCTGTATTTAGACTACCTTATTGAAATTACGCTCTCCTGCTTTTATTCGACCTTTGGGAAATGACTCTCGCCAATTTGTTTTATCGCAAGCCCAGAAGTAGAAACTTAGGAAACCAAAAGGAAACAAAAGTACTTTTTTACTTTTCTGTATAAGATAATTAAACTGAACAAATAAGTGATGATTTGCTTAGCTCTTACTACCCATGTCTGAAATGTAGGACGCACGCAATTTTTAAAGTTTTTTTTTTTTTTCCTTTTTATAAATTTCCTTAAAGTACCGGATGTACGAAATTAAACGGCCCTATTTTAAAGTTGTCTACCGACGAAACTATTGTTGATAAAGTTATGACATTTTGTATAGGCCATAATGAAGGTCTGGGAATTTGTTTGAGCGAATTTAAAAAAACAAATAGTCGAAATTTCTCCACCAGGGGGCGTTCCATGGCCTCCGCTGTCCCCAGACCTTAATCTATGAGACTTTAGGCTTTGAGGGAGCTTGAAACATTTGAAACACATGATAATCCATGAACGTTGCCTTATCTTAAAGACAGCATTTCACAACATATTTGTAACATTTCGCCGAAAATACTACAGTTAGCTGTGGAACATGTTCTTTCACGATTGCAGATGGTAGCTGACAAGGATGGCCATCCAGTTAAACATGTTTTGCTGTAATAATATTTGTTAACTATCATAAATGTATGCTAAATGTGTCATTCATTTTAAAAAAACGCCCCTATTGGCGAACATTTGAACTAATATTTTTAATTGCTCAAACAAATTCCCATACCTTCGTTATGTCCTACCCAAAATTTCATAACTTTCTCAACAATAGTTTCGTCTGTTGACAACTTTAAAACAGGCTCGTTTAATTTCGGGCATTAACCTAATATAAGTTATTATTAATCGGTAGAAAGCTTTCATAAATATTTTAGATTTTTTTTTCTTTTACACTTCTAGGGTATACATTTATCCCTGTTAAACAAGGGAATCTCTCCTGGCGGAAAATTAGCATATACTTGTGTGTGAAAATTTATGTACTAGCGAATGAGACATTCTATTAGATGGAAATTCTTGCATATCTTAAAATAAATCAGTCGAATACATTAATCTCGCCCCAAGATGTATTTCTGAGAGTAGGATTGCGGTCAGGATTTTCACAGATACATTTCATTTGCAAATGCAGTGTATTCTTTATCAAACTATGCATGTGCAAGAATATGAATTATTTTTAATACAAAAAATATGATTTCCTTTTAAAAAAAGTAATTGAATCTTTCTCATTGCATTTATTAATATTTTTAAAAGAACAATGATACATCAAAAAGTTTTATCTTCTACATTAATTTTTTTTTTTCAGTTTTATGAAACAATTTTGGGAGTAACCGTTAAGAAATCGGTAGAAAGAAGTTTTTCGAGATCTATGGCCTTTTTTAGGCTTTCATCTCAGGCGTTCTTAAGTGCAAGATCATCTTTTTATTTCAAAGTACAATTTTACAGCACAATATTTGGACAAACACATACACGCATGGGATAAGGGGATTTGAACCCGAGACCCAGAGTCAAGGGCGCAGACCCACGCAACCGTCAAGTCCCCATTTTGAAACAATTGCATAATAAAATAAAAGTCCAGCCATACAAAGTTTTTCAAATTTTAACTATTTAAATAATTATAAGGACACACGAATGATTTTTGGCAAATTATTCCAATATAATAATCAAGAATTAACGAGAAAATGATTAACTATTTGTAAAGATCGATAAAACACTTTTATTTGTGAACATGTACAAAAGAGTAAACTGCATTTCCCATCTTTTAAAAAAATCAATCTTATTTTACAAAATCCTTTCTTCTGTCTTTTAAGGATCGAAATCTGACTAAGATTTGACTAATTGTTTTTTTTTTTTCTGTTCTGAGTTTTCATGGTGCTTTTGATTGTCACAGCATTTTCTGTTTTCTAAATTTGATCTTTTAAAGTGTGTGATTTTTAAATTATTTTACATAAAAATAGTTATTACTTATGTTTTAATTGAAAAATTTGATTCTTTCATCAGCGTTAAAAGGGGTTTGTTTTATTTAATTATATCATCTTAACCAAGATTAAACTGTTTTCTCCGTTTTATGTATATATTTTTAAAGGGTAACTAGACGCTGTATTCGATGAAATTTCGTCGTATCAGATTTCAATAGCTCCTTGGAGCTATTCGAACAAATTTCGAAAAATTCGAAAAAACTGAATTACTTAGTCTTTTAAAGAAGAAGCTTTGTTTGTAGCTTTAGAGTTGTAATTGTTTATTTTTAGATATATTTGGGTTTCTTTTAAACCTTTTTATTACTAACTATAATAGTACTTAACTATCAGCCCTTCGACTGGTAGTAATTAGTTCTTTGGTCACAGTCACTTCACAAAACTGTTAACGAGTTATGGCCAGTTGGCTGCTCTTCTGAAACTGAAACTGTGAAGATGTATAGTAAAAGAATACAAAAACTCATATTTTATACGTTGCTGTGAATAGAAAGCTATTTATTTTAAAAAAAAAAACCTCTAAATATGTATTTCAATATGTGTTTTTATTTGTTTATTTCATAATAATTTCCTCCTGATTAAACAAGTTGGGCTTTCGTATTGAAATCAGTTGAATATATGGGTACTGCAGTAGAATTAACTGCATAAAACTATCCTGAATTTCATTAATAAAGATTTTCTAAAATGTTTTTCTAGTTTTGGGTTCTTTGCATTAAGATATGTCAAAAATTATCTCAACATCATTTTTAAAACCAGTCATTTCGTCCTCCTCCTATAAGATCACCATTACCCGTTACTCATCTTTTGAAGTTCAAATTCGTAAGACTGTTAAAATAAGATCAGTATCTCAGACGAATCCCTTTTTCTTAAAAATTTTTACAACGTTTTTAATGTGTAGAAGATATAAGCGATCTTTAATGCGACGCCTCATCAACCGGTCTGATCATTATAACAACCTCAGGCGAAATCATCGGATTTCGATGAAAACTTTGGGAAAAAAAAAGTTTCAAGGTATGACTGCAGTGTGTCGGATATAGCTCTGAAAATTTTAGAATCTTGTCCCGTATTAGTATAGCAAAGTATTGCTTGAAAATATTTTATTGATTTTCATCGGAGGTAAATTCAAAAGAAAACAACATCAAACATGTGTGTACCGGGAGCCCCAAAAGTTGGTGTAAAATTTTAAATATCATTAAAAAAGAACAAATGATGATAAAAATGTCCGGTTTGCACGAATAGCATCAGAAAGCTGGCTGTGCGGCACAGCAAGCTGTCGTCAAAAAAAAGGGTCTCTAGATCTGTGGCAAGCGATGAACGGTTCGATCGTCCGCCATCTTCCTGGTAGTTAAGTCGAGCGATGGCAACAGCTGCCCTTTTTTCAGCATTGGGCAATCTATTCATCTGTCCTCGCATTCTTCCATTTTTCAGCAGATGTCAGTGCTGTTAAAATAATCGTGACCATTTTTTGACGGAAAATGACGTGCTAAAAAATAAAGGATTCTCGTGTCACTATGTCACCCGCAACTATTTTTATAGAAATCAAATCTATCCTTCGTGACTGGCAACAGTCAAAACGTCAGAGTTTGGTGTTCCCAGAGCGGGAACACTGCGCGTTAAAGGGTTACAGATAAATACAGAAAACTACAATTTTAAAATATACTACGATTTGGAAGGGGAAAAAATGTGCTTGAGTGTGTGTTGTTCTGTTGGTCGGTTTTACCCTATTTAAATATAACTTTTTACTCTACGTATTACAAAATATACATCACATTTTCAGGTAAATTTTTATTTTCATTCATCAAAAGACATTAAATAAGTGATAATAAAATTATGAAATGTCTTTAGAAACTGTCATTTGTACACAATAATCAGGATTAAAGATTAGAAGATTTTAGCTCAAAGATTTCCACTATGCAACTCTCTTATTTTATTATCCAAGTTAAAACTATGGATAATCACAGTAGTTAACTATCTTCGAATATGAGATTGAAATCAATGGGTTATTTACCAGAAGAGTTTATGACGAATATTTTATATGCATATTCAAAATTTTCTCTACGATGTAAAAGTACTGAGAATCAAACTTCTGTACTAGTACTATTGATATTTCTCTAAATAGGTATTATCCAATTCATTCATCGAAAATTTAATTCAAATTAATAGAAATATGTTTTTGATAATGAGTTAATAGTTATACCAGAATTTGTGATTTTATTCATTTACGGTTCATGAATTTTGCGTACTATTTAAATTGAATAGAATAGTAGGTAGTTCAGATCTATTGCTTTAACAAATGGTGTTAGCAAAGTATTATTCCATTTCTCGAAGCATTGATGCGAATTTAACGTAGATCATAAAATTCATTCGAATAAATCATTTTAATATCGAATAAATTTCTGAAAGGCTATTTAATGATTTATAATCTTAAATAATACCAAAAGAACAAAAAAGTTTAGTTATGTATTAATTAAAAGGTCAATTTAATTAATCATGATTATATAATTTATATTCATACAAAACAATCAATGAAAACAGCGGCATTTACGTTAAAATGTGATTTGAAAGTGTTTATTAAGCTTTTTTTTAGTTTCTAACGTAGCTTTTGTATATATATATATATATATATATATATATATATATAAATAAACAGTATTTCTAATATATATATATATATATATATGTATTAAAAATACTGTTCATGTGATTATATTTCTTTATAATATCATTCTGCCCCATTCTGAAATGTAAACAGATTAAAGTGAATATTTTTATATATGTACGTAAAGTGTTAATAACTAATGATGATACATGATCAGCTCATTTTAATCTCAACAATGTTTTAACCGTAAAAACTCATGTTTACTTAACTGTTTTTAAAAAGAAAAGAGCTTTCACAACATCGATTTTAATATGCAAAAAGTAAATCGATATTTGCCAAAAATTTAATTAACTTTGGAGCGAGATAAAACAAATTTAAAAGAATGGAGTTTATGAAAAGGATTTTCCTCCATGGGATTTTAATTTAATAAACTTTATGTAGAAAAGTTTTTAAAAGTAACTTCTTTCATAACTTATTTTTGCACGATATCACAAAAAATTAAGCATGCTTAAAAAGAATATCTATTAATTTAATCACTGAAATAGTAGATTCAGTACTTAAAAATAGCTTACACAAAATAAATATTGGAAGGTAACTCTGTATTTAGTGGGTTGCCAAATTATTAGGAATAGTCACAAAAAAATTATTATTCTATACTTTATTTACGAAAGAAAATTAGAAAAAAGCTGGTTAAATAAGATAAATGATTTTATTTTATTTTATTTTAGGCATCTTCATTATTTTTAGCTAAAATTAAAAAAAAAACACACAAAATTAAAGTACATAATATAAAAAGTAGGGGATAAAAGAATGTCAGCCAGTATTGGGTGACATTTCTTTTGGCTTGTACGCCCAGGCAACATCGCAGTTCTATATTTTTGTAAATAGGTAATTTATGTTTCATTCAGGATTGAATGAATACAGTCAAACCTCGTTAATTCGCTTGGATAGGATTCACTCTACGTATTACATCATCTTTCAGGTGCCGACCTTTTTTATAGACCTTTTCACATATTGTACTCGACTTATTGCGTCGCTGTTTTTTAACCACTGCACTTAAGACGTCACTTTTAAAAGTGCAATACACAAACTCGGCCCCATTTATTCGTCAGGGTTGTCAACCGATAGCGCTTCTTTGTTGCTGAGCACTACTTTGAGCATTTCCCTTTTCAAAGGTTGTTTGTTGCCTTATCAACAGTTTATGAATTCATCCAGAACTATTCTTCGTTAAATGTAGGTTAAAAATAAAAATTTTAAATTAAATGTATAATATTTTTTTCCAGTATATGAAATTGAAATATTTAAATTAATAATAATAATAGTAATAGTAATTAAAAAATAATTATATTAATTATATGTAATTAATTATGTTAATAGTGCGCATATTGCTCGATAATAGATTTGAAACAATGCACTAAGTGTGGCTTATATCTGGATCAGTAAGTAGAGCAAATTAAAAAAATATCTCGAAAAAGAAAAATGTACCAGTAAACAACAATTCTTCGATTTTTTTAAATAATTTTTTGTATAAAATATATAAATATATACTTTATGGTATTTTTGCACATTTTATATAATATTTGATTTCCGTACGATGGCAGATAAATATGACAGATTGAACAGTTAAATGAAAAGTACTACATACCGTCTTACTACCGTCTGTACACTTACCTTAATTTGTCATCCATTTTAATAATTAAAATTGTTATTGTACTAATTGATATAAATTATAATGTAAATTAATTATAAGTACACTTATTATATAAACGTTTGCTATTTCATTTTTCATTTAATATAAACATCGCTTAAGAAGTCACTCCCCTCAGTAAATCATTTTTAAGTGGCCCTGAGAGTGATGCACTAACAAGGTTTGGCTGTACTAGTGTAAAATAGTTTAGTATACTGAACAGCTCTGGTCACGCACACCAGGTTACGACGGCTTTATAACTCTTCAGCTCTTTCATAATTAAAATATTTTAAAACCTACAATCTAGCCCTAAAATTCCGTCGACTACGTGCGATTTGAATTGTAGACATACTCAATAACTCGTAAAATTTTAATTTCATACCTGAGACTCTAAACTGCTCCAAACTGCAGTCGAGAAACTTGCAAAGATATACGACTGTCCCTCCCAATTTTATAACCCTCTGTAATTTGACTTCAAAAAACAGACTCATCAAAAGTTCAAATGTTTTGTTTTGAAAAATTAACTCGCTTATCCGAGTTCATACAGAAATACGCATCATTTCCTTCGTCTTCTGTAAGTGAGTTCACCTTCTACATGCTTATAAGAGACACATTTTCTCTCAGTGAGCTCTATTGGTTGAATTTACTACCGGAAATTTTTTCTAATATTTTTTAAAGGTAATTTTGTGTATTTCTTACGAATCATTAACGGAAAAATCCATGATAAAGCTCATTTGACTTGATTATTAATGGGATGGCGTCGTATTTTAGAACGGTTGGTTTCTCCCCGTTTGATTTACATACAAATACATCCTGTACATGGCTGCCAATACAAATTAAAAGGTTCTGTAAAAGAACCTCTTTAGCGGAGGGGAAACTAATTTCAGCTGAAGGCTGAATATTATAATTAAATTTAGAGGTAGTCAAAATCGGTTTTTTTTTATTATTATTTTTAAACTATTCAGATGTAACACCAATAGGAAATTTCAGAAAGGAAGCCTAAAGGCCTTATTACACGAAGGAATTTTCGCGCGATTTGGTTGCTGCAACCAGTTGCAGAAACCTCTTTCCTGGAAATTCCCCTCGGTTACCTAGGGAACAGTCAGCTCCAACTTTTTGCAGGTTGCTGGAATTCCAGCCAATCGTAGTGCTTCCTATTACTACGTCACGACACAAGATGGCGGAAGAGTCAGCGTCAGCCATACCGCTCCTAGTGAAAGGGATGAGCGTGTGCGAAAAAAAATGTCCGTGAAATGGAATATCGACATGGAAATTGCTTTGACTGAAGTAAATAAAAATAAATAACAATCCGATCCGAAGGTAGACACGAGGTATTAACAACCAACGATATGCTATTTACAATTACATGTTTTAGCTACCGCCAATTCGGCGAACCTCTGGCCTTTGTGAACACAGCAGAGTTTGTTTACTATGGCAACCCTGCGTTCTCATCTGAATGAATTGCAGCAACTGGTTGCTGCAACCAAAATTGCTCTTAATTTTGTCCGTGTAATAGTCGCTTTACATTATTTTCGGCAACATTTTGTCCATATGAGACATTTCTGATTCATTTCAATGTGTTGCTTTCAGAAGAGAAGAGAAAATAGATAGAGTGGCGCCACTTCTTGATTCGATGCAGGTATTATTCACCTTGGAGTTACCTTCAGAGAGGAAAATTATGTACAGGGTGTCCATAATTCAAGTAAAGGTGTTTAGAGTCCAGTTGTAAGAAAGTTGTCGAGTCAAACTGAACCAAATTTGCAGTAAATACTAATTGGACTATGGGTCTTTTTGTAAAAAAGAGAAAAAAATAGTTCGGGTTTTCGCCACCAGGTGCTACAGTGGCACTGTAGGTCCATTTTCGATGCAAAATAGAAGTAGAAAGTACAGAAAGCTAACTCTTTACAGTCATTTGGTATTGACACCACATTTCACATTCACCTTTGCATTTTACATTTTAGCAATGACTCATATGCAGTTACATAGTGAATATGCAGATTTTCAGGAAGAAAATACTTGCTTATCCATAACCTTAAGTGTGTGTGCGCAAATTTTAGTGAGCTTACGCTGACAGATTGTTACGTAGAACCAGATTTGAGGACACAAGAAAAATCGAAGAATGTTCGAATCAATGGAGATCTGCTGCATTCTGCAGAGAGGAATGCTGCTCGGAGAATGCACTTTTCGGAATATCTGCAAGGAAAACATACTGAACCACGCATGCCATCGATGCCAATATACTAGTAAATGTTAACTTTCTATACCTCCTATGCCTATTTTTCTCCACAAATGGACCTTGCCGCGCCACTTTGGCCCCTGGTGTAGGAAATCTGAACATATTTTTAAATCAAAATCCCATGGTCTGAATAATATTTACTACAAATTTGGTTAAGTTTGGACCGCAGTTTTCTCGCAGTCGGACTCTAAACGCCTCTACATTAACTATGACCACCTTGTACATAAATTGAGATTTAAAGAGGGCGTTCCCATTAACTACTGCATTACATTAAGAATTAAAGCATCAGAAAGACTACGCAGAAAAGCAGGCAAATTTCAATTATAGAGTCATTTATCTCGTGGCATGTCAGTAGTTGTTGTATTTTATTCAACAACTGAGCACATGTTGCATTAATTTTCAATCAATGTAAGTATGCAAGTTGTTCATCATAAAGATATACTACGTAAAATAAACTGCAGCAACATGCATAGCTATTATATAACAATACAGGCCCCCGATGACAGGATTTTCGGGATCCAGGACAGATGTGAGACGTGTCACCCCCCCCCCCTCCAACAACAAAAAATCTTAATTCTTTTCTTCCCCATAATTTTTTTTAAACGCTGTAAAATCGGTATATTCTAAATTTACAGTAGATCGCACATACGAAACCTTACACATAATAAAATTTGCATCAAAATCCGTGCCTCTCCGAAGCTCGGGCACTGGGCAATTGCCCCTCCTCTCCCCTCTTCCTGTCGGTGAGCCTGAACAATAGCGTACTACTGTGAACAAAAAAAAAAAACCCGGAATGTAGGCATAAAATAAAATGTATGAACTTACAAATCAAAATTTATTTCATCACTTTCAAGGGAATTTTTCTTCCACTGCAATGCAGCATTACTGTCAACATTTGTAACTAATCACCAAAACATGTCTTAAGAGTTTATTTTAATTCCTTCAGACTTTTTAGCGAATTCTATTTTAGTAAAGTTAATGGACTCAAAATGATAGACACGAAGAGGCAACACCAGCCTTTGAAATAAGAAAGAATCACTTTGTGTTCATATCAGGTGAATTCGAAACTCTTTTATCCGTTTTTTTTCGAATGTTCTGTTAAAAACTACTCCTGAATAACAATAGCTCAATAACATTCGTCTTTGTGAAAAGCCAACAGAGCGAAAATTCTAATCTCATTAAAAACAAATGTGTATTCAAATGATAAAATGAAATTGATCCTTTACTATTACGTGATTCTTATAGATGTCTTAAGAATATTTAATATAAATTTAAAGACTATATGCACAATAGAAGATAGCATAAAATGAAATATTTCACATACTTTTTGATCTCAGTAGTACAAAGTAATATTTATCAGTATTCTTATGAAAACCTTTGTTATAAAATTCAAATTCGTTGTGTATTTAACTAAACAATCTTTTACTATGCAAATACATTTATTATTACAGCACTGTCAAGGAGAGCATATTTTTATGCATTATGTTATGCAAATAATATGCTTAAAGTAATGTTGTTTTCCTATAACACAGTACTTTAAAAGTAATTTAATATTAGAGTGTTGAAATTTTGAGCCAAATTTTCATTGTTTTGACTTTTTTTTTAATCTTTAATAAATCCTAAAACATCACCCTTGCATCAAGAAAGAACACGGAGTGTTTAAGTGTTAAAGAGAAATATTTATATTTAAGCGTTTGTTTGTACACTCATGAAATTATTAAATACATCTAAACGTAACGAAACAAATACCGCGCGTAATATATATATATATATATATATATATATATATATATATATATATATATATATTTATTTATTTATTTATTTACACTCTACATATCATATTTGGAAAAGAGAAACAAAAATATTATTTTTCAAACTAACTATTATACTGTAATACTACGAAAACAATTTCTAATCCACATCAGTTGCAAGGGCATTTCATTTTCAACATTATTCTCAAAATGTCACTTTCTAATTCCACAATTATCCTGACAATGTGTTAAGCTTTCGCTAAAAAAAAATCCTGCAACCAAAGACTTTAATTTATAACCGAGCATGAAAAAAGTCATTATTCAAAGCACGCGACTGAGCGAATGTAATTAAAACGTCCGAATAAATTGCTTTTTATGATTTTTAATAAATTTCTCAGCTTGCATGAGAGAAAATAAATGCAAAATATTTGTAATTTCCCTTCAGGCTTGATATTTAAATGTCAAGGCACCGTTCATGTATGTACGCATTTCATTAAACAATCTTTTAATATGCAAATACAGCAATGTCAGCGAAAACACGTTTTTATCCAGATGTTAATACACTTTTACGCAATCAGTAATAAAAACTTTTTTCTCATAATGAGGGTGCGTTTGCTTATTCTTGCAGTCGTTTTACTCTAGCTAAATACCATTATTTTTTTTATAATTTTACGTTTCGTACTATTTATTATTAAATGTTTATAAAGTAAAAGTTTTAAAATAGGTAGCGCTGAAACAAAATTAAAGCCTATACACTATCATATATTGTTTTTGCTAATATATAATATGTTAACCTACTAAAATGCATCAAGTTAATATATCTAAACCAACATCGAAACTTCGGAAATTGGGTTAACCATTACTAATATTTGAGAGCAAAAAGCACCTTTCATACAATCAATCTCATTAAAGTTTGTGAATTTTGTCTCAGATAAAGATTACAAACATTCCCATCGCGCCATTGAGATAACAACATAGCGTAAAACAAATGTACTTCAAAATAGGACCTTTGAGCACATCTCGTATAATTGTTGCATCCCATAGAGCGCTGCGACATCCAGTATGTATGTGTACTTGCTAACCTGTGACTTTGTAACTTCATGTAACAGTATGTGCAAGTCGCTGAGAGGTTGTGGCGACTTACAAATGGCAGCCTGTAACAGTTTCTGTGTTGTCACATGGTGACCTACATGGAGATATTTGCAACTATTGCATGTTTGTCACACACTAACGCCACATTGTCACTAATTATCACTTATACTGCGATGTCACTTTTCTCGAAAGGGGGATAACAGAAGATATGCATTTTCAAGGGTCATAACAGAAGATATGCATTTGCATCACATCTGTGATGTGACGAACATGGCGAAATGTATGGCTACTACGTATGGCTATACAGCCGTCAATGTATGACTACTAGGTCAATATGTATGGCTACCAACGAACATGCTATGCTACCGACGAACAACCATCACTGCCAACATGATTGTTATTTCAGGTGTTCGTAGAATTAGCAAGTTCGCGTCAGAAGAAATTTTTGTTTGCTTTGGATAAGTTTTTTTATGCTCTTCCAAAATTTAAACTTCACCCTACAGCCTTGCATGAACCTCAACTCACATCACCTGAGTCCTGTTGATTAGGTAATATGAGTAACATGAAGGAACTCGTCAATGATGGGACTCGTCATTTTCCGATATTCGTTGTTCGAGTATCGGTAAATGACGAGTTCTGTCTCGAATATAGGAAAATGACACGTTTCTTCTTCAGCTGCGCCGCTTTTACATAATGATTTACTACTGCATGTGCATGTAATTGAAAGCTGACTGCGTGTTACCGAAAATTTCCTTGGAAGTAGTAAACAGTTTCTGTAGAATACATATATTTAGAAGTTTGTGCTTAAAGTAAAAAGTGTTCTAGGAACTCTATGCTAAACTAAATTGCATATCTACTCTGATCTCTAAATAATTAATTGCATTTTTCTATCACAAAGATGCTGATTTAAAAAATCTGTAATATGAAGACTTGACTTATTATTTGATCTGCATTTTTTAACTTCCACACATTCATCTTCTCATATAAATTAACTCTTCATTTGAAGAACACTTAAACTAATACTACATAAATTTTTTCGTTGATTTTTTATTTTTTACATCAATAGGTAAAAGTAAATTTCAATTAGAGAGTGATTAAATTGATTCGATTTACTATTACTGAAAGAAAAGTCATGCAGTAAAATCTTAATAATCTTTCCAATGTTTGCCTTGAAATCTTTCTTTTAAAGAAGCTGTATTCTTGCGAAATTAATCTCATGAAATAATGAAAAATTCTGTTTCTTATTCTTTTGATCAAGAAAAAAAATGTCAAATTACGATTGTTTTAAGTGAGATTGCTCATGTCAGTTCTTTTCCTTTTATCAACTTAGGTAGAAAATTCTGTGTACCGTTTATATTAAGGGAGTTTTTCTTACCAAAATATCTTTCTGAGAATTCTTCAGGGAAAAGATTTCCAAATAATGAGTTCTGAAGTATTTACAGACCTTTATTTTGCTTAAAAGGGAAATTTAAAAATAAATTTCTTTCAATCACTCAAATTTAAAATAATGTGTAATCACAAGCTTTGTACTGCATTTTCTGACTGGTGGAAATGTGTTATTATAGTAAAAAATCTTTTACATTTAGATGTAAGAGAAAGTTTGGTTATATTACGAAAACAATATTGTAACAACTTTGCAATAAAATCGTATTCATTTATTTATTTATTTATTGTAAAAATCGGAATAAATCTTTTTATTATAAATATAAGTAAAAAAGATTTTTTAACCAATTTTTCTAATTCAAAGCTGTACTAAAAATTAAAAACAATCATTGAGATAAGTTTTAAGCTGAAACATTAATTGTAACATGAAAATTCATCGTGTTTCCTCTGTCAGCGGAGAAAGTATTCACAATATCATTAAATTTTCTTTTAAATGAAAAATAATGTTAATATTAAAAAAGCTTGAGGTGCGTAGTTACTTAATTCTATCAGGAATTCAAATTATAAATTATTGCCCCCGGCTCTGATAAATTAATATTATTTTATACTTTTTTAAAAGCAATATTCAATGAATTTTTTTCTAAATTTCATCTCCACAGATTGATAAGCTGGATGATTTCTATTTTTTAATAAGTTTTTGAGAATGAAAGTTCTTTCAAAAATTATTTTTAAACTTTTTGCGTTGACATTAAAAGTTTAATTATTTTTTTTACTAATATATATTTAATTATTTTTATTCTGAAAATGTTTTAGCGAATGTTGCTACCTGTTATATTATGAAATTGAACACAGTGGACCATCGAAACAATCTTTCCTATAATACACGTTTACGTTACTTTTTGAAAATAAAAAGTGCTAACGTAAAACTTAGAAATCCTATTACTATATACTTTGTATTCTGTTTATTATACAGGAACAAAAAGATTCTGCAATGAAAAAAATGCGGAAACGGCAAAAGTTATTTCCTGCTTTTTCCACTCGTAAACTAAGGAAAAGTTTATAGCTGTGATTTTCGTTTTTGGTTCTGCGATTATACTACCTCGGAGATATTCGCTGTTTCTTTTTTTTACCATATCATAAATACTTTTCTATTTCACGCCCCGGTTCCTCTGTCACAATGTGTTGACAGTTTTGATCAATTTATATATTTTTCTGTTAAAATAGTAAGGATATAGAGAGAACTGCTTACAGTCCTTTTTCCCAATGTATTATTTCTCTGCAGTATACACTGCAAGAGGAGCTTTAAAAATAAACTACACAACTCAGTGCTTTGCTTATCACACAAATACCGATTAAAAAGTTGCTTGCAGGTTTGAATATAGCTAGTTTAAAATTAGGAAATTATTTTTTAAAATATATATAAATTACTACAAATGCTTTATATATCTCAGCGAATTAAATTTTATACCAATATAATACTTATACATAGGAACAGCGTTGACAGTGTTACTCTCATACATTCTATGGAATTTAACATTAAATTACGATACTTGAACAGTTTTATAATTTTAAAATATGCTCTAGATTTAAAAAAATAAATTTAACCTCTGGAAAAAATTGTATTTTTTTTTTTTTCAAATGGCAGGCCTTCGCAGCCTGGGAGGCATTGGCCACTACTAAGTCCGTAGTTGTCGATCACTTTATTATGGGGGCACTTAGTAGGTGGGCCAACGCTTGTATAAAAAATAAAAGTTAAATATAAGATAATGGATTTTTCTAACATGAAAAGAGAAAATAAATTTAAATTTTACTAACGTACTTTAACTGAAAGGGAAGGGATGATTGTAAAACATAAAAAACTAATTTTTGAGTTCAAAACATGAAATTTTATGCGTTAAAACCTGTACGGTACCAGCCGGGACCACACGCGGCAAGTTCCTGTTACTTGCTTTGCATTAGCCAATTAGCCCACAATATGACTACGAATAACATCTTTGGGAGTCGCACTTGTTCACATCTGTCTAGTTTGGTCTTTGAAATTTAATGAAAGCTTTACTATTGTTTAATCGGGAAAAAATGTAAATTTTTGAATTGGAAGGAGCTGTAGATGTACACATAAATTTTCATTAAAAATTTTCATTAAAATATCTACTTAAAAAAGTTTTATTAAGGTCCTTATCACTAGGGATGGACGCGAGAGAAAAAATAGGCGTCTCGCAGAACAGCCTAAAAGCTTTGTCTCGTCTCGCAAGATCCCTATATCTTAATGTTAAAAATGTTTGTCTCATCTCGCGCAGAAGTTGTAAATCTTGGTCTCGTCTCGCATTCATCCAGGGGTTGCGCTTACTCTTTTTAACGTTTCGCCAATTCATTCGCCAAATTAGATTTTTTCCGGACCTCATTAAGAAAAGCAATTGTCAATATTTTCGCCAAAACGTATTTTATTTCGCCAAACTAGTTTTATTTTCGTAATTTGCGACGTTGGCGATGGACAGCGCGACCCATTCATACCTGTTTATCACATAGCTATTGAATTCAACACACATATTTCATTTTTCTAGTAAACATTTTTTAATGCAAGTATGCAGAGTCTGTAGCAAGTATAAAGATCCCTTCAAAGATTCAAGAAATTTTTCAATAATTTATATCTTGGTGGAGGGGAGGGGGTAACAAATGCAGTAAATATCAAGATATTTACTGCATTTGTTAATGCAGCATGCAGAAATTCCTTCAGCTATCCTTTGAGCGATGTTACAACATGTACATCCTTATATCCCATTAACGTACACATATGCCTACAGTATATTCGTGATATTGATCTAATGAACCTAATATGCATTTAATAGATTTAGGAACATTTATTTAACGCATGCGAATACGATTGGACCACAAATAGCTTAGGGATACTGAAATGCACTATGCGTTGAAACAATTTATTCTAATTATAATCTATTTCATTTGTATCATTCGGAATTGCTTCTATTATTATGATTTAAAGGGTATTATGTCCTTGTGATATGTATATTTACATAGCTGAATGTAAGCAAAGTGCGTTATGGACGTGACTAGGATTCATGAAAGCTTTAAAAAAATCGTGGGAAAAGGTCATTAAAAAAAGTCATGGTCGTATGACTTTTTATAACTTTATAAAAGCAGTTCGTCCAAAATGTTATCAATATGCAGCGTTTCATCCTGAGCAATCACGAAATGTATGCAGTGGTGAATTTAGGAGAGGAGCTATTGGGTTTTAACCCATACATATCCAAAAAATAATAATAACATTATGCTTTTCATATAAATTATCCCTTCCCCCAAAAAAATTTACAGTAGTATTTTCTTTATTATACACATATTTAAGGCAAAGAAGCTTTTTTTAGCAAATAATTAGCCCCTCCATAGTCTGTAGCCCCTCCATAACAAATTTTTTGATCTTACACTGAATTTACCGAAAGAGACGTGTTGTAAAAGTATCAAATAGTTTTGTTTTGTTCAGGTTAAAAGTAGAGATCATGCCATCCTTAAACGTTGGTAGTAAATTCGGACAACATGAGAAGGCGTTTGCTGAAGATGACGTCATTCGTCCAGAATGTATAGCTGAAGAGATGCACAGTCTGTGCCGCTGGCATTCTCTAGTCACACCTCTTTGCACCCTTTGTCATGTGACCAAGGCGGTGTGGCCGTCTTAGTGCGGTTATTTAGGACTGATTTGGTCACATGACTCTTCAGGTGCAAAGAGATGTGACTAAAATGCCAGCGCCGTAACCTGCATATCTCGTCAGTCACGTCCAGAATGCAAGTTTGCGTGTCCTCGGAGATTACCTGACGTCACAACGACAGATATCTAGTCAGGGGAATATTTGAAATCCTTAATGTCTCGTTCTTTCACTTACTCATCACAACTGAAAAATTCCGTCAGGCAGTTTCAAATATTCATCCATACATGTGGAATGGATACAGTTACCGGTGCCTCAGTTCTGGCAGAGAATGAGGTGGCACCAACGGCCACGTAGGCGGCCGATGCAAAATTGCTAGTAGGGCAGTCACTCGATATTGAAGTATGAAGTGTGTACAAAAGAAGCACACTGTCTTTTTTCATTTATCAGTCTTGCGTGCATATGCTGGGTTTCCAACCATTTTTACTAATTATAGAACAAAACTCAACGTGAATATAAGTTCTCTGTCCCCAAAACTGCACATGTGTATGATAATCATTCTTTATAACGAGTTTAGTGAAATTTGAAAAAATTACAACCCACTAGATTTCTGCGTTTGCAATTTAACTGTTTGTTTTTTTTTTACCTTAAATATAACAAGTTTTAAACAAAAGGTAATACAGTGGCCGCCACTTAATTGAATCAGCCGCTTTATCGAATCAAATCTCGGAGAACGAAGCGGAATCACTCTTTTCAAAGCCTCAATCAAAGCCGCCTCTTTTTTGAATCAGCCGGTTTATTGGATCAAAAATCGATGGCACGAATGTGATCCAATTAGGAGGCGGCCACTGTAGTTTAATAATAATAATAATAATAATAATAATAATAATAATAATAATAACAATATTTAAAACCCTTATAAAGAAAATAAAAGACTAATTTAACAATCAGTTTCAGCCTGTATATGATTAGGTACCAAAAAGTTAAAATGAGAATTTGAGAAGTCCACACTATGCTAAGTATTTTTCTGTCACTCGAAGTTTGTAACTCACGCAGTTCTAATAATCCACACAATCCACACGAGGAGACTCTTTCCCTTGATATTCCTATCCGTAGAAACGAATCCAACGACGGGGCATCCAATAAGGTTACGTCAGTAGTTCATGACGCTGTCACACAAGCAGGCCTTCTATGTTAAATGGGAGTTGGCTTCCAGCAAAGAGCTTTTCGAAGCAGACGGTAATTGTTTAAGTAAAGAACGCACTCGAGTTCCAGTCGCACGTGACGTGTCCGTTTCGGGATTCATCAACAAGCGCTCAATCACACGGAGCTGATGAGGAGGTACAGACTCCGCTGCATTTGGGCTGTGGAATTGGTCAGATGAAATATAATCATCAGAGTGAAATGAATACAGCCGCGCGATCTAATAAAATTCTGCTCTGACGAAGAATTCGATTGAAGACAAGCGCATTCTGGTTACAAACTCCGATGCAGGTATAAAAATGCGATGATACACTTTAAGGAAGTTTAGAGATATATTTTTAAACTTTTTCATTTAGATGAAGAGACCATCGAAAACGTTACAGGAATTATACTGAAAGAAAGATTTAGATAGACAATGTAAAGTAAATTAAATTAAACAATCTAAGTGTAATTATAGAACTTTTTACTGAACAAACTATTAAATTTACACTTTCTTGCAATCCGTTAAGTCATTATTAGCTTCTAGAAAGAACTTAAAAAAAAGTGAGAAAATGATTTTGAAAACTTTTTGCAGAGTAATCTGCGAATATAGAGCTGATTAAAAAGGAAAAAGTCATTAAGGGTCTTTAGTGTGCCGTATAATAGCCTTCATTTTCTTCATATATATATATATATATATATATGTAATGTATAAAAAGGTAATTTGGGTTTTACTAGTTTGGGTATTGTTCAAGCGGGTACTTTCACTGTAAGTTTTACTTTCCTGTCATACTTGCCACGCGCGCTCTGGAGCTATGTTTTATTTATTTTGTTATTTGCCAGACATCAGGCCGTCGATTCTGAGTTCTTTAGATGCACACGTGTCCTCACGCCCTTGTAGGCCCGGATGCGTAGTCATGTTGGGAAATGTGTGTGGTTCGATCAGAGATAAGAGAGAGGAGGAGTTGTGTCTTCGCAGACCACGTGGTGTGGTAAGCGTAAATACTCCCGCACATCGAAAATCGGGGGACTTCTGCCACTGGAACTGCTTCATGAGTCCACGCTGATTCTTGTACCCATCTCCCCTCCCCTCTTCTCATTCTAAATTGTAACTTAAATGAAATGTTCAATAAACCATATTACCTGCCTTAACTCTGAAACTTTACTTGAAATATCTGACGTCTCATATATATATAAAGAGAGAGAGAGAGAGCAATAGAAGTAAAATAATACAAAACTTTTTTGTATTTGTTTACTTCTATTGCCTACACATCAAATTTTATACAAACAAGCAAAAATGTGTCGAAAACATGTACTTTTAAATCGGAAAGTCAACCTTTTTCACGCAATCTTTTTCGTTACTAAGACAATGTTAAATGGTCAATGTGAAAAGGAATAAAATGTAGATATGTTTTAGCACTGTTGCAAAAATGAGTGCTATATTTACATCCTTGTATTGAACTTCATTTTCATAGCGGTTAGATTTATTATAATAAATTTTAGTTCTGCCTGGATTATACCCTTTTTTTGAGAAAAATATACGAGAAGATAAATACCTCATTGTTTTTGTCATGATGATATATTTTCTTTTTCGAATTTTTTTTTTATTACGACCGATGTCATATCACTGAATATGCTAGTAATTTCTTTTGAAGAAATTTGACCATACTAGTATTGATTGTCGTACTAAATCTTTAACACAGCCGGGAAATAATCTTTGCGGGTTAATGGTCTTT
The DNA here is from genome assembly GCA_038373885.1 of Cheiracanthium punctorium. Lineage (NCBI taxonomy): Eukaryota > Metazoa > Arthropoda > Arachnida > Araneae > Cheiracanthiidae > Cheiracanthium > Cheiracanthium punctorium. The sequence continues at coordinate 288,319 of JAWZYV010013941.1, forward strand.
ATTCTTCTCCTGTGAATCATTCACTGAACCTGCTGCTGACAATGCCAGCCCTAAACCAGCACCGACGAACGTTCACTCGGGAAGCGAAATTCTATTAAACAGTGTTGTAATACATTAATCACAGTATATTTCTATATAATAAAGTAGTGATTTGGATAATTTAGAACTAAGAACTTTAGATCGTTTCAGCCTGACATCATTATGCGGCCACGAATTTTAAATAGAATATGTGTTGAATTCTGTCAAGTTGTGCCCGAAAAAATTATGTAGTGTTTCAAATAAAGACTATTTTTAAATTTTTGTGTATTTCATGATTTAACATGTTTTAGTTTCAACCTTACGCGTCGGTAAAGCTTGACATGGGTAATGCTTCAAAAAACATGCAACTATCCCATTATGTCTGTCTGATTCCTTAATGTACTATAAGCTCATGCAAGCTTTGATTATTTCAAGATAGAATTTTTTCTTCTTTGTTGAGAAAATAAAAATAAATAAAAAAAACATACAAACTTTAATCTCATTCATCTACTGTTTATTAAAGTTTGGGTTTTCGTTTATCATTTAATAAATAAAGCATTTTCCCTTCAGGATAAAGTGATTGATATCACTAATTTATTTTCAGAAGTTAATGAAAAAAACCTCCACCAAAATTCTTAAGTTATTAAAAATCATCATTTCTCGTTAAACTATTAAATCTCAGATTCAAAAATGAATTTCAAAGTTAATAGAATTTTTTTTTATTCAAGAAATTGTGACTTAGTCTTCTATTTTTAAATAAAAAGTAAATATGTTATGATTTCAGATTAAGATAAAAATTAAAATTTTATCGCAAGTCTTGCTGGAATAAAGTAACACTTAACGAAGTTTTAAGAGTATTAGCTCTAGCAAAGCATACACATAAAAGTGAATAGTGAATAAAATTATTTTTCTAAGTACTGAATTTCAGCACTTAGGTATGTATTATAATGTAGAACTGTTTTTCACAAAAAGCTCAAAGATAAAGAAGTTCTTAATTGCATTAAAATTTATAAATTAGTTGTTTAAATGAATCCAAGCATTACGTTGGAATTTAATTATTTCATTGCACTATCAATGAATGTTTTACTCTAAACCAATATAGAAGCCCTTTTATTTTAGAGAAATTTTAGTATGTTTTATTTTTGTAGACTAGAACATATCTCGACACAACTCTGTTTCACAGACTTTACTTTCGCAACGTAACAATATATATATGGAAAGCTTGTAAACAAAATCTTTTGTAAAAATAACAAATGTGCTAAAAAATATATATTAATTTAAAATGACGATGGAACATCAAAAAGTATTTTCAAAAATATTTACATCTCATTTTATTCGATACATTTCTTGGCGCTTCCAGCATAATTTGCGTTTGTTTAAAATTATAAATTTTGAATTGTTAAATGAGATTTTCTGTTGTCTGCATAGCATAGACAATGATAATGTTTCTGGCTTTTTTTAAGAGACACGCGCAGTGAAGTAATAGAAAACTTTATTAAAAACAAATATGTTTCGAATTATTTTCTTCGCCTGTGTCATAGACAAGCACCAAAGTGAATTGGCCTAAAAGCCTTTGCTAATAAGAAAAACAAATTACTTTTCAATGAAAGCACATTTTCTTCGTAAATATTTTCTTCGTAAAAAACGTGATGCTTTTTGAAAGGCAGGGGTAATATTTTCAAAATAACTAAACAGCAATGCATGCTCCTTTTATGAGTAGAATTTAATTATTTTTTAAAGATGCATATATGTATGTATTAAAATTTTCATTCCATTCTATTATTGCATTGTTCAATTTTACTTTGTTTGGCTCAGCATTTGTTTTTTTGTTTGTTTGTTTGTTTGTTTTTCCCACTCGAGGTTTGTAATTCTTGCATCTACTGTTGTATATCTTTTAATGCGGGGTATGTCATATTTGCAGTATATACTTTGTGTTTTACTTATTAGTTATACATATGTACAAGGTGGGCGAAAAATCCTTGACACATTTCAGAAAATAATATATAAAATTGAAATTGCCATAAAAGAGTTCAGTTTGCGGTCACTTCTTACATAGAATGTTAAGTTTTTTTATCAACAGAAAATTTCGAACTACTGCCGAAAGAGGGCGCCACAGGACAAAAAATCCATAGAATGACATTTCATATGAAAAACTTTTTAATAGTTACCCTTACAGAACGAGTTTCTTGTTACCAAATTTCGATATAGGCACCTTTCGTAACTCGTGTCACATCTAGGCGATACTCTATCGCATTGCACGTGTTTGTCAACGTGGGTTGTGGAATATTCTCAATGACTTCGATGATCGGTGTCTTGATCTGTGTGTCGAAATTTTCTGCTGATAAACCAACTTATCATTCTATTAAAGAAGTGACCGCAAATTTAACTCCTTTATGGGAATTTCTATTTTATATATTATTTTCTTAAATAATATATGTAAATAATGTAAATAATGTGTCAAGGACTTTCCACCTACCCTGTATACACATCCACACATATATAAATACATATATATATATATATATATATAATTTGTTTAATTCATTTTGGTTTGATAGCTTTCATTCTTATATTTATTAATTATTTTCTAAGACATGATATTTTCTTTCATGTATGTTTTACCTTCAAGGAGATTTCTGAAAACAATTAAATTTTATGTTTGTAATCAGCTTAAAGACTCAACATAGAAGAGAATAGTTGTAAACTTCTCTCCCCCATTCATTTTATTGTTTTCACGTGTATAGTATATAACTGTTTGCCTACTTTCCTTGCTATCTCCGTGGTCCCCCCAGAAGTGTGAGGCTAGGTGGACTCCTGAAATCAGAACCCGGGGTCGAGGGTGTCCCCGGCACAGCTCTACGCAATTTAATCGTTTAATTCTTGAGGTGAGTAGAGGAACATCTTAAGGCACAATTTAGTAATTTTTTGATAATCGGCTGTGTGTGAGTGCAGCCCTTGTTATTTAGTGGTTAGACAGCCATTCTACTACACATCTTGTCCGGGTTTGATTCCCGGAACGGGCTTAGGTGTAACCAGGGCCCTTGCTAAAAGGGGGGGGGGTCTTCCGCTCCTAAGCTTTCACAAAATTCTGTTAAACTTGGCAAAATTAAATACCAAGTAGGCAAAATTAGCAAAATAGTTTAACAAAAACTATGATTTACTTTCTATTTCTGGTACACTTGGCAAAATTACGCAAGTCTAGTTGACAAAAGAAAGAAGTTGGTAATATAGTTGATAAGAAAATAAATAAGTCGGCAAGAACCGATATTTGACTTGGCAGTTTATCGACAACGCCCCCCCTTCCCCTAAACAAACTCTAAGCAATTGTTCTGGGTGTAACTTCGTCCGTGCCGTCATAGGAAGCAACGCTGGTGCACCTATCAGATGCCTCGATAGTAAAAAGATCAGTCATTCTGACGTTGCTAGTGGCCAATGCCTATAAACGGCAAATGCCCGCCAGTGGGGGGGGGGGATAATTAGCTGTAAAATTTAAAAATAGAATGTATTTTTCCATCAGTTCATTCATTTCCTGTTCGCCTACTGAAAACCGCCGTATAATAAAATTGGCAGAAGCAATGAACCTCCAATAATCAGGAAAGTCTTTAACCCTTTGAGGCGCAACCCTTTCCCAATGCTGAAAAAAGGGCAGTCGTTGCCATCGCTCAACTTAACGACCAGCAAGATAGCGGACGATAGAAACGTTCATCGCGTGCCGCAGATCTACAGACCCTTTTTTTGACGACACAGCCAGCTGTCGTCAAAAAAGTGTCTCTAGATCTATGGCACACGATGAACGTTTCGATCGTCCGACATCTTGCTGGTCGTTAAGTCGAGCGATGGCAACGGCTGCCCCTTTTTTCAGCATTGGCAATTTATCCAGCTGTTCTCGTTTTCTTCCATTTTTCAGCCGATGTCAGTGCTGTTTAAAAATAATCGTGACATATTTTTACGGGAAATGACGTGCTAAAAAGTAAAGGATTCTCGTGAAGCTCTGTCACCCGCAACTATTTTTATAGAAATCCAATCTATTCTTCGTGACTGGAAACAGTCAAATGTATTGTTTGGTGTTCCCAGAGCGCGAACACTACGCGTTAAAGGGTTAACGTGTTCTTCCGTGCGGCAATCTCTATTTCGTAAAAACGTCTCTTAACAAATTCATCCACTCAGTTCTTCAACTATAACCCTGTAATTTCTTGCTAAATTACATTTTAAAAAGAATATGGGTAAGATATAACCATGCAATAACAATGTAACACGCGACTGTAAAATGGAAGGAGGGAGGGGGGGGGGGCGTCTCCAATCCTGGGTCCAAGGACCTTAATCGGTTGTGGGGGAAATGACTATTTGCCGCTTTTATGGTGATCGCCACGTGTGTTCCCCTATGACTTTGGCAGTGCGAAGATTCTAAGTTGAGTGCATGTAGGAATTGTATTTTTAAAATCGACATCATGGGTTCTATAGTTTAATCTGATGTTGCGATCTCACATTCTTAAGATATGTGTCTACAAATGTTCTTTTAACTATCTGTTAAATGCATTCAGTGTGGTTTTTCTGTTATGTTTAATAAACTGTTTGGTTTGAATTCTGGATGTCTCGTCATTTGAATGAATTCCTAGGGTTACATCTTTTATTTATTTATTTTATTTTTCGAATTGCCGGACGTATATTGTAATTTTTTTTTTCTTAAATTAGAAAACTCTGAATTTTTCACTTTTTTGCGAAGTTATAAATTTAAAAAAATTAAAAACCCAATTGAAAAAAGGTGTGTTGTCTTAATAATCAAATTATAAATGTAGTAAAACTTTGGAATGTAGACTTTTTTAGTATGACGAGAGGAAGAAGGAATGTACAAATCGGGTATGTCCCGAAAATGGAAGCCTTGACACTTATGGTAGTAAGTTCCACCTTTTACGTGAAACTGATTTGTCTTAAAATGTAATCATTTAAAATACACTACATTCATCAGCTCCAGGTCACTGTTGATCCAATTGGATAATTCAATAGGTAATAAGCCATCAAAGCATTTATCCAGTGTTAAAATCGACGTGAATAATTCAATTAACTTCCCCCCTAAAATAGGAGGTTTCAGTAATTACACGGCTTTGTGCCGTTTCAAAGGACAATTTCATGTTTATTAGCTTTACGCAAACGGAAATTACATAATTACACACCGAGTAACATTTTCTATGTCACATAAGCATAATGATGGCTTTATGCGATGGATTTCAAAATGCAACATTACTTTACACTTTATCAAATCCCTGGAAAATGATGACAGCTCTAAAACTGCAGCACCATAATTTATTTGCTCTGTGCATACGATTGTACAGTGATTCGTAAAATTGTAATATTATGTATCGTTTTGAAATATACAATAATACATTAATAATATTTTTAAACTATGATTTTACACATATTGTAAATTTAAATCTTTATGACGACCCCCTTTTTAATTGCTTGTCCGAAATAAGAAGGAAATATAGTAATTGCATGTTAATTCGGTCTTCAGATTTTGATGGAAATATTCATTTCGACCTGTCTTGAATCCACTCTGACTGATTACTGCTTGATATGTGTACGTAACGTATGGATGTACGGGATGGTTTTAGTTAAACTTCGCCCATAAACAGGGTTCTACAGCTAACGGTAAACGAACTGTAATCAACTTTGTATAGACCATATGAATGATTCGCTGAAAACGGAACAAAACAGAGTCCTTGCTATATATTATAGAGTTTTTTTTTAATTATTTTTTCAAGGTTTGCAGGTTTTTCACGAAGCTCAGAAAGGAATTCTTATTTTAAAAATATAATTTATCAGGTTTTTATAAATTTTAAGCTTTTAGAGCCGTAAAATACGTGTTTGGTCATTTTGGTTACTGTCCTTCGGGGAATCATCCCGAAAAGAAATATTTTTCTTACATATAAAATATTTTTTTGTATGAATAACATCCATAATATAAATAACATGGTTTTCCGTAAAACGCACTTCTTCATTGTGTTTAGGCATACAATTTTCAACTAACTGTTGTAACATTACATTTCTCTAATTTTTTTCTCTCCTTTCAGATTTCAAAAAAATGGGCAATATGGGTGAGGGATACTTTTTAGTGTGGTGCAATAATAGTTAAATAAATTCATTGCTTCGCCTCTTATTATTACGCTTACATTTTAGTCTCGGTCATTATTAGGTTTTGAAGAAAAATATTCCAAGGAACATCATCCCTATCAATTCCAGGTAACCAATCTTTCGATATTTGTGCTTTAGATTTATTCATTGGTAAATCTAAGGTAAATGCCTACCCAAAAATCTTTGTTTTGGTTTAAAAAGTTGATTTTATTTTTAGTATTATTATTATTAGCTTCTTTTATAGGCTGAACATTTAGGATTAGAAAAGTGTTTTGTTTTGGCTTGTACCAAAAGTAGAAGGAAAGTTATAGCGTAGTAGTGAACCAGAGATTAAATTTTAAAGACTGGAAGTGGATGTTTAAAGTGATGCAAAAATGTAAACAAACAGTTTGAACCGCTATTTTCTTACACTCTGAAAGCATTATGAAATACTTTCAAACTTGTGTCTTAACTTACAATTAAGGCGAGTTTTACGACTCTATAAAAATTGTTAGTTTAGGATTAAAATATTTAAACTGCATTTTCTTGAAAAAAAAACTGTTTTTCATGTTTTCCTTTACGGCAAATGTTATTGTTGAAAGTATTTTTAAGATACTGCCTTGAAATTTAGCCAAAATATTTTAATCAATTTACTTTTTGAAAATTTTGAATTTGCCATAAGAAAAAAGGTTATATCATTTATTTAAGGTTATATCAACTTTCAGAAATTCTCAGTCTATAGTTTCCGGTTCATGCTGTAACCTGAACGTCAACCCCTACCATCCAAAATGGGTAAGTGCAGTATTGTAGAACTTGAAGGAGACTGGCATGGCACCAGTTATGGGATGAAATTTACGCGTGCTTACTTCATGGGTCTTAGAAGAGGTAGACCAGGATTAAATGATGTAGTATTCCATTTTGTTGATGTGTAAGTAGCAGTAACTGATATAGATTCTCCAACAAGAAGACTTAACTTGATTTTGATTTGAAGACAGGCAGCATCTTACAAATTTATTGGATGGCAAGGGGACGGGGATGGACTGCCAAATTATGCGGCCTACCAGATCCTGAAAATCAAGAAAAAAAGTGATCTCCTCACTGAGCGAAACAATTAGGCCTAACCAACAAACGTGGCAATGCAGCGCTAACACAAAAAATGCCAATATATAAAAAATAGGTGAACACATCCAAAGCGGTTAAGAATAAATCAATGTATTAATTTTATAAACAAAAACAATTAGGCGCAGAAATTTAAAAAGGTTACCAAAGGCTGTCAATGAAGAAAATCGCCAACATGACATCTGCGGGAGACTGCAGAACAAAGTAAAAATTAACAGTCTTGCCCAAAGAGAGTAGCTACAAAAGAAATTCCTTTTATCGTATTGAATAAGAATTAGCAAATCTGAGGTCATAAACCACAAAGAGCCGAAATGCTATGAACGGATGTGGGGGGGGGGGGGGGACAGGGGTTATAAACTAGTGACAAAAAGCAATATGTGATGTCGGCATTGCAGTGATGATTGATAAATCTGAGGGTATGCCTTCGGTAGCTTCATTTATCCGTTTGCAAAGTATATTGAAATCAAATAAACGCTGCAGACTGAATTGATATAAAGCTATAATATTCAAAGGAACGCACCAAAAAAAGTTCAGCTAACTGAACAATATCTTCTGAAACAGAACAATCAGTTTTCAAGTATATTTAATTTACCCTCTTTACAGTGAAAAGAAAACTGATACTCCAATAAACGTGAAAGAGCCAAGCAACAATTTCTCCGTAAATGATGCATTGATATAAGGGCTTAAACATTCATTTTACGTAAGCGATATCAATAAAGTTCGGATATTGTTTATCAGATACACACTTGACTATGGCAACAAAAGCTGTTTCCGTATAGTGTCATTTCAATCAATATTCTCGCTTATCTTTGCAGCGATCGTTGTTTACCCAATACGCATAATTCTGATGAGTTAGTTCGATAATGCTTTATAAATGGCGGAACACAGTAGCTAAAATCCACGTGAATAATTAAATTTAATCTCTGTGAGGGAGTTTCCCTGGTAATTACGTGGCTTTATACCACCTCGACAGACTCTTTCACGCTTATTAGCCAGCTGCTATCGGGAACTGTGTAACAGCTTCGGCCGGAATGCAAGTTATGAAAGCCTGTGTAAATGTACAGGTCAACACATCTCATTAGTCGGTTATAGCTGTAGTAATAATAAATGTTCGCGTGCTTTTAAAGTCTTCTCGTTACTAGTTTCGGTTTCCATTGCTCGTTAGAAAATGTGTTTGAGGACTTGCTTTTAGGGATGGACGCGAGACGTGCGAGACGAGAATCGGGGCTGTCTCGTCTCGTCTCGCAGTGGTAAACCTCTGTCTCGTCTCGTCTAGCGTCTCGCAAAGAAATTGCTGTCTCGTCTCGCGCGAGACGTCTCGCGAGTCTCGCAAAATTAAGGACTGCGATTTCGTTACCATTTTATACTAACTTATTATTGGGATTTTATTGAAAATTAATATTAATAATAACAATTACTTACATATAGCCACATTAGTAGATATATTAATAACTATATCAGCATATATCGGCATTTGAAGTAAAAGAAATTGAGATTTAATCCGTATATATAATGTCACACCGAAAATATAGTATTTATTTTTATTTACTAGCTGCGTGCCCGTTCTTCGCACTGTAGTAAACGAAAATTTTCCTAACATGAGTAATTTCAATTAATTCCAATGATGTGGAATCTAAAATAAAAGCAAAATTATTTAACTCTTGATGTAAAGTTTGCGTCATGAGTATTAACCTGGCATCATTGCAATATAATGACTCAAAAAACTACGTCAGTGTCATTCGCGATCAGAAAAGTGAAAAGCTTAGCGGTTTGCAGAGCACTCCCGACTTTCAAAATGTGTTACTTCTACATCATACTGTAGTTCTACATCATACTGTTGAAGTTGTAACATTAAATACCTCAGACACTACATTAAATGGAAAACCGTTTGTTTTAAAATAGATGCGCACCCGCTCTTCATACGAGAAGTAGCGAATATTTTACTAAAATCATATCTGCATGAGACAAAACAGATTTTTTTTTTTAAGTAATCTCCTCTGTTGAAATTACTGCGGGATATATTAACACAAATTAGAATTACTTATCGTTCAGTTGGTTGTGAGATAACCCTTGAAAAATTATAAACAGAACACTTTTAGTCTTTATTAAATCTCTACTATTTACTTTAACATCAATTTCAAGTCTCTAAAATATGTGTAATTTTTATATTAATGAAAACAAGATTATATTAATGATAATTATAATTATTTTCCTAATATTTCCAATAACATTACCGTGTGTGCATTTTTAGATTTCATTATAGTATCTCAGTTGGTTAATAGACGTCTTATTTTTTGTTTATATTTTAAATTACTGAACAGTTAATTTGTTGACGACTATCCGTTTGTACTTTTCCACAATAATTTTTAGCGATAGTACTACAGTCGTTATGGTCGCCCTGTTTACAGAAAAATTAAACCATAATCCCCCTAATGTATATCCAGTGTGGATTTTTTTTAAAAATTAAAAGACATCTAACAGGCGAAGATAATTTTAGAATAGGAACCCAACTGCAAGATAAAATGATGGGGAGGAAAAAAATTTATAAAAGTTTTGCAAGCCGAAGGAAGGGAAAACATGATAATATAAACGAAAAGAGAAATAGTTTTTAAAAAAATTGCTTGCATTTCTTTCCGTCCGATATTAATACATAAGAATAAAAAATGTCATTTTAATCTCTTTAAAATAGGCCAACAATAGGGATTTAACCGCCCCTAGAAAGTTGTTACCAGGGTGGGCGCCCCCCCCCCCCTACGCACGCCGCAACGTGCGGGAAAGTTTGAGGATAATATCGGTACAAGGATATTTCAACCAAGGATATTCAACCATATTTCAACCTACTCAGATTAAGCATCAATGCGAATGCAAGTTGCTCTACTTCTAATCTCTCTCTGATATACCCGAAACCCGATTATCACAGGGGCAAGGGGGGGCGGTAGTCCGGTGCCCCTGAAGAAAAAGGGGGCCCATATATATCCCGATTATCTAAATTATAAATTCATATGTACTGAAATAGTAATTGTGGGGAAAAAACTGAATTTCCTCTATAATATAGGTATTACCTAATTGTCTATTACTAGATCAAGTTAGAGATATTTTTTTGAGGTGATAGATACGATTTGATTAAAGTACAAAAACTACAGTTAACTGAAATGCAATTTTCGAGTACAACAGCGGTCAAAACTGGGTTAAAATGCTTAAAAAAGGAGCGCTCAGTAAATGGGCTTAATGCGTAAAAAAGGGGATAGTAAGTGGGGCCCCAAACTTAATGCCCCGGGCCCCGTCTAAAAGTGTTCAGATTTGAACATACCGTACCGCCTTTCCTGTTTACTTATTATTTTTCTTTCAACTCTTCTCTTTTCTCTCCTCTTTCAACTCTTTTTCTTTCAACTCTTCTTTTTTCTTCCGCCTCTTTCTTTATCCTCTCCTTTGTGTGTTTTGTATATCTCTCGTCTGTTCTAATTTTAAATGTTACGTGTTTGTGCGTATTGTAGAGTGCTGATAGTGTACCTCTGAGAGTGCTGATAGTAAATTTTTGCAGGGTGTTCAAAAAAAAACTTAGTAAAATGTGCCTAGGGCACAATTTACTAACTACAATTGTTTGATTTTAGTTTCTTTGGGGGGCGGGGGGGGGGGGGTACGCAGGCCGTCTAAAAGTTTAAATTTTGTATTTATTTAGGTTTACTCTCCTCAAAATTTTGATCCATACCATATACATTTTTTTACGTAACCTTATAACTTATTGCATATTCCTATGATCGATATTTAAGGGGGAAAAATATTAGGTCAGTGATTTTGGGACACCCTGTGTGTGTGTGCGCGCGCTCGTCTATTAATACACAGTTTCACACCTATTTTCAGTTTTCCAGTATACATGGTGAATCTAAACTCTTGGGCAAAACTTGAAGGGATGATAGAGCACATAAGAAGGAACCAGAATCACATAGCAATGTGGGGTCAAAAATGCAGTTTTTAGTTACCTGGTAATAATCACTCTGTGAAAAGTATTGAAGTGTTCGTCTCATTTCTTAACCAAGTTTCATAAACAATACGCTCGTCTCCAAAAATGTCATCCGTGACATAAAATAGAATTTTTAAACTATGAATTTTAGTCTTCTGTTTTCGGAGAAAAATACATTAGTTTCTAACGAACAAGGGTCGGAAAGTGCACTGTTGTTTCAGTACTTTTTCAAAAGTGATTATTAACAGCCACATAAAGACGATGTTGCCAACCTCACATGGCTATGTGATTCTGATTCCTTATTATGTGCCCTATCACCTCTTAAAATTTTGTCCAAGAGTTTAGATTCACCCTGTGTATGCAATTCATACATCTGAAAAACTCGATCAATGTTTCCATAACGTGTGTAAAAGATAAAACATTTAAAATAATGGAACGTTGTATCAGAAAATATTATATCGCTTATTTTAATGTTCGGAGAATGTGTAACAGAATTTTAAAAAAAGTTAAAAATAGGTTCCGATATCCTCAAAGCCATTCCTCCGATTCTAGACGATGAAAATTGATAAAGAAGAAATTAAAAATCTGCTTTGGAAAAATTAAAGACATTCTGAAAAAGAAAATCAGCTTCTTCCAGATAAACGAAATGTGTTTTATCCGAGCTTTGTGACGGAATATTGCCTGGTCTGGTATTTTATACATTTTTCGTCCCGAGGAAAAAAAACATGACTAGAGCATTTTGAATGTAGTTCATGCACAGTTTTTGCAAGATAATGAACTATTAACATGAAGCAAGGTAACAAACTGTTAGTCAACTCTGTGCAATAGTCACTAGAGTTTTTCCCATTTAACTTTATACAAATTCATAAATGCATGAACAAAGCCTAGAAAATATTTTTTTGTCTGCAAACATGGTAGTGATTACGTTTATTAGAGGTAAACGGACATTCTTTGCCCTAAAAGAAAATTAATTAAATGCTCATTATCTGACAATGTTTTAGGTTCTTTACATTAGTGAGTGATGAAAGAGTTGTAATTTTGTCCAGCTAATTCAAACAATAATGCAATACGTGCAGTACTATATGGCATGGAGAATTTTTTCAAAATACCTTTCATTAGTAATAAACAAGCATAAAGAAACTAGATATAATAGCACCAATTTACTTGAGAAATACTGTTATGCAATATTCATTAAAAATCCTGCATGAAAACAAAACTCTGCCATCAGAAGCAGCAAATTATTTGAAAGAAAATTCTATAAATATCTAAATACGAAAATTATATTTCACTCCTATAAATTATAAATTATGAAATGAACTTCTAGAAGTTATTACGCAATGCTTACTTAAATTGTTAACGCAATTACATGAGAAATACTACACACTTGTAAATAAATGGCATGTACTGCATAAAAGTTAATATCCTACAAGTTTATATTAATCTTACTTAATACATATCAGAAAAAGATATCTGCCCTCGAGTATAACTAACATTTAAAAGTTTTCTCTATTATCAATTTTTCAGTATAGTGTATAATTAAATTTATTGACACAAGCTTTAATCATATTACAAACTATTTATAAAGGAAATAAAACAGTCAGACCTTTTCAGTCTCTAAATTTAAAGGTATCGTATAGAAATGTATTTTTGTTTGTTTGTTTATCTCTAGCAAGATATTGTATTTCTCAGATTTATCTTAACTCAAGAAACTTATAAAACCTGTTACAGATATTTTCTCAAAACCATTTATTTTTATTTCCTTTTCTCAAATCAAATTATTACATAAGTTCAAGCTTTATATTTGCTGCCTGCTGAACACTGTTATCGAAGTAAGTTATATTTAGCTGTATGCGGTGGTAGATAGAGATTTTTATTTTGAGAAGGTGGAAGGAGGGGGTCAAGGGTTGAATTTTTAAGAAATTTAACTTAAGCAAAATGTACAATAAAGTAAAATGTTAAAATGCTACGACTAAGCAAATTTATTTTGAGAAATACAAATTTAACCCAGCTGCAGTCGTATTAAATATTCTTGCACGCCATGCCAGTAGGAATTAATTTTCTTTGGACGAACAATAGTACATAAAATGCAAAAATATGGAGGAATGAAAATGAATTGTGAAGGGAAAAAAATCTTGAATTGATTGAAGTGCCTCCCTAGATTGTATGGTGGTCAGCACACCACTCTGTATGATCACCACTCTGATTGTTTTGACGTGCTAAAAAGTAATCGGGAAATGACGTGCTAAAAAGTAAGTCGGGAAATGACGTGCTAAAATGTAAAGCATTCTCGTGGAGCTATGTCACCCGTAACTATTTTTATAGAAATCAAATTTATTCTTCGTGACTGACAACAGTCAAAACGTCAGAGTTGGGTGTTCCCAGAGTGGGAACACTGAGCGTTAAAGGGTTAAACTGATGTTTACTAAATTTTCTTCTAAAAAAAATAACTGTTTACAAAGTATATAAAATTAGCTTGCAGATAATAACCTTAAAATATTTGATGAAAAGCAGTTTTTAAAAGAAAAACCAGAGCATCGATTTGATTAATATCTTGTCTTACAAAGGCGTAACAACCATTTAATAATTAAATATTTTCATTAAATTACTTTTTCATTTACATAAATATTTATTAGTAATGAAGTCGTAAACATCTTTACGTAATTTCATTTCATCCCTGATTTATGCGTATAACTGATATGCACCAGAGAACTTGAGCAAAAAGACGTGTTCTCTTAATCAATTTGATTGCATTTGCTAAATGAGGAGCGTATGCTAATCTACTTGATAGGTTACATTCGCTTGATTGAAATGCGATCTCCTTTTTCAGATCGCAGATGTTCTGAATGTTATTTTATCTGGAACGGTAAATATAATTTCGAAATGGAAACACATAAAATCTTGGTTTAAGTGTTTGCTCGAGAAATGAATTACAGTTACATGTGCTTATTAACTTTACCATATTTTTTTAATGGCGTATTTTACAAATTTAACAAATATCCGCTTGCATTCGTTGGTATGTAAATATACCCATCCATTTAATCTATATTGGGAAATTGTTATCAGGGGTGGCCATTTTTTTTACATAAATTTCGTTTAATTATTCTTATTTGTTATAACTAATTATCTTCTGTCCCCCACCATGGCCGAGTGGATAAGACACTGAACAGGATAGACGGTTGAAGCTTGAAGGTACCGCGTTCGGACCCACCGCGTGGCTGTTGATGTAACGGTCTGGAGTGTTCCGGGCGATTGTCTCGAGATGTAACATGAATACGCGTTAAACCCCATGAGAAAAGTCTGTCACCCAAGGAACCCTCCTCCATAGGCAGATTCACCTCCTGCAAGATTGCCATGTCCCAAACACCAATGCACCTTCCACAGTTATATCCATTTAATCTTCTTGAAACACTTTCTGATGATCTTATGCACGCTTTTGCCAGTTCAATCTGGAGGCCCACAGGTTAAACAGCTGTATAGCGGTCACCGTGTAATTACCTCGAATAGCTGACATAAAAGCATTATGCTTGGGTTAAATTATTCCTTCCTTGAAAAACTGGAAACTTATTGCTGGTAACTGATGTCGACCATCGCAGAATTTACAAAGCTCATGAGTGAATCGCCCAAGATAATGACTGTTAGATGAATTTAACCCATTTATGCCTAGCGTCCTTTTTTTGGGACGGCATTTTCGCTATTAGTCAAAAACGTTATTTATTATTCCTAGCCTTTATTCATGAGTATTGAGCCTCAACTCTACAAAATATTTTAACATGACCAAGTAGTATGTTGATATTTCAATTTTTATGCATAATGATTTTAAAAGAAATCATCCCCTGTTCAAGAAGTTGACATCAGAAATTTATCTATTATTTCTGTTATCAGTAAAAATCGAAGAAATTCGCAAAAATATCCAGACACAAATGGATTAATATCCAGGGCTCGCAATTAATCATAGTGTGCTGGTCCGAGATCACTAAAGTATTGAACGGGCCAGCAGAATACAAAATTTGTTAGTCCGTCAGTTTGTTTGTTTGTTTATTTGTTTGTGTGATTATGGCAAAGCAACTCTAGGGCGAAATGCCAAGGATGAGGGTTAGCCTTGGCAGGAGGATTTTAAGGGGTTCTAACGCGTATTTACGTTACATCTGGAGAAAACCTTCCAAAATTCCACACTGTTAGATCGACATCCACGCGATGGGACCGAACTCGTGACCTTCACACTTCGGCCGTTTACCATTTTCAATGACATATGTTGGTTCGTCAGGCTAGTAATGTTTCATTTACATTCATTCTCTTGCAAACTTTCCTCACTGAGTTCCACAGTGCATTTCATCTAATTTCATCAATGCATGTCCTACAATTTGACCTATTTAATATTTTCATAATAGGAATTTACACTTTTAAATCACGTTTTAATGGAAATCAATATGCGTTGTTCATATAATTTTGTTTTGCAACTTTTTAAAAATCAGGTATACGGACCAGTAATAAATGTTACGGAGTAGAGATGTCGTAGAGTAACTGGTCCTTTGGACCGCTGACTAAATATTCTAATTTCTACCCCAGATAATAAATTTCTACAACCTCTTTTAAAATTCATATATTAATACTCAGTATTTTTTATTCCTGATGTGTGCGTGTGCGTAGTAATGAAATTTTTGACTAATTTCACATATAATTTTCAGCTTAAACGTATTACATTAAAATGACGTAGAAATGGAAGCAAAATTTTGGATAATTCAATATATTAATTAAATGGTGATACATATAACACATGTTTACAATCAGAAGACTTTGTTATCTACTCATATCTGCAACATCTTTGTATACCGCTCAGTTTTCATTTAATCTCTTAATCTAAAACTTTCATAACTGTTTGAATTAGGTTTTATTTGACTCCATTTCTCTCAACTCATTTAACTGTACCAGTCTAACGAAATACCTTATTTATTAATGCATTTTCAATTGAAACTATGCTGTTCATTTATTTACTTAATTAATTAATTGTTCGTAAGTATCTCGTACGAATGCATAACTTCAAAATCAAACTCTACAGTACTGGATAAATGTAATTTTGAATTGAACGCTGAATCAGTTATGAAAGTAATTACTTATTCAAAAGATATCATTCGATCAAATTTGCCAGCGTGCAATTTTGTTTGAAGGCTTTCATATAGATATTGAAAATGATTCTTATTTTATATCCGTGATCATTAAAGTAATTCTTGGGTTACAAATTGTCTTCGTTTACTAGAAGTAAATATTTGAAAGTATATTTTTGTCTGTAAAACAATAAACATTTTTGCAACTAAATTCGCCAGTTATTGCTAACAAATGAATTTTTATGTGTGGTAGTCTTGTTTTGATATAGATTGATTGAACGATTTTTTTTTTTTTTTTTTTTTTTTTTTTTTTTTTTTTTTTAGTTCTACAATGTATTATACCCTCACTCGATAAAAATTTTGAGATTTTTTCTATTTCTACGTCACAAGTAAG
Source organism: Cheiracanthium punctorium (assembly GCA_038373885.1). Taxonomy (NCBI): domain Eukaryota; kingdom Metazoa; phylum Arthropoda; class Arachnida; order Araneae; family Cheiracanthiidae; genus Cheiracanthium; species Cheiracanthium punctorium. The sequence continues at coordinate 305,021 of JAWZYV010013941.1, forward strand.
ATGGTGAAAGAGCCAGTCTCTGGCGTTTGTGAACGCCCACAGAAATTGTAATCACAGCTGAGTTTGTTTACTGTGGTAGCCCTACATGTTCATGCGAGCTCATTTACTTGCCGGAACGAGTTGCCGCAACTGGTTGCAGCAACAAAATTGCTGGAAATTATAAGCGTTTAATAACGCCTTTACGCTTTCAAGCGAAGCATATCAGGAACAATTTCTAGAGTTGATAAATTTTCATATTCTGAAACTTCAGTTAGTCTTCAGTTTTGAATAGGTTGACTAGACTAACCTCCACAAAACAGAAAAATATGACTAACTATAACTAATTGCATTTAAATTTTATCTTATCCATAAGCTCTTAGAAATTTCTGGGAGATACCTGATAGAGATAGACAGAAAATTGCAACGCTTTCGAAAAATCTCATTTTTGTCGCCAAACGGTTGCCAAGTTCAAACGGTATATGCTTTCAACAACCACGCAATGCCTGTAAAACCCGTTTTCCCACAATAAGCCTCGTGTGACAGGAAAGCGACCTTACAGTTTTGCAACAATTCACTGTAAAAAAAAAAGAATTAAAAAAATAAAATAAAGAAAATGTGAAAACAAATGGCACTCCAGTATTCTGTTCATTTAGGGAATTTTATTACTACAAATTCCAAAAGAAATACCGTTCCAGGGAGGAGCTGACCCTTGATATACGGAAATTGCCCTGCATTCAAATGTAAAGAGAATTTCTGTAAAATTTCCCGGAGACGTTCCAGTAAATGTACGGTTATTTTTTAAGAGAGTAAATCTTGATTCCTTTTCCAAGAAATAGTGAGTTACAACATTGAAGTATGTTTGTTTTACGGCAAGCTTGCACGAGGGGCACCTAACTACAAGGGTGTTGCCTTGATCGGAGGATTTTTAAGGAGCTCTAACGCGTATTAATGTTACCTCTGAAGAAAACCGACCCATACTTCTAGACCCTTGGATCGTCAGCCGCGAGGTAGGCCCGAACACCGGATGATCACACTGGCGACATCTAATATTAAAGATGCAATCTAAACCTTTTGGTCAGGGATGGGCAAACTTTTTCGATTGCGGGCCAAAAATCGAAAAAAAAAAAATGTTTGGCGGGCCAAGATAATTTTTTCTGAAATTTTAAAAACAATATACATGTATTGCAGTTTAAATATGTTAATGAGATGAATGAAATTGCGATTTCATTTTTAAAAGTTTTTTATATTGAGTTTTGAAGTGAGATGTACTGATTCTAAGGAACGAGGCTAAATGCTCATCTGTCAGTCTATTTCTGAAAGAATTCTTTCTAAGGTTCATAGTTGAAAACACTTGTTCACATATATAAGACGAAGCAAGCATAGCTCTGATTTTCTGGGAGTGAGATATTAAATTTGGGAAACTTACTTTCGATCATGATTTGTAAAACTCTAACTTTCGCATATTTAGAAACAACTGCTTGAGATGATTGTTAGATAGCAACTCAATTCATTCAAGCTGCAAATCGGACCTCACTGCTTCACAATTTACGTTGAAAGGCATGGTCAAAATATCCAATTCTGTTCGAATAGCGCTGAAATCTTGAAATCTGCGTTCGAACTCAAAATGCAGTTTTTTTCAAGCCATCTTCATAATTCTTAATATGGATATATAATATATGAATATATATTTTCTTTTAATTTCCTTCGGACCGGCAAATTTAAAATTCTATCCGCGGGCCATAGTTTGCCCATCCCTGCTTTAGGTCATAGCTTACATTCATTGAACACCCTTTCTCGATTCATAGAATCACAGCTATAATACAAAACTGACATTCACTCGATGACACACAACTAGGGATAGACGCGAGACGAAAAATAAGCGTCTCGCGTCTCGCAAAATAGCCTAAAAGCTTGTCTCGTCTCGCAAAAATCCCTATATCGTAATGTTAAAAATGTGTGTCTCGTCTCGCAAAAAACCTGTAAATCTCTGTCTCGTCTCGCAAAAAAGTCGTCTCGCGTCCATCCCTACACACAACTAATACAGCATTATGAAGGTTCATCGAAATGCATTGAGATCGCACTTCGAAAATAAATTTTGAAATCGCTCGGCGTCACTAACGTCACGTTCCTATTAATTTGCTTCCAGCAAGATATCCCAATTCGGCTTAAGCAATGACTCGAAAACAATTCATCAGATGGTTTCTGTGCGACCTCGGCGCTATTTGATCCTGCCAGTGCATTCTGCCCAATAACGCTGTTTTCCCGTCAACGCCGATGTGTGAGTGAAATGGGAGAGAGATGAACACACACATATGCTTGCTGACTCATTCCCTCCGACATGAAAGTCGATCATCGGGACCTGAAATTAAACAGAGGAGGGGGGTATACCGGGTCTACAAACAGCCCGCTGACGTCTTTGTTCAAATAACGGATGGCGTGAGGGATATCTGATTTAGATGACAAACTTGTCAGTCCGAAGCTGCGGAATTAATTCATGGCTGACATCACTCTGTAGGCTCATCTCATTCATCCAGATTCCTGTAATAATATTAAAATAGTCATAATTTAGCCTGTGCTCTATCGCGAAATACTCGATTCGCTGCTTAGCAAACGCGTGGATTATAGAATACTTTCAGAAAAAAAAATAGTTTTGTTATCCAAAAACAATTGCTCGCTCGCAGATAAGATTTTCCAGAGAATTCCTTCAAGGATCGATGAAGTAAGATAAATCATATCCGAAGAAATCTCGCCAATAACGAATGTTGCGAAATGTGTCACATGTATGAGTTCAAAATGGTGGCGAACATTATATATATTAATACGCTGAGGTTAAGGTGTTTGCCTCCCTTTTTAGAAAAAAACCTCACAATTACTCCACATAAATTTTATATCATTTTATAGAGAATTGCCGGCATCAAGAACTTAAAAATTTGTTATTGCTTTTGTTTTTGTAAATTAATGGGTGGAGTTCAGAAGGGGTGCCCATGCCAAATGACGGCGATAACGCACCATTTCTAGCAACCGTTATCGTTTTTCTTCGTAATGAAGAGAAACGTCGTAGCTGTTGAGTATTGCGATTTGCAAACAAAAACTTGAGTGAAGAGGTGATATTCTAGGAGTTACGAAGTAGTGGTTTTTGTACATTTAGCATTAGTTTACCAGTGAAATTTGCAGTTAGTGCAAGGCCAACGCGCATATGAAATAGGACGTCATTGCGGGATTCGTGTGTTACGCTTTGCAAGTGAAATCGCTCCTGAATGTAGAGCCGCTGGCTAGTTTTGTTTGTTGCGATTTGCGATTGATTTCGCTACACAAGAATCCGGCCAGCTTGTTACAAATATTGTGCTTTGTACTGAAGTGAATTTGAAGTCAGTTAGATTTTAGAAAAATACGTTCTTCATCTATCATCTGAGCTTCATAATCCAATACAACTAAAAGAAGAACGTTATAGACGGTGAACTGAATGATTTATTTGCATAATTACAAAAACGATAACATAAAATGCCTAGGCGGCGAACACTGAAAAATCAAGCAGAAAGGCGTCGAAGTAAGTCGGCCCGTAGTCGTGAAACACCTGAGCAACGAAATATAAGACTTCAAATATTGTTTATAAAGAAGTTTTGAAATAAAGAATAAATAAAATAATTAAGTATTGTAATTTTGCAAAGTGATTTCTCACTTATTCAGTGCGACTTACTCGCACGGGTACTGCTAGTTTACAATATTTGCTGTAAGGAATGATATTGTAAAAAATGTGAATTAAATTATGTTTTCCAAAAAGAAAATTATCCCCAATCAGGGAACCCTTTGAGGTGCAACTCTTTCCCAATGCTGCAAAAAAGGGCAGCCGTTGCCATCGCTCGACTTAACTGCCAGCAAGAGGGCGGACGATCGAAACGTTCATCGCTTGCCACAGATCAAGAGACCCTTTTTTGACGACAGCTGGCTGTGCGGCACAGGCAGCTGTCGTCAAAAAAGGGTCTCTCGATCTGTGGCACGCGATGAACGTTTCGATCGTTCGCCCTCTTTTTGATAGTTAAGTCGAGCGATGGCAAAGGCTGCCCTTTTTTGCAGCAGTGGGCAATCTATCCAGCTGTTCTCGCATTCTTCCATTTTTCAGCAGATGTCAGTGCTGTTAAAAAAAATCGTGACAATTGTTTTTACGGGAAATGACGTGCTCAAAAGTAAAGGATTCACATGGAGCTATGTCACCCGCAACTCTTTTTATAGAAATCCAATCGAGTCTTTGTGACTGGCAGCAGTCAAAACGTCAGAATTTTGTGTTCCCAGAGCGGGAACACTGCGTGTTAAAGGGTTAAGTAACATCGTGCGTCGCCATTTCTGTTCTACCACATAAATAAAGTTGTAACAGTCCAACAGTGTTGGAAGTGGTCTCCCACACTTGAACAATGTTCGAACAACTAATACTTCAGTGATAGAATAGTTGTCACATCCGTCAGATTGAAGAGTCATAAAATAAACCAACGGGTACTCTTTTAAATGAATCACCCTGTATTTATCGGTAAACTACTGCTGATCGTTTTTGGCTTCATATTTACCATTAACAAACAAGATGAATTTTAATTATTTAAAAAAATCAGAGTTTGATATAAAAATCTCTATATTACTGATTCAAGTTCGCTACGAACAGTTTCCAAATATTCTAACTTTATTAATTTGCATTACCAAATGAGATAAGTAGTATACTTTCAGTTTAAAAATGCATGTAGGCGCACACAGGATCGTTAACAGACAGCACATTTCATCCACAGCAATGTGCTGTTCGCCAAAACTGTATTTCCGAAAGAGATCATTAAACTACGGTTACTGATTACAGTTTGATCGGCCACGTTAATTCGCCCAATCACGCATCCTAATGGGCAGTTAATATTCTGGCTGAAGTAAAATCGATACATCATGCAGTTCGAACTTTAATGGCTCACCTGCAGAATCTATCTTCTTTAAATATGTATCTGCTTGCGGACTGCAAAAATTCATGCTTATGTTGTATGAAAAAATAGTAATAATAATAAAGTATTATCTATTTTATAGAGCAGTGTAGTGGGCTGCTTGCGGACTACAAAAATTTCAGTTTAAGTTGTATGAAAAAAATAAAGTATTATAAATTTTATACAGCAGTGTAGTGGGCTGCTTGCGGACTACAAAAATTTCAGTTTATGTTGTATGAAAAAAATAAAGTATTATACATTTTAAAGAGCAGTGTAGTGGGCTGCTTGCGGACTACAATAATTTCAGTTTATGTTGTATGAAAAAAATAAAGTATTATACATTTTATAGAGCAGTGTAGTGGGCTGCTTGCGGACTACAAAAATTTCAGTTTATGTTGTATGAAAAAAATTAAGTATTATACATTTTACAGAGCAGTGTAGTGGGCTGCTTGCGGACTACAAAAATTTCAGTTTATGTTGTATGAAAAAAATTAAGTATTATACATTTTACAGAGCAGTGTAGTGGGCTGCTTGCGGACTACAAAAAATTCAATTTATGTTGTATGAAAAAAATAAAGCATTATACATTTTATAGAACAGTGTAGTTGTTCACATTCCTAACAAAGAGTTTGTTTTATTTCTTTTGTCAGGAGAGGATTAGGTCACACGTCACTACATGTGTCGTTTAAAGGTACATGAGCCCTTCCTGGAGTTTCCCACCACAATTTGGACCCTCATCAGAAAGGAGGGAGAACTTCTGAATATTGACACCCCTCGAAAACTGCTAATTACCTGCGAGAAGACTTTCGGAACCACGGGTTTAAAGGCGCGTAGCCACGTGGTCTTTGGTGGTATGTCGGTATTGAACCCGCAACCTTCCGGTTTGCAGTCCAAAGCCTTAACCACTGGACTACCGCTGCCCCGATTCCAACAAAGGGTGTCTGATTTGTGTCTGTTCATACGTCTCTCTATGATCTAAATGCTGTTCCGGGTATTCAACCGGGTATATATGAGTACCCGGGTGATTCAAAATAGATGTTAGGGCGATTATTTTTTAAACCATATGTGATCTAAACATACTTTCAATTAGAAATCTTCGTCCAATTAAGATTCGCTTTCAGATATGGCATTTTTTTTTACTGGGGGGTTGTATACATATTAAAATACGAAATTTAAATTTTATACGGTCCCTCCTTTCCTACCCATTATATTGAGAAGAATATTCCTCTTTGCCTACGAAGCAAATCCCGTGTCTCTTAAGTGAAATAGTTAGCGAGAAAATTAATTTTGAAAAGGACGACTTACGCCACTTTACCTACTGCGTTGGCGTCCGTTTTCAGGTGAAAAAATCTTTACTTTAGGGGACCCACTGTGAGTTGATAAAAGATAAATAAAGATCCCATAGTTGGGAAAAGCGATTAAATGCATTCAAACGTGTGGAATGAACAGGCACAGCTTTACCTAAAAGGATCGGTACTGCTTTGTGAAATGAGCGATAATGTAGTTTTTAAGGGGGGGGGGGGTCATCCACTCATTATTACATCACGCTTCTAGAGAAGGATTTTTATAGTGTAAAAGAGAATGGCCTAGATAATGGTGTAGGTTACTATGGTGTAGTCACTTTCACCAGAAACTGCCAAGCATGCTTTGCTGGACAATTCTAGCTAAATTAGGATTTGAGGAGTCAACTGTGTCTATCAAGTGACTACTGACATAAATTAACGTCAGTTGAAAAGTAACTACATTTTCTCACTTTGGAGACATCCCCTTAGTGCTTGGCGACACATGCCAAAATTTTCAAATTACAATAACTTAATAACTATTTCACTTAGAGACACGGGATTTGTTTTAAATTTTCTAGACAAAGAGCAACATTCTTCTAAATGTACTGGGTAGGAAAGGAGGGACCGTATAAAAATTAAATTCATATTTTAATATGTATACAACCCCCAGTGAAACAAATTGCATATCTAAAAGCTACTCTTAATTGGACGAACTTTTCTAACTGGAAGTATGTTTCGATCACATACGGTTTAAAAGATAATCGCCTTAACATCTATTTTGAATCACCCGGTATATAGATCATCCCTACAAGCGATTTTGCTCGGGCTACCACCGGCCACGTAGCCAGCCGATGATGGCCCGAGCAAAATTGCTAGTAGGGATACAAGTACGCCCTATTGATAAGGGCGTATACAGCATGAACTGTTCTTTCACAAGAGCCTAGGAAAAGATTCCAATGTACTAAGGTCTATGGACATTCATTGTTTTATAGAAGTTTGCACATTTCAAATGGGCCGCCAAGGTGGTGTAGTGGCTTAAGAACCATTCTATCATTCCTTCGGCCCAAATCGAATCCCGGCTCGAACATGGATATTAACGCGTCCGTCCCTTCATAGGGGGTAACACTGGCCGCCCGCTGGATGCCCACATGATTAAATGGCCACAATGCGATTTGGCCTTCGGACAGTTGTAGTGTGCTATGCCTAATCGACGAGTGCTCGCCCGTTGAAAAAAAAAAAATCTGGAGTGACTCCACTCGACTTTCCGAACACTTACGATTAAGGTCATTGCCACGCATTTAAATAAATTTTAATCGATGAATAATTCAAACCTATATACCAAATTGAAACTCAATCGAATGCACCGTTTAAACGCTTGCGCACTTTCAAGAATTTCTCCTCATATGCCATTATGCCATAATACAAAAGAAATTTTTGTCGTAGCCCTGTAAAAAAAACTATAAGTCTTATACACACCAAACTCAATACCGGTCTTACGATGGTGATTTATAACATATATACCCAATTTCAGCTCAATCGAAGGTGCCGTTTAAACGCTAGCGCACTTGTAAGAATTTCCCCCGATAGGCCATAATGTAAAAGAAATTTTTGTCGTAGCCCTGTAAAAAAACTATAAGTCCTATACACTTCCAAATTAATATCGGTCTTAAGATAGCGGTTTATAACATATATACCCAATTTGAGCTCAATCAAATATACCGTTTAAACGCTAGCGCACTTTCAAGAATTTCTCCCTATAGGCATAATGTAAGAGAAATCTGTGTCGTAGCCCTGTAAAAAAAACTATAAGTCTTATACACACCAAAATCAATACCGGTCTTGCGACGGGGGTTTATAACATATATACCCAATTTGAGCTCAATCGAATTTACCGTTTAAACGCTAGCGCACTTTCAAGAAATTCCCCCCATAGGCCATAATGTAAAAGAAATCTTTGTCGTAGCCCTGTAGAAAAACTATAAGTCCTATACACACCCAAATCAATACCGGTCTTGCGACGGTGGTTTATGACATATATATCCAATTTGAGCTCAATCGAATGCTCCGTTCAGGAGCTATCGTGTTCACTCACATACACACAAACACACACACACACACACATATACACATATACATACATACATCTCGTGAAAATAGCATAAATGGGTTCAGAAGCCCTCAAAACGTGTCAAAACACCCAAATCTCGAAGTCGAATTTTTTCATGATTACAATACTTTCCTTACATGGTACATGTTCGGAAAGTAAAATAGCATTTCAAATGAAGCAAAATAATATAGCGGAGGTCCTCTCGCCAAAAATAGTTTATGTAGCATGTAAAGTGCTTTTGAATTAGCAAGCAAAATGTAATTGTCATAGATTAGGATTTAAAGGCTGTGATTAAAAAGAATTTCAGTTCATATTTGTCTTAGTGAAGAATAATGGGTGCAGCAAGGAAATTGTTGCTTTTGAATCTTAAAGAAAAAGAAATCGAACTTTTTAAATATCTGGATATATCGGTCGATTGAACTCGTTTCCCATTAGAATACCTAAATCGATGCAGCATCGGCTTGGCCAGTGCTTGGGAGGGCAAACTCCTCTCTCGTCCGAGTCTGCTGTGGACCGTGTACTCTGAAGAGAGCTGGTGCACTTAAACTCTGCCGTGGCTCTAATGTACTCCAGGTTCGAACGATATCTCTAGGGGTGTCAATCTAGGTGTTAGGCATCTCATCTGTAATGGGTTCAAAATGAGTAGACCACGTTGGTCTGCCTACTAGGCACCCCCATATAAAAATGACCACTTTCTCCCTTTTTGCATCTGGGAATCTCCCTTCGGGCTTGGGATCCCCTTGGGCTTTCCCCTTGGAATCTTCCCTCTGGGCATCTCCCTTTTTGCATCATCCCTCTTTGCATCTCCCTTTTTCTCCCTTTTGCATAATGAAATGACCAACATTTCTGGCCCTCTCAGCGGTCAAGCCTACAAGCAGGACGCTGATCCCGCCTTTAGAAAGAAAACAATTTTTTTTTTCAATAGAATGTGTTGTGAAATATGTACATTCGTCATGATTTAAATTTCTGGGTGTTGTTTTCTATTTAAAAAATAGCGACTAATTACTTACTAAATTTTATGTATATTATTCTATTTTATATAAAGGCAAAGTACTTTTCTTAACAGGAAATGATGTGGTCCATGTCCAGAAAATTGCTGTAGATTATGTATCGTAAATTTTATATAAAGTATGACTTATGATTATGTTTTTGTAAATTCGGAATACCGAGAATAAACTACAGCAGTATGTTATTAGATATAAACCTTTTCCCTCTTTTACTTAGGGCTTATCTTAGCTATATAAATATAGATTTCAGCAAAACAACCTTTTCGTTAGTTTATTTATTCCATTGCATTATCTTATTATCTTTTAAAGCCGTCCAGGAATAGTTAACGTATTGAAAGTGATTTAGAAATGACTTTTATTCAATCCAGGGTAAGCACCTTCAAGCAGGAACTTTTTTTTCAAAATATCCGATTATTTTTTTAAGACAATTTCATAAAAAACCTGTCTTGGTTTTTGTATTTTAAATGTCAGAGAACTCCAGAAACTTCGCCAGGCGTCAATCGATAGGAGAAGTCGTTTCAGAATCGTCATCGCCTCGGCACAATTAACTCTTAACCCAGCGGTTCTCAACCTTTTTAAAGTCGTGCCCCCCCCAACAAAGGCTAACTTACGGTGGCACCCCCACCCACCACTACCTTCACATTTTTCAGCATACATTCAGTTTTTTAATCTTTAACAATGAACATTTAATCGAATTTTCTACAAAATAATGTTATCAGTAAAGTTTGAACATTTTAAGCGAAAATGGATATATTTTTGAGTAAAAATGAGATTAAATAAGATGTTTATTTTAAAATATGCATCACTACTTGCTCTTTGGTTTTTCTCGCGCCCCCCTTCCAAACGCTCTGCGCCCCCCTTCGGGGTCGCGCCCCACAGATTGAGAAACGCTGTCTTAACCCTTAAACGCGCAGTGTTCCCGCTCTGGGAACACCAAACTCGGAAGTTTTGACTGTTGCCAGTCACGAAGAATAGACTTGATTTCTATAAAAATAGTTGCGGGTGACATAACTCCATGAGAATCCTTTACTTTTTAGCACGGCATTTCCCGTAAAAAAAATTGCCACGATTATTTATAACAGCACTGACATCTGCTGAAAAATGGAAGAATGCGAGAACAGCTGGATAGAGTGCCCAATGCTGAAAAAGGGCAGCCGTTGCCATTGCTCGACTTAACGACCAGCAAGATGGCGGACGATCGAAACGTTCATCATCTTGCTGGTAGTTAAGTCGAGCGATGGTAACGGCTGCCCTTTTTTCAGCATTGGGAAAGGGTTGCGCCTCAAAGGATTAAAATCATGTACAAAACAGGTCTCTGACCGTGGTCAGTCAAAGTATGCATGCTAGCCCTCAGCTTAGAACTGGGCTTACTTCATTTATTTGAATTTTCGGATGAGCTCTATTATTTGAATGTATCTGATCGTTTTTGAAGTTTTCTGTCGGAGTTTAACTTAAAGTGCAACAAAATGTTTGCAAAAATATATTAGATGCACCTGAAAGTAAAGTCATTTTATTTCATACGTCAATATATTTTGCCTAGCCTAAACTCCCGAAGCTAATAATACGAAATTTGATACTTATGCCAGTTTTTTAGCGTAGGTGCTGGATTGGAGAACATTTTACAAAATTTTTAGCTTATGGGGGAATAAAGGGCCAAAACGTTCTTTTCACATATCCTGCGGGATCTCAAAGAGGAAAATAGATATCCATGAAATTCTTGCTTCAAAATACAACACTCACGAAAAATAGATTTCAGAACATTTCGAATAGAATCCTTCAAAGAAGGTAGACGCAAAAAGGGAGAGGGTGGTCATTTTTTTACACGAAAAAAAAAGGTATGTATAAAATACTCGATAGACCTATAGTTAGGTACAGCTTGTTAGTAATTCAATAATTGTTAAAAATTTATTTGTTTGAATTTTATGCAAACAAAGTACATTACTTTCCGATGGACCTAATATTTTACATATTAGAAAATTTTAAAAACTACACCAGTCAATTCATTAGGATAGAATTTATTATAAATCCACACGGCATGAAAAAGTGTTTGCCAATATTCAATTTTAGTAGTTTTACGAATAAAATATTGGATTTTCCATTCCAAAAGAGACACATTCACCATTCATTCCACTTACTTTTACAAATATATCTCATTATGGTCTTTTAACTCGCTTCCGAAAAGTTAAACAAGTCTAATAATTGCAAAATCCATTTTCCAATTTTTGAATTGTTACACTTCAAGAATTTTTGAAATTATCTGAAAGCATTTTATTCAGTAGATATTTAGTAATTTAGCAGAAATAAACGCGATATAAGTTCCTTAAATTTAAAATTAGTTTTCATATTATTATTTTAATGTTAAAGAATTCCATTTATAATATTTAAATTCCTTCCGTAGAAACTAAATTGAGTTTTGACGTTCACGTATATTATAATTTGCTGATGTTTCATCTCCATACGACCGGACGTAATTTCAATTTATTGTGAATTTCAATTCAACAAAATATCCTTTTGTATGCAATGAGAATTCCTTGAAATTAATTTCCATCGATGGGAATGGTCATACTTTTGTGACACTTCCTAATGCAAAAATTATTTTTACAGTCTTCACCTTAGCTGTGAAAGAAAGGGGAATGATTATAAATGATTTGTTTAAAATTCAAAAGTTTATTGTTATGATTCATTACTATACATTAAAGCATTGATTATTTAATGACGTTGTTAACCAATTCGTAAAAATGATCTCATAGCAAGAGTCTCAGCAAGACAAGATCTACCATAGTTTATTAAAATCTTACTCCCTTTAAGTTAGCATTATTTTAATAAAAATATCTCGTTTTTATTTTTAACCTTCAATTTTGAAAATCTTTAAATTTATAATCACATTCTTACAATGTTTTTTTTTATAAAGAACCAGTAATATAAACGATAAAAATTAACTATTAGCTGCTTTTTTGTACTCAATTAAATTATATGTAAAAGTATTTTAAAAGAAATTGTTTTTATATTCTAATGCTAAATTTATTTAATGAATAACATAAGTAATCAAAATTTTCCATCGTTATTTGTCTCAAGTTTCAATGATTAAATTTAAATAGTAATTAACGTGTAAATTTAATGGGTAAGTTCAAAAAGGCAATTGTGATATCGCACAAAAAGAAACTACTTAAAATGTAACAGATGAAGCACTACATCAAAGTCAACTTATACTGCCTCACTCACCCCACCTTACCCTTTACAATTGTACCTTTCCTATTTGTACCAATCCTACATTGGTACCAGTACAATTGTTTGTTCCGGGTAACACCCTTATCAATTCTGTTTTATCGACATTTCCTTTATTTAAAAAAGATACAAAAACACATAGACGCTAAAAAAAAAATCAATTCGCATCATGTCAAACACTTCATACAACACCATTCTCTGAAAATCTTTCTGCCCAAGCTCACATTCCGCTCGTGTTATCAACAGCTTGCCAATAGACGATTTCCGCATTTTGACCACAAATGCCGATCCAGTGGACAGCGAAGGAGTATGAGAGGACAAGATAGATCGATAAATTCGTCACTCTTAGAATGCCAGTATCTCCTCTTTATTTTTCTTGCTATGGTTTGTTCTTCCGCGAGAGACAGAGTGAGAGAAAAAACCCCTTCCATAGCTTTCAGTATATCTTCTGGTTGATGAATATTCCATATCAAGTTTACGCTCCGGATCTAATTCGCTCTCCGATGTCTGATCTGCGATGACAAGGGTTTTCGTGGTGGGTTATGGGACACGGGAGGGGAAAAAATTAATGTAGCATTGTCCAAATAACGCTTTTTTTATTTTATTTCTTGCATCAGTTGTAGAATGCATTTCACTGAGAAATGTTATTGATTACGTTCTACATCCATACACGGGGGGGGAAAAGAGAAAAAAAGAAATGTTATTTGATTTTTTTTTTTTAAATTACGTTATACAGGGTGATTTGAAATTAGATTTACAAACTTTTAAGGGGGGTAGGGCACACCAAGATGGTTTAGAATCACATAGAAATGCGGGATAGGTTCCCGCATATTCAGGTACAGATTAGACAGATTATTAACAGGTACAGGAATGTCCTTCGCGTACCTGTTAATAATCGCTTTGGAAGAAGTGTTAAAGTGTGCACATGAAACTTGTCTTAACTAAGTTTCATAAACAATGGAGCTTTCTTCCGGTGATTTCATCAATGTAAAGAAAGAAAAAAATCTGATTAACATTTTTTATCTAATGCAATCGGTGAAAAATGGATTACTTTTCAAAAAACCAGGGTCGGAATGTTTACTAGAATTGTTCTAAAGTGATTGACAGGTACGTGAAGTTTCTGACCCCGCATTTCTATATGATTCTGAACCATCTTGGTGTATCCTACCCCTTCTAAAAGTATTTGAAAATAATTTCGAATCACCCTGTAAAAGACAGATAACATAGTTGACCCAAATTATTTACAATATTTTGTACATCTATCAAATTCTTTCAAAATATAGTGCTGATTCAACGAAACCGTTTCATTAAAATAACTGAAACAAAAAGTTTGTTACATTAACGATGCTGTTAAATTAAACGGAACACTTTTTTTTGTACTGATGCGCAAGATCGCATTTGCTTATTTTATTTAATATACCAATTTCTATAATTTTCAATCGCGGAGAAAAAAGCTGTGAATACTTACCCCAAAAAATTTTATGATTTACATTAACAATTAGAAACCAATAGTGCTTTTTTTACATATTCTATGGACGTGTGATTAACTTTTATTACAATTACACTTACGTAACTCATGAGAACGAGTGTTATTACTTAAAATATCCACCAAGGTGTTCTTATTTTAAACAATCTTCTTTGACTTCGCAGATATAATTTTAATTTAGCCAAAACTTAAATATTTCCTCAAGCAAATTTTTATTCAGAGAAAGAGCCAGTTACATTTGTAGATAGATGCAGATTGTAAAACTAGATTTGTAGAAACTCACTAATAATTAATAAATAATAATATAATTCAATATGTAAAGAAACTCTTCTTGGGAAGCCTAGCTAATTTTGTACAGTTTTCGAAGCTATTCAACATGGCACGCGTGTTTATGAAGCAACAATCAATTCCTCGATATATCAGCTCTTTTTCTATAAGCTTCTATAAAACCTCGTAAAATTGCAATAGAAAAATAAATAGCGTTCTTTCTATTTGTCAGACATTTGGAAATTTCTTACAAATTTAGATGAAAATGAAAAGGCATGTACTATTTCAAACAATACAAAACTTTCTCTTTCTCATAGTATATATTTATGTATATAAACTGGGATCACCTTAGTTAAGAAATATTGTAAAAAAGTACTTTGAAAAATAAAATTTAAGTAGTTGAATGAGAATTCTGATAAATTAGAACGAAGATAGATCAATTGAAATAGTCATTCCATGAAAGATTGAAAAGTAATCAAATTTAGGAAAACAGTTTATCTGTAAAAGTCCGAAAAGGAATTCTTATAGTGAATTTTCAGATATATATTTTAACGGTGTTATTCGAAAAAATCATGTGATTTTGGTACATAAGTACCAATACACTAATTATGCCAGGCACTTCAAAATTTTGAAACTGTCTCTTGACAAGCTGTACTACATACTGCAATAAACGATCCATCTGTATCCGTTTCAAAACTTTTTGAAAAAATATTTAAAAATCGGAAATTTTCGCAAAGCGTGTCACTCTGAAAAATCTTGCAGCGCAGATCCATGTTTAAGAATTTTTTCTGAAAATTTCACAAACGCCACAGCATTTTCGCTTATTGCAGTGTGTAAAGCAGCTTAGGAAGAACCCTCTGGAATGTTTTGGAGACCATGGTGCAATTAGTTTATTTCAATTTGTGTACCAAAACTAAAAACAGAGGTTTTTTTTTTCTTTGACATACACCCTTAAGTATGATTTACAAAAATAGCAAAATACGCATACATTAGTGAAAGGATTACCAAATATAGAAGTAAAATTCATAAATAAACTTAATTCAATTGATAAATAAATATAGCTCAGAAAAATGCATAATTCAAAGAACAACAAACTATAGCAAGCAAAGAAAACATAATTCAAAAGATTATCAAGTCCAATAAGAAGTTCCACAGTACTGCATGAGATGGATATCTTTTTTAAATATACAGAAATAGCAAGCTATACAAAAGTATTTTAAACAATTACGAAATACGCTAAAACCCAGTTTTAAATGCACGGAATAGAAAAATCCTTTATTATAGATTTCTTTAAAACAAATGCACAATGAGTTAGAAACTTGTACTCTTGGATGTTACTTTTCTTGACCTGAGTGATTCTATCTTACTCATGATTCCAAATGTATGTTCACAGTCTATGCCTTTTTCAAAAAATATTTCAAAAAGCCCCACCATAGCCAAGTGGATAAGACGGTGAGAATGCTAGGCGGCTACAATGTGGCGGTCCCGCTCTCGGGTCTACCACGTCGCTGTCGATCTGAGTCTGGAGTCTAAATGTACTTTGAAAAATAAAATTTAAGTAGGTGAATGCGAAAGTCTGAAAAATTAGAACGAAGATTTTTGAATTGAAAATAATTGGTTTTCTGCAGATGTAACATGAGTATGCGATAGAACCATTTAATAAGTTCTCCGACCAAGATACCCACTTCCTTGTTTGATGCCCCGCTTGTAGGCTTGCCATAACACAAAACTGAAAAAAATATTCAAATATTATGCGTAAGATATGGATGAAAATTCCTCGTATATCATTTTTTCCAATTTTGAATTATAATATTTCATTTCAAGTACTAAAAATGCATTAAAAAAGAATTTTTGTTCAACTTTAATTATTTTTATTAAACTTTTTGCTAGATTTTACACACAGACCCTTAAAACCTTTAATCTCTTTTCCTAGCAATTTTTTTTTTTTTTTTTACAAAATGGGGAAACAAAACAAACAAAAAGAGATGAGTTGTTTCCTTGAGACATTGTAACGAACTTAGTTAAAAGCAGAGTTGTTATGTCATTTGAAGAATTCCTTCTTTTTTCTTTTTAGCCATTTAATTGTATTCCGAACAAAGAATAAAGACTGCATTTAATTATTATGTGTTTCTTTTCCCTTTAGTACTACTCTTTAAAATAAAAAAAGAATAGCTTTTTCGTAAAATAGTAAACTGTTCTCAAGCAAAAAACAAAGTATGATAAGTGAGGATTCTTTTTTCAAAATATTTTGGATTATTTATCACAAATGTTTTGAGATTAATGTGAAATACTGATAGGAAAATAAAAAGTGTATTTCTCAAAAAATACTAATGTATTATCAAACACTTTTTCTCTGGCTTTTTATATTATTAAATTAAATTTAAAAATATTATTGCAAGGATAAACAAAATAGTTTATATACACTTAATGAATTTTTTCTTAGCACTTATTTTAGACCTTATTTTGAACATTTTTTTTTCAATTTACACGGTCCACTTATCTCTAATAAATAAGGAATTACCACCTTTTTGCGACACCCTGTATAAGTTGTCCCATAAAAGTGGTAACACGCTTTAATTATTTATTAAATAGAGATAAGTGAGCAATGTAAATTTAAAAGATTTCAAAATAAGATAGGAAAAATTACTACGTTAAGAAAATATAGTCTCGTTCAATTTCGGAAAGTTACATGTTTTAAACTTGTGTACGACCCTCGTACAAAAAAATTAACAGTTGGTAAAATGTCTAATAAACAGATTAATCCTAAATTTTAATATATTATTTTTTCAATTTACTAAAAACCAAATGTATGATTGCTAACCTTTTAAAGCCGGCGGTACAGAGCATCAGCACCGAAAAAAAAAAATATGACTAAAGGACGTTCGTGGTACTAATGCCTTACCGGAGGCGTCTTTCCCCTAATTTGATGGCATATCTGTTCACCCTTCAAGGAAGATATAAGATACGGAGTTTCTTGAGAAGGACATTTCTTTTCTTATATTGCAAGAGAATCAAGCATATTGTTAGCATATTGACCAGGCATACCTGGAAATTTCCATTATATGCAATAACCCTGTGTTTCCTATTTTTAAATTTCTCTCCACCCGCCTACTAGACAAGGAATGTTCTTCAGCTAGCAATAAGAGAATGTCGGTATATGGGAAGAAAATTTTTAAGAGCGAAGCACATAAAAAAATATTACAATGTTTTGTTTGATACTAAATAATTATTTTTCGGCAAGGTGTGCTAAAACTAATGAAATTTACATTAAAAACATATTGTTTCGTCCATAAAAAATATGTTAGAAATGAGAAAATATCTGTAATAATACCATTATTAACACCAACATTTACCAACAGACAGATAATGCCAACACTCTTTCCCGTTTTAATTTTAGAAATGTTGTAAATAAATGATTCCATTTTGCATTTCAGGTAAATTCGTTTATTAATTTTGTGTTTTATTGAATTCGTAAACTGATTCGAACGAACCCGTTTCTATTTTCTCAGAACATTAGCTGTTCATTTATGCTGCAGGGGTCGATCCAGAAATTTTTTCCTGGCTCCCATTTTTGTGAATTTTAATATCTATTTTTGTGAATATCATCGTCTATTTTTGTGAATTTTCAAAACAAATTTTGTGTAAGACAATTTTTCTGAAAATAATATACAAAACAAAAAATAAAATATAAGGTACAATGACAATGAAGAGCTGTTTTAATCGATTGTATTTTTGTGAAAGGGCCGCTTTAATCGATTGTGTTTTGTGAAAGGACCGTTTTAATCGATTCTGTTTTCGTGAAGGGCCGTTTTAATCGATTGTATTTTCGCGGAAGGGCCGTTTTAATCCATTGTATTTTTGTGAAGGGTCCGTTTTAATCGATTGTATTTTTGTGAAGGTGTCGTTTTAATAGATTGTAATTTTTTGAAGGTGTCGTTTTAATCGATTGTAATTTTTTAAGAGGCTGTTTTAATCGATTGTATTTTTATGAAGGTGTCGTTGAATCTATTGTATTTTGGTGAAGAGGCCGTTTTAATCGATTGTATTTTTGTGAAGGGACCGAGAAATGGATCTAAATTTCGTCTGTATCGATCCCTGTGCTGCCTCAGCGAACGTCTCGGATATTCCGACGCACGTACATTTCGCGAAGATGACACAAGTCGTCAGAGCCAACGCACATTAATTGAGCCGTATCATCAGCATATTTTTTTCTTTCCCTTTCTGAACTCGAAACGCAATATCCCTGGCGAAAGCGTCATTTGTCCGTGTATGCAGAGAAATTATTCCATCGTTAGCGGAGTTTCTAATGGCAACATGCGCCGGTGAAGCACTCGGGAAGGAATCCAGTAAATTATTCTTAATGAGCTTCCATCATGAAGGTGATTGCGAGAATGGAATCGTCATCAGCAGCGGGGCCCCCGTATTGGCCGTCTCCGTTTGTTTTCGTGATTAATTACGATGATTTATCTGCCAAAAAGGAGTTTTATGAAGCTTTGTTTCTCCTCGCGAGGCGCGTTCCTCTTTGATGCCTTCATTTCGCTTTTAAGTGGCTTGCAGTCATTTATTTTGACTCAATGGCTGCGAAAAGAATCGAGGAAAATAGAACTAAAAAAGTCAGCTCGTGTTTTTTAATTCTTTTTTTTAAAGAAGTATTTTATGAAATACACTGTAAGAAATATCTTCAGTTTTACCACACATAATCCTGTAAAATAACACAGCACAATTGCTGCAGCTTTGAAGTATCAGCACAGCGTCTTGTAAATTCATCCACTAAATGACAAAATGATGTTGATAAGCCAATCACGAAGAACCATGTACAGCAAATGGATACAGTCTTTACTTTACAACATGTTGGCGTTACATTTATCCACACGTTATATAGTAATCTAGGTTAAATATTTTTTCAGTGTATATGTATTGTGGTAATTTAACTTGATTTGTGTGCAGAGACATGATCTATCAGTAAGTTTTGTATTTTGTCAGGTAAATCTTTACTGAATCTTTGTTCGTTTTATGGGTCTGAAATTAGATTATAATGTGGTATAGAATTTGGTGAGAAATATTACAGAGGGTAAGGTGGGGTAAGTGGATTAACCCCCTTATTTCACCAGTGCTTTCATTAGTAGAAGACCTGCTACATTGTTTGTAGAAATCTATTCCACAATGGCATCGCTTTAATTTATGTTTTCTAAAAGTTATAACCGATTTGGTAAAAAATTCGATTTGTTTTGATTCGACTTCTACTATCAAAGTACAGTCAACTCCGGTTACAGTGAGCTTCTGGGAGCATCGAATTCCGTCCACCCTATCCAAAGTTCAATAAAACCGAAGTGCCCCCATTTTGAATAAAAAACTTAATAAACTAAATTTTATGCCGTCGTGAATATTTATTAAGTAAATCAAACATAATCGCATTTATGGTTACAGAAAATATTTATTAAGTAAGTGTCAAACATAATTAATCGCACCTATGGAAGTAATGTACATTCGTTAAATATATATATGTATATCTTTGCATTATCTTTGTTAAGCATGAAAACAGTCTGTTATGCGCTGAGTCTTAATGTGGAAAGCTTGAATATGCATTTTTTCTAATCTTTTTCCAGCTTCTGAGCAATTTCCAAACTGGATTCGGCGCTATCATCGTAAATTCAATTTCTAAGTTCACTATAACCTAAGTGATGGTTTATTAAAACCGAAAAATGCTATATCTAATGCATGTGAATCGCGACTGATGATTTGCACTCACTATAGCCGAAAGTTTACTATAACTGAAGTGAATCACTATAACCGAAAAGCATTTCGTTCGCAATCGTGGAAAATGGAACTAAAAAAGTCAGCCGTTCTTACCTTAATTTTTCTTTATTTTCTTTTAAGAAATATTTCATATAATATGTACGTCGTATGCTACAAAATAATAATACACCAAGCAATATTTTCCTTAAAAGTAACATTTTCAAGGTGAACATTTCAATATGTCCAAAAAATAATAAATATAGTGTAAAATAAAATTTAAGATTTTAAAATTTTTCTTACGCATTATCGAAAAAATGCTGAACAAGCTAAAATATTCATTCATAGGTGTTCATTTTCCTGTTTCTCTTTATCTTTCTATTTCGATTAATTATTGCTAAAGATATGATTTCAACTACCCGAATACGTTAAAAAAGTCATTTCTGTGGAAAATTTCAGTGTACTTTGCTATTTAAAAATAGAGAAACTTCCTTAATGTCATGAAACTGCTTCAACTTTTAGCCTAAACTCATTAGAACGCTGGTTATAACCATTTAAAAGCGAGCGACAACTCCTAAAGTGCATAAAATTAAAACTTACGTATCGCTTCGTTTAATGACGTTTTTGTAGAATTTACCATATGGAGAACACCTTTAAAACAACTGGAAGGTAATAGATTAAATTTGCATACATACTGTATAACAGCTCGCAGGTTTCGGTGAAGACTTTTTTGGTTTTAAATTAAATGTGGTTTTTTTGGTAATAAACCTTTTTGTTTGGAAAATATAACTAATTTAGAGAAAAATGTGTATTTAGAGAAAAATGTGTTGTACTCGACTGATACACTGAAATAAAAAAAAAAATAATCGTTAACCTTTGGTCTATTACCCAAGCAGCTTCAGATAAATATTATTTGGGAAATTTTTTGATATCGTGCTTTTACAAACACTTCCATTTTCATATACTTAAATTTTTAACGAATTTCCTATTTTTCAGGAAATAAAAATAATCATAATTTAATTTATCATTAAATATATTATTCTTCGAAAACACAAAAAGAATCCGATAAATTACGTATTTGGTTATTTTGATAAAATAATCGCTGAACTTAGTTGAAGGAATTTTAAAAAAACACACATAATAGGTACTTATCACTCAGCAATCTCCTCCCCCCTCGCTTTATCCCCCCTTCTTTTATTCTCCCCGGTTTCTTGTTTTATTTTTCATTCTGCCAATTGCCAACTCGCACTTCGCTTTTGTTTTTGTTTACTTTTTCAATCGCCACTTTTCTGTAGCTTCTGTGCGTGAACTTCAGCTGATGAAGAGCGAAATTTTCCGCCTAAAACGTCTCAATAATTTAGTTATAGTCTGAATAATAAGTACCTTTTACGTTCTTGTATGCAAAGTTTTAATCATTTTATCTTTTAAACACCAGTTTCTTTTAGGTGTTTTTTAATACATAGTTATTTAACTTTTTAAGCACTCGTTCCTTTTAAGAGTTTTTTTTTTTTTAATTTGTGAGATTCTCTTCAACAGAAACTGATATTTAATAATGCTACAAATTTCTCGATAAAAAGGGTTATTAAATTTAGTCAATGAGTACCTCATATATTTTCCCCCACTTATTTCTAGACTTGGGAAAAAACAAACAAACTCACTTACTATCCTAATTTTACGTTCACGAAAACGCCGTATTTTTCATCCTGAGAGGAAAGTTAGAAACTTTGATACATTACTTGAAGCATAACACCACGAAGGTGCATAACGCAGTAATTGCTTGTGAAAACAAGTTTTCCGAACCTTCCATTGAACTATGCCGCCCATACAATCTAATAAAAGCAAATTAAGGCCCTCAGAAGAAGTTTGCGTACTCTTTATTGGAAATTACTGTGAGGCGAAGCTTTTGAGTCTTACATTAATGCAATAATTAAAATCTAGGGTGAGGAAAATAAGTTAAGCAAATTAACTTTCTCGGTGACTTGATAAACTGCTTGATTAGTGACTGGACGTTCAGAATGATTTTGCACTTTAGAATACATTCTATTACAATGTGAGCTTGTTATAAAGCAGAAAGAGAAAGCTTCACTTTTATTTAGTTTGTAAACTTCGAGGAATTCGGAATCCCTTAGGCATGTTTCAATGCATTTTCAAAAGATAAAATTTTTGATCAATATAAAAAAATCATCATGCCCCGTAAATTTTAAAAAACATTTTAAAGTAGCATTTTCGGAAAATTCTGAAATTTAATAATTTTACCTAAATATGATATCTAAAATTTTCTCAATGAATATTTTAATCGATTTGATATCACAGAGAAAATAATATTTATGCTTTTAATGTAAATTTGTGTTGATTGTATTGAATTTAAAATGTTTCAAAAAACATAAAAAATACTGCATTTGCAGTAAAATAGAACTAAGCAGATTCTAAAATTATAACTGGGAATACTTAAAGCTGGTGTTTAAAGGTAAAAATTATTTAGAAACTTTGTAAAGTAACACTATATAAATAAACGATACCTAAATACGATCATTTCGTACAAAAGGCCTACCAATGCAAACTAAATCACCACTGTATACACAGGCAGGATCTTTAGAACTGAAAGTAAATGAGAGTTGCCATTTGGAAGATGGAAAAGTAAGAAAGCCAAAGAGAATAAAAGTTGGACGAAGTGTAGAGGATAAGACATCAGCAAGAGGGGACAGTAAAATAAGAATAAATAAAATGAAAGAAATGATAAAGATACAGAAACATTAATTAATAACAATGATAAATTAAAAAAGAGAAATGCATCAATAAAAGGACAAAGACAGGGACAGCAATGATTTTTTAATAACAAAGAAACGGGACAATGCGTTTTTTAACTATTCAATATACAGTTGAAAACACACAAAAAACAAAATTTAAAAAAACGAAGAAACCCTAGAAAAAAAATAAAAATTCGCGCACAAGAGACATTTTTTAGAAATTCAACTTTCTTTTTAAATTTAAATTTAAAAAAATAACTTGAGATTTTTTTTAAGTATTCAATAGTGTCATACTTCAATACATATACTTACAAAAATTCATAATTTTTGGTCAAAAATTAAAAAAAAAAACTTCTTGAATGTCCACCATCCCCTTAAGTATTATCGCTCAAACTCGGGTGGGCTAGAATTAAAATTCCTCAGGCTCGGTCTTTAAAAAATGAGCCCGGACTTATCTCTAAGTTACAAGAACTGTTTCCAAGCAGAGTAAATGAAAGGTCGTTAAAAGTCACTCTTCAAGTGCTAGATGATAGAAAAACCTTCAAGAAGTCGAGATGAAAGGAAGACTAAGGAATAAACACGATCTTAGCTTTATAAAAGATACCGTAGTATGACATTTTCAGGTAGTACAAAAGATGCATCTCTCCTCAGTTGAAAAAAAAAAATCACCATCCAGAAGCAAGTATCTCTCCAGAAAAAACTAAATAGATACATAGATAAAACCTCTAGTTACCATAAGCCATTGCACCAATATTCTCTAACGATGCTGTCTGAGCCTTCCTTGCCTGTAAAACTCCTTTTTCCGTATGGAGAGTTAGGATGCAGTGAAATAGCGTTAACAGTGGTTTTCTCTTCCTAATGATGTAAGCTGGTATTTTTAAGCCACCTGTCATGAATTTTTCGCTTTATTCAACTTTTAGAATTTCAGATCAAGACGATTAAATCTATTCCCTGTTAGTCATAATTTTAAAAAAATAGTTCTGCTTTATTCGATCATTTGACTTGATGTGATTGCACTCATTTTTGAGACGTTTCTAAACTTTTTCTACCGTGGTTTTAACTGTCTAAGATTACTTTTTCCTGCATAAAACGTTATCACGAAATATAAATACAGTCGAACCCGTTTAATGGAATATCGGTTAAAAGAATATATCGCTTATTGTAATATACAGGGTGTCCAGCCTTAATGTGACCCAATAGCTAATTGCCGAACCGTTCGGTTTAGATATGCACTTCCAGTTTGAAAAATGTTTTTAAAAAGGTAAAGAATGTTTTTACGTGCTTTTCGAACCAAAAAACCCATTTAGAAAAAAATTAGAAAAATTAAATTTTTATACGGTCCCCAGGTCCTATCACTTATATTTAGGAAAAGATGCAGTACACAAAAACAAAGTAAACTCAAAAAGTTTCATTTGATTACGATAAAAACTGACCGAGTTATGGAACTTTGAAAATCATACATTTCATCCATTTCTCGGTTATTTTTAAGAAGCTAGTAAGAGAGCGTCTTGAAAATGGCTGAGAAAATGGATGAAATGTATGATTTTTAAAGTTCCATAAATCAGTAAGTTTTTATCGTAACAAAATGAAGCTTTTTGAGTTTACTTTTTTTTGGTGTACTGCATCTTTTCCTAAATGTAAGTGATAGGACCTGGGGACCGTATAAAAAGTTAATTTTTGTAATTTTTTTCTAAATGGGTTTTTTGGTTCGAAAAGTATGTAAAAACATTCTTTACCTTTCTAAAAACATTTTTCAAACTGCAAGTGCATATCTAAACCGAACGGTTTGGGAATCAGCTATTGGGTCACATTAAGGCTGGACACCCTCTATATTCACTGTGCCAAAATTGTAGTAATTAGTGAATGGAATCCTGGATAATGAAATATCCCGTTTATTAGAATACATTTTCGTGGCGATTGGGTATTGAGACTTTAATATCTATTTTCTGCTAAAAATGATGTCACTTAACCTTTACATTTTCACTACCTCAGGCAAGAATTTCGCAGTTTTTAACTGACTTTTTTTAATTAGATTTAGACACATTTTGTAGACTTTTTTAATTAGTTGACTTAAAAAACCTACTTGAAAGGTTGATGGAATCACTTTCTAAAAATGTATAATTTCCGCGGCGTAATGGAGTTGTCGCGAATTAATTGTTTCATCTGTTCTATCTGTGATTTACAGAGGAGGATGATAAATGCCAACGGTTCTAATGCGAGAAATTTCATCTGGGAATCGTCCCAGAGTAGCTCAGTGGTAGAGCACCCGCACGTTATGCGGCAGTCCTGGGTTCGAATCCCAGCTCTAGAATTTTTCGCATAGTTTGTGAAAAAAATAAAATTAATCAGCCTATACACTCCAACTTGCCTAAAAAACTTGAAAGGTTGATGGAATCACTTTCTAAAAATGTATAATTTCCGCGGCGTAATGGAGTTGTCGCGAATTAATTGTTTCATCTGTTCTATCTGTGATTTGCAGAGGAAGATGATAAATGCCAACGGTTCAAATGCGAGAAATTTTATCTGGGAACCGTCCCAGAGTAGCTCAGTGGTAGAGCACCCGCACGGTATGCGGCAGTCCTGGGTTCGAATCCCAGCTCTGGAATTTTTCGCATAGTTGGTGAAAAAAAAATAAATTAATTAATTAATTAATCAGCCTATACACTCCAACTTGCCTGAAAAACTTGAAAGGTTGATGGAATCACTTTCTAAAAATGTATAATTTCCGCGGCGTAATGGAGTTGTCGCGAATTAATTGTTTCATCTGTTCTATCTGTGATTTGCAGAGGAAGATGATAAATGCCAACGGTTCAAATGCAAGAAATTTCATCTGGGAATCGTCCCAGAGTAGCTCAGTGGTAGAGCACCCGCAGTCCTGGGTTCGAATCCCAGCTCTGGAATTTTTCGCATAGTTGGTGAAAAATAAAATTAATCAGCCTACGCACTCCAACTTGCCGCAATGAATTTATTATTCATAATTTTGCTTCATTTCTATTTACTCGCATATTTATTGAATACCTTTCATTAATTGAAACTTTTTTTCTAGTTTGTAAATTATATTCTCCCGATAAGTAGTTTTAATGCACCGAAATGTAAATAGCACCTTTTGTTTTACAAATTATCCGAATTGTTCTTTTAGGCTTGCTAAAGCAAACAAGCGTTCCATTGATTGAAACACCCTTTGAAGTTTAGTACAAACTATGCCCTACAGACGTTCTATAAAATAATTACATTTTTATAATCAGAAATCAGACGCCAGATTCTTTCAAATGGATTGAATATGTTTCATTAAAGATCTTTCTTTAATGAAAGCCAGATGCAGCTTTCGTATGCAAAATTATTTTTTCTGCTTGAAGACATAATGCATTAAACGAAAATACTGCCTATTTTTTAACAAATAAAATTTATCGCTGACAAAAGCATATATTTTTATGTTTGTACGTTCTTTTACGTTATGGGTAAACAAAAGTTTTGATATCCCATTGTTAAAATAAATAGTAGGATGACCGGAATATAATGTCGTTTTATACGTTTGTCAGTACTGCGTTTAGTCAAAACTACTGAAGCTAATAATGAGAAATTTGGAATGTAAGTGAGTTTTTCAACGTATTTGCTAGATACAGAAATAATCGACATCTAAAACTTTCTCTCATAATTAGGGTTTAAGAAATATATATAATCATTCTTTCCTTTTAAAAAATGTATAGTGCTTCTTTCGTTTTTGTTTTAAAAAAATATTATATGAGAACTTTTAGTGCGGATTCAGAGAAATCGATAATTTAAAGTTCTAATCAGAAAACAAATATTAATAGTTAAAATTCCCACACAGAGAACCTTAGGCAGTACTGCAATAATAGCAAGATTCAATTTTCATTGTTAGATTCATAAAGTAGGCAAACCTGCTTGATCATTCAGAATAAAAGTTTACTGCATTTAACTTTCATTCACTTTGGAAAAGAAAAGTAATTATAATGCTAAAATGATAGATTTAGTTGCTTTTATGTTGCTGTATTTGCTAGACAAGCAGTATATGTTACCCCAGTAAAACAACTAGTTCAAAAGACGTTCAGGCTGCGTTCTCATAAAGCAGGGTGCTATATCACGAGCAAGGAATATTTTGGGGGCATATTTTTGGTGGCATATTTTTTGCACTTTTCACACAGAAACAGACATTGTCATCACAAACGCGCAGCCCCATTTAACTAATGCGGCTTGAGCCACAAGTTAGAAAAAAAGTAAAAGTACTTCTCCTGTCCTTGAAAAGGCAATTGCATTTCAAAATATAAAGCATAAATTTCTTGAAAATAACACATTTTGCTCCAGGTAGAAGCATTTAGTTTAACTGATTATCATGAGAATTGTCGTGAATGAACTACATAGCAAAAATTAAGACTTTACGAAAATGCGGATGATACTTCATTGCAAATGCCACTTACATTTTTCAGCGATAATCTCTGTATAGGACCGTTTTTGAAAACATAAAGTTTTTCTAATTTACGTAACATTTCAAAGCAAGCTTCTGTCATGATTAATTGTTTAAAACCAAACATTATTGAGACTATTTGCACAGCAATAATAATATTCACAGTAATTAAGTCAAACTTCTCTGGGTGCAAGAAAAACCCAGCAAACGGAACTTACCGAAAGTGCATCTCACAGCGCAATTCTTCAGTTCTTTTCGGTTAACTGCTTTTAAAATTGAACTCCAAAAATCGATAAGGCTCTGAGAAAATGTTGCTGAGTACGTTTCCCAATAATATAATTTGGGAATCTGATTTCACTTAAAGCATATACTTATTACCAAATCTCATAAGTAGGAGCTTCTGCTATGCTTATACTTCGTTCTATTTATTTTCCTTTCCTGCTATATTTTAGGAAGAAAAATAATTAAACTTTCATTTACTTTTGCTTCTGTGTACAGTTATTTTTCTCATTTTTTAAAGTCGAAAATATACGCGTAGATCTTCTACAGTTAACCCTTTGAGGCGCAACCCTCTCCCAATGCTGAAAAAAGGGCATCCGTTGCCATCGCTCGACTTAACGACCAACAAGATTGCCGACGAACGAAACGTTCATCTCGTGCCACAGATCTAGAGACCCCTTTTTCTGACGCAGCTGGCTGTGCCGGCATATTATCTCGCATTCTTTTATGTCCTTTGAGCCGTTCAGTTTTATAAATAGAAATATGATCTGATCAGTTACTAAGTTCTATAAATTAATATCTATAACTCCAGGAAGATACTTCGACGTCCTTGAATTCAAGAAGGTTTTGCTTTTTTTTTTCAAATTGAAGTATTAGAACTACTCCATACTGTTACATAACAAATAAAGAATGTTTCCAAATGCATAGGGTTATTAGATTTTGTCAAATTCATTTAGTAAGCCGAATTTCATATGGATACCAACCAGTACCCAAAGTTTCACTTAACATTTATATGAATTGTACAGTGCAGAAAAAATTATAAGGTATTGTCCTAAAAATATCAAACCCAATCTCTGCGAACCAAAGCAACGAATCTCTTACTATATGGATATTTACAGAAATGACAGCAACATTAGTTTGTTAATTAATTAATTAATTGGGAATAAGAAGTCATCAGAATTTTTTACTCCAAGAGATACTACATCTTTGACATTCTCTTTCTTGCTAACCACTTGACATCAGAAATTTATCTATTATTGTTGGTGATAGCAAAATTCGAAGAAAATCGAAAAATATCTGAGCTGAAATGGGTTAATAAATGTATACACTCCTTGGTCTATAGACGTAGCACATGAAGATACGATGGATTATAGATCCGGTTATCGACAATGAGCTTAGTCTGAGAGATTAGTAAGATTAAGGGTACATACCCGAATCAATGAACAGTACGTCTTCCGATAGGTAAAATGTTTTTTGCATATAAAGTCTTAAGGATGTTGCTTTTATAAAGCGATCGTCATCACAGGACTTTTGTGCAGCTTTAAAAATAAACCCATTACGTTAAACACTAAAAAAAAAAAAAATATCAATACTTCTTCACAAAGTATACACTGTACGCTAGTACCAACAGCTAAGTCATATGTCTAACGCAACTTTCAGAAAAAGTTCACATGCGCAAAAATTGCCGAATTGTTGAGAGAATTACTGCAAAATGCTGAATGCTTAGCATTTTTTTCTGAGTGTTCCACAACTCCTATAGGCTCATTGTGTGTAGCAATTCACAGTACAACTTGTAAAGAGATTTCTAAATTATTTCGAGTCTATAATTCAATTAAATTCTTTAAAAAACTATTCAAAATTCACCTAAAAGAACAGCTCTGAACAATATAAATGTTGAAAGTATAAATTGCAAGAGAATTTATAGTCACAAATGCACATAGGAGCTAGTTTTCTTTCATTGCCGACTAAAAAACCCACCACACTAAAAAATATGATATAGACTCCACCACACATTGAATATCCCTAAAAGCACGGAACGTCACAATGAGGTCACCGTGACGTCCCTATGAGTCACATTGGTCGCAGTCACACTGGTGACCATAAGTGACGTCATGCATATTATTCTAATGCAACCACCATCCAAATTTTATTTTAACAATCTGAAACCATTTCCAGAGCATTTTTACTCAGTGTTTGTAGTATTTTTCTTTATTGTCGCCTTTCAAAATATCTAAATGCATATTATTTGTAAATTCTATGGATAGGTAACTGCCAAGTCACATCTAAGTAAGGTTTCGTTACACATTCGTGTAATTTTCATAGCTGAAGAAAACGTTACTCGATAGCTGTGTACTACAGTACTGCGCATTCATTTGGCTCTGATCAGCTGATCATTTCAACCTTCTACGGGTAGTATCACTTAAACCTACCTAATATTTTGAGTTATTTCATGTAAAACTCCCCCAATTTTTTCTTTTCACAGTATATAAAAAAGAAGAAAAACCCAATAGTGCAAAATGTAACTGAGAAGACAATAGAAAAAATAAATTTTAAAAAACTATTCTGCACTGTATATTTAATTGAAAAACGCCATTGCAAGTAAGAATGGTTAGGTCTTATTTTTAACTACTCAGTCACATTACTTTATAAAAGTAAAACAAGATATGTTTTTAAAAAAGTTATTTAATTAGTTGGTGAATATTTTTAATTTAATTTTCTTTCAAATGTCTTGGCAGATGTTAAACAAATATTACATTTTCCCCTTTATTTCTCGTGTTTTTTATGCATCTAGAGAGATATCTGAAATTCTGTTTAGGCCGCAACAAAATCATTTTCCGAAAGATTTACTTTAAAAAATTGTATTGTTTGGCGCTTTTTTAGAAGACTGAAACGTACTGAAAATTCAGTTTTAAAAGGTGAAAATCTGGTTTCTTAGAATTAATGAAAGTAACTGTTTCCATTTTTACATGCCTTAATTACAAATTAATCCACGCTAGGCGTTTCACTGTTTACACACCCACACACATATATATATATATATATATATATATATATATATATATATACATACATATATATATGTATACATACATATATATATATATATATATATATATATATGTATACATATATATATATATATATATATATATATATATATATATATATATATATATATATATATATATATATATATATATATATATATATATATATATATATATATATATATATATATATATATATATAAATGATCACCCGAGAGTCATAATTGCATTCGCTGCAAATTTACTCCAACGCAGCTCAGCTGTATTTTTTAAACTGAAAAAATTGCACATAAATTATTTTTACATTAAAATTATTAAAGTACAACCTTTAAAGTTGGAAATAGTAATGATAGATGATATTTTCATTAATTAAGATCCTTTAAAATTTCAAAGTCCTTTTCTTATTAAAACTGACTTAAACTAGTAGCATACGTTGAAATTGGCTAAGTACGTTTGATCTGTTCACATTTTCAGTTTTAATTTTCTACTCGTGTTTAACGGTGAATGTTCCCTTATCTTCATCAGTGGGTTCTTTTCTGTGGGTTCTTTTTCTGTGATTTTTCTGTCTGTTATTTTTGAGCTCTTCGAGAGATTCAGTAGGATAAACCAAGGTTAAAAACCAAAACTAAAACGTGGCCCTGAGAATAGAAGAAAAACTGACCCCGTTCTACCTTTTCAAAATTCGTATCGAACATTGTAAACGTAACAAGCTAATCCTATAACTCCCTCAGTCTGTGTGATGAAAACAACTTCGCATTATTTTTTTTTTATTTTCAAAGGGCCTCAAAGCTGGCCAATGGTTGACACTGTACATTCGGAAACGGTTGAAATGTGCGGCTACAGTGTTCTGGCCTCTTGCTCAGCTGCTTAGCTAATGCGTAGTGTTTGGGTCGGTTTTCTCCAGATATAGACAGATTATGTTGGTACGCGTTAGAACCCTTTTAGAGATCCTCCGCAAAAGACATAGCTCTAGAGTGCAACCTTAAGGTAACAGGAACGACACTTTATGCTGGATTTTGTACTGTTATTAACATTTATATTTTTACTTTTCGAACATGTACCATGTAAGGAAAGTATTATAATCATGAAAAAATTCGACACCGAGATTTTGGTGTATTGACACGTTTTGAGGTCTTCTGAATTCATTGATGCTATTTTTACGAGATGTATGTATGTATGTGTGTGTATGTGTGTATGTGTGTGTGTATGTGAGTGAACACGACAGCTCCTAAACGGGGCTTTCGATTGGGCTCAAATTGGGTATATGGGTTATAAAATACCGTCGTAGGTATTGATTTGGGTGTCTATGGGACTTATAGTTTTTCTACAGGGCTACGACAAAGATTTCTTTTATATTGTGGCCAATGGGGAGAAATTCTTGAAAGTGCGCTAGCGTTTAAACGGTACATTCGATTGAGCTCAAATTGGGTATATATGTTATGAATAACCATCGTAAGACCGGTATTGATTTTGGCCTGTATAGGATTTATAGTTTTTCTACAAGGCTACGACAAAGATTTCTTTTACATTATGGCGTATGGGGAGAAATTCTTGAAGGTGCGCTAGCGTTTAAGCGGCGCATTTGATTGCGCTTCAATTTGGTACATATTTTTTAATTATTCATCGACTAAAATTGATTTAAATGCTTGTTAATGATCTTAATCGTAAGTGTTCGGAAAGTCGAGTGGAGTCACTCCAGTTTTTTTTCTGTAATAATGTTGCATTGTTTTAATCAGTGGTACATGTGTATTTCTTTTTTCTTTATTTGGAATATCACTACGCATAGTTTGGGTCTGACAAATGTTTGCAATTGTTCATATTTTTTAATAATTTAACTTGAGAAATAGAAACTTGAGAAATATTGAAGTGTTTCGGAGCTAAAATGTATTTAAATCAATAAAACTCTTTAAAAATTTTGGCTTTCTGGAGTTTAGAGCGATTTTCCCCCGATGTAATGTCAACACGCATTAGAAACCCTTAAAAAACACCCTCCCAAGAGATCCTCCCTTAGACAGACAACCATTGTGTACCTTTGCCTTAACCAAAAATAAATAAAATCGCCCTTTAAAAGGTTAAGTAAATCACTTTTTAAATATTTAGGTGTTTATCATTCCGTTTTTCAAATTATATTCCTCAATACAAGTAGTTTTAACCATAAAACAGCCGAAAATAAGAAACCCTCTTTATTTACTAGCACTACAAAATAACAAGAATTAATCCTAGATTTTACGAAACCTGTTTTAAAATATCTTTAAAAGATAGTCATCCCAAGTAATATTACTTGCACTTAATATCAATCCATTTGCACTCTTGTATAATAATTTATGATATATAGCATCATTATATTTAGATTTAAACTGCTTTCTTTTCGCCTGCTCGGCTTTACAAAAAGCACATTATGGAAAGAGATTTGCGTTAATGGTGCAATTTTTATTAGGTCCACAAATTATTATTCGTGTTTGTAACATCAAAAAGAAACCCACTTACAACTTTTACTAGCTGCATAAACCCGGGACATTAGGTATTAGAATTTAGCTTGCCAAAAAATAAATAAATAAAGTCCACTGATGTCCCTTAATACAGTCTCCTGAATTATTCTTAAAACCAAATTTACTAAATGAATATTAATTCAAAACGTAAAACACTGCTATGATACACACAAATAATAAGGATTACATTGATTGGGCTATTTTAGGATGTTTAAAAACAGAAGAGGGGGTAAAAAAAGAAAAAGCACAATACAGAATATTGGAGGGGGGCTGCAAACATTGAAAAACCAATATTTAAATACGAAAAATATCCGATAAAGGGACAACACATAAAACATTTTTAAAAAATAATAATGCGTAATGCGATTTTTCTTTTCCAGCAATTTACTCTTGTCCTATTTAGTCTGTGTTCCGAATTTAGTCCAGCAGCGATGAACGATACAGGTGTAGTTTTCTGAATAATTGCGAACAATTACTGCATATAGATGTACGAGTGTTGCTCTTTTTTCCTTACCTCTCTATACTTGAATCTCTCCCACTACCTCGAGCGATCTCGTAAAGTCATTGATAAGAAGCTATAAATATCTGATAATGTGCAGTTCTGACGTTATAGAACGAACAAATCCCTGAGTGTTTCAAGGGCTGTCTAAAATTGGACACTATAGTAACACGAGGAATCTCATAACTTCAAACATCCCACGCGATAGAAATCCACTTGTGATTTTAACCGATAACCTAGATTGGCAGCTGAGAGAGGACATCAGCTTCAGAGAGTGAGAATTACAGAGACAACTTTTTCCTCTGGTGGTAGGCCTGTAATGCCTGACTTCGCCGAACCCGCCATCTACACTGTATTTTTAAATTCAACTTAGTACATATATAAATATTGTATGTGTTTCAAGCGCCTATAGTGAACACACAGACAAACAAACACCAGCTCTTTTATATACAATCATTCCTTCTTTATAAAATACAAAATAATTTTATCTTATATTATTAGCCAAAGAAATTGTATCAAGAAATTGTATCAAGAAATTGCACCATCCTTCATAAACTTTCGTAACAAGAAATTATTTTCACTAAAACAAAAAGCCATTTTGAAACCTACCTCTATAACTATCATCTAATAACCTCTATAACTACCTCTATATCTAATGCCATCATCATTCTTTTGGATGCTACATCAAATAGTTGTAATAACACGTTCAGAATAGTTATTACGTAATCAGCTGTGGCAAATTAAACATATTTATTTGCAATCCTTCTTAGATAAAACTAATATTTTTTTCAGATAAAGAATATCGAATATGAGAGCGGACAGTGAAATAAATATTCCATAAGAACAACTTGAACGTCTGACTTCAATGCCAACAAGCATATCAAAACTTTTCTACGGGAAATCTATCTAATTTCTGTGAGAAGTAGTAAAGAAACTTCCGGAGTCCTTACAAAGCTCTTGGAATTGACGGCAGTTAGTATGGTTTTATGAAGTTTGCAACTTTTACAGCATCACTTAAAGTACTAGCTGCTGTTGGCAAGAGCTTAGTTGCAGATTACACAAATAGTTTTAGGTTCTGATTCTTCCACTGTAAAATAAAATCCCAGTTGTAAATAGTTGCTGTCATATTTTCGCATTTTTCTTTCCTTTCCACCATAATTGACAATTTTTTCTTTGCTTCTTGTCAGGTAAGATGGTGAAGCTTATTACAGTTTACAGCATCATCACTTTGTTTTATTTCAAAATAAGGTGTTGAAGATGAAGAACTAACAATTGACTGCTTGTCCAGCATTTTTTCAGACTCGACTAAACGATCAGTGTTAAACCATAGATCCAAAATGAAATTACGGTGGGATAATTAGTAAAAGTTATTTTTACGAGAACCTCTATAAATAAAGGTACCGTAACATACTGCTAATCGGACAAGGTCTAATTAAGTATGATTTATGTACTAGGAATCAACCTCATCTCATTTAATGCTTTTATTTTGAAATTATTAACTGTGCAGTAAATATATGCATGTAAATTTATTATTTCAATATTTTTTTACGGTAGCGATTTAAAATTCCGCTTTTACAAAATTATTCGCGCGAACCCCCCTTTATTCTTCTTGCGTTCCCCCAGGGGTTCAGGGGTTCGAGAACCACCGGTTTAGAAGCGATCGACTATGCTATAGACTCTATTACATAATATATCGACTATTAATGTTGATCGATTTTTGTATGACACTGAACATTGGTAGATGGCTGAAGGTGGAAGGTCCAGGGTTATGGCCAACCATGCGGCTGTTGATCTATCAGTCTGGAGTTTGGGGAGGTTTTCTCCAGATATAACTAGATTACATTAATACGCGTTAGAACCAATTAAAAAGTCCTCCACTGAAGGCATTCTACCCTTTGAAAAAATCCCACGGTGATTTGCTTTAACAAAACAACAACACTTAATGTTGGATTGTGCACTATCATTAACATTTCTTCTGCATTGTTTTATTCAGTGGTAATTGTGTAATATTTCTACTCATAGTTAAAAATATGGGTATGACAGATTTTTGTAATAGATCAATATTTTTACTCATTTAATAGCGATTCAAGGAACGTGAGAAAGATTTGAGTGTTAGGACATACTATGAATTTAAATCCATAAAATTCTTTAGAAGTTTCAATTTCCTTTTATTTATTTATTTATTTGTTTTAATTCAGCGCATTATTCATCCTTATAGTTGTCAAATAATATTGTTCAAATGAATTACGAAGTAACATGAAACATTTTAATAAATTAAAAAAGCATTTTAAATGAATTTAAATTTATGAAATATTGCTAAGTTAGTATCTAAAATATTAAATACGTGTTATGAAAGGCAGTTTTTCTTGATTTATTTTTAAAAAATTATGTTAACATTGTTAATATGTTGAAACACTATGAAAGCGTTTTAATAAATAATATTCAAAATTTTTCATATATTCTCAAAACATCGATCATTTAGTAAAGTATTTTATGAATTAATGTAATTTTTCTTAAAGTTTCAATTTTTGCTGTAGTGAGCTATTCCTTATGCTAATAGCTAGGTGTTAACTGAACTGAATGAAGATGAAGTACTCATACTTTACACTAACATTATTTCTTGAGAAATAACTTGAACGCGGGCCAAGTACTCAGTGAAGAAAGCTTTTCTCAAATGCTCTTCGGAGGGCATAATCTGCATATCCTTACTTTCATTTTGTAACTATCCATTTCGAAACTTAGAGGAAAGTGCTAATTTTTAAGTCGAATACCAAAAAAGAAACTTTCTGTAAATGTGTTTTTATTATTTTGTATAATTATCTTAAATGGTTACCTACAGGTTGAAACAGAATCTAAACTTTAAAAATTCAATGGGATCTTATCTTCTTGCTAAATATTTAAATTCATCATGTGAAAAAAATGCAAAAGTGTATGAGTTGAGAAACACTGAGAAATGACCTCTTTAACTCTTTAGATCCCGTAATGGCTCTAGGCGCCCTGCATAAAATAGATCCCGTATCGCCCGGAAATGCCTGAGAAAAAATGCCATCCTCCCCTTTTGACATATGATAAGTGGTTTATCTTTTCAGGGTTAGGGGAAGGGTATCTTCCATTCATACGACCAAAAGCAATCCGTCAGTGTCATCGATAATCCCCATCCCTCCCTGCTCTCCTTCTCAATTACCGCGAGGATAGTCCTAACAATGAACTATTATTTACATTTCACATGTACATGGAAAAGGCGAGAACAGCTTGGTTACTGATCGTCCTTAAAAGAAGCCGAAATTTCGGGCGCATCTTCGGGACTCTGAGGTTTTGAAAATATCTGTAACCTGAGAATGAAAGGGTTAATATTAAAGATAGTATTTTAACTTTAAATCACATCTGAATGTATTTTATTATATTTTATTTCAAAATGAAATTCATAAAAACCCAAAGAGAACGATAGTGACTATATTGCTACTTTGATTTTGTTCTTATTCATGGTGAATTATTAAGTCACATTTCAAAACTTATATTCATTAGAATAAAAAAAAAAAAAAAAACAGGAGTTTTGAAAATATCAGCTAATATAAGTGTATTTTAGATTCTAACATTCTGCGCATTGTCCTATTTAGTTTCCTAGCACGTAGGCAAATTTTGATACAGTCCCCATTTGAAAATTCGTCTGATGATCTTCGTAGAGCTAGAAAATATCATAGTTGGACTAACTGATATTCAAGAAAACGGTTGAGATTAAAAAATAATGAAACTATTTATTTTTAAAATGTCAAAATTAAGTAAAAAATAAGCATGTGAAATGGCACTTAAAAGTGTTAAAACTCGTAAATTCAAAAAGTTAGAAACCGGGTCAAAATGTAGAATATAACATGCTCATACCTATATAAATATTGACTAGTACATTAGAGAAACAATGTATTTTTATAAAACCCTGAAAATATAAACTTAAATTAACAGCAGCAAAAAAAGAAAACCTCAAAATAACTGGTGTTTAAAAGATCCATTCTCAGTCGTAGAAGCTACTGATGAAGATCGAATCTCTTTTCTATCGAAATAGCTGTATAGCCTGACAAGTAAGTTTCATGCGTGTTATTTTACAAAGTATTTTATTAACTTAAATTATTTAGCAAATCATAGTTTAAAATTTTTAATTCGCTTTTCTAACAGCTAGTAACAGCTAGGTGACAAGAAGGTGACAAGAAGCTAGGTGACAAGAAATTAAATGGGAAAAACACTCGAAATTCCTAGTGTGGAATTTTTTTTCTCTCTCGTTAAAGACTTGAATACGAGCCAAATTCTTAATCAGAATTCATTCTTAAACACTTTATCAAATAACTCATTACTCAAATTTTTACTATCATGTCTTTTATTATGATACATTTTTTAAGTTTTACTTGTATTTCAAAAATCTCGTAATATTTAGGATATGGTTGTATTAAAATAGGTCCCATAATACAAATGGAATTTTTATATGATTTTTTCAACATTTCACATTTCCAAAAACATCAGGTTCATAAATACATCAGCACTAGAATACCACTTTATTGTGGGTGGTGGTATCTAATATAGACGGTTTGGTAACTTCTGGAAAACATTATATTTTAACAAATACTTACTGTTGAAAGCTTGCAACATGTTTTCATTAAAAAAGTTTTAAACAACATTTCAAGACATTCGAGTTATAAATATTTATTTATATACTTTTAATTTACAATATGCTTAGATTATTTACTTAGATTTAATTTACAACATGCTTAATAATTTTTATTAACTATTTTTTCATTGAAATTTAATTTTAAAGCGAAAAATTTAAACAACGCAAGGTTTTTCTAATTTAATTTAAAATCAATGAATTTAAATGATGTACAAATTTCAGCATTATGTGCACTGTAAATTACATCTGTATCTTAATCACTCCACTACTCAAAAGTTAAGAGACATATTTCAAAAATTCAAAACTAGATGATAATGTCAAGTAACCGCATATGTTTTACCTCTACATGAAACTTATCAGAACTCTATATAATTATTTTTACTCGAAAATCTAAAAAACTGTTATCTAACTCAAACACTACAGTTTTATTTCATTTTGGCCAGCTATAAAGTCTTATAACATAAATTAACTTAAAATTACGATTAACCCTTTTTCAGACCTTCTTAGATAATTTCTCTTTGAATTAATTAATTTTTCTTTTGATAGTAACGATTACATATTTAATTAAAAATAAAATAAAAATCCTGATTATTAAATTTTCGAGGATTTTGCGTGTGTGTGTGGGTGTGTATTTATGTGTAGAAATAAGTACATTTACCCTGTACGATAATATAGGTAATTTTTATGTCCTCAGTTGTGGACGCAGGGTTTGAAGGGGTTAATATGAGTAAATACTTTATGTTATGTATTTTACATTATAATAAGTACTGGAATTTTTATAAATTTACCTCTACTATTAAAGTTCTTAACCCTTTGTGGCGCAACCCTTTCCCAATGCTGAAAAAAGGGCAGCCGTTGCCATCGCCCGACTTAACTACCAGCAATATGGCGGACGATCGAAACGTTCCTCGCGTGCCACAGATCTAGAGACCCTTTTTTGACGCAGATGGCTGTGCGGCACAGCCAGCTGCGTCTAAAAAGCTTTTAAAAAGTCGCTGCGTCTAAAAAGCTGCGGCCCAATGCTGAAATCGAGCATTGCTTTTTTTTAGCATTGGGCCGTCTATCCAGCTGTTCTCGCATTCTTCCCTTTTTCAGCAGACATCAGTGCTGTTTAAAAATAATCGTGATCATTTTTTGACGGGAAATGACGTGCTAAAAAGTAACGGATTCTCGTGGATCTATGTCACCCGCCACTATTTTTATAGAAATGCAATCTATTCTTCGTGACTGGCAACAGTCAAGACGTCAAAGTTTAGTGTTCCCAGAGCGGGAACACTGCACCTCAAAGGGTTAATGCAAGTTCCCACTTCAGTTATCACTTTCATAACACACAACTAAGAAGAGGCCAACTTGACGTTCATCCCTCGTGTCTCCTTGAAAATCCCTTACAGAACAATACTGATACCCCCTTAAATCATACGTCATCAATAGTCCATCTACACCTTGCAATGAAACAAATGTTCCCGTGCCTAAAATCCAAGAGTTATGCCCCCCGTTATCATTTATCCTGAATAATGTGCTTGTTCAAAATCCTTCTCCTGTATTTCCGTCTGCTTTTCCAGTAGGCATTTAATGGGCAGGAAACAAAAATAATCGCGCCTTGGCGATAGGCGTATTCCAAGCCGAGCGGATTAAAGACACGGACTTGCATTTTAAAGGCTTATAAGCTTTTA
This sequence comes from Cheiracanthium punctorium, assembly GCA_038373885.1. Taxonomy (NCBI): domain Eukaryota; kingdom Metazoa; phylum Arthropoda; class Arachnida; order Araneae; family Cheiracanthiidae; genus Cheiracanthium; species Cheiracanthium punctorium. The sequence goes on from JAWZYV010013941.1 coordinate 344,589, forward strand.
AGAGAGCTTTCTGAGCGAGATAAATAACTCAGATTTAATGCCCAAGAGCATCCGTCAGTTTAGATGCTCTTGGAAAAGAGCAGGATATGTTTCAAGTGCGATTATAAGCTGCACATCGTCTTGCATGCTTTAAAAACAATGTTTCATTCTAAGATTCCGTGAACCATAGAAGCTCTCGTTCTTGTCGTTCTAGTGTAGGATAGACGATCGCACTATCCATGGAAAGATGGGCCGTTGGCTTTCCAGAGGTGGGGGTGGACTTCTGCTTGTCGGTTCCTAATTTTGAACCCATTCTAGATAAGGGACCCATACCATTACCTGAAATCAGCCTCCACAGAGGTATCGTTGAACATGGAGGACATTGGAGCCCCGACGGATTTTACGTGTACCCGCTCCCATTATTGTTCACGGTCTCGGCCGAGAGAGGAGTGCACCCTTCCAAGCACTGGCCAAGCCGAATGCTGCTTCACTTGCCGTATTCTTATATGGGAGCAAAGTTCAGTGCCCAGATCACTGCGAGACCGTAGAAACTCTAAAGCAAACTAATTATTAGGTTTACATAACACAAATTTGAAGATTTTTTTCTCTCTTTTTTGTGTGTGTGTGTGTAGACAATCATACTTATTATAAAAATCAAATACTAGAATCGCCTGTAAAGTAAGTTTCCCACTGCCAATAAAAAAAAGAACAAAATATTATTATCTGGAAAAATTTATTGGCAAAAGACACAGTAATACTTCAGCTATTCTCAACATAAGAATAACTTGGACTGTAACGCTTGCCATAGCGTGGGATAAGTCCTTGCGGTACAGTCGTAGAAGTCTGCCGCCTGAGAAAGGAGTCAGCCTGTCACAGTCGTTTGCAGTCTTCGTCTGTGGGAAAGGGATGCCCCGAAATCAGTTTCTTTAGAGGCAAGTCACTGGAAGAAAGATTAATAATATAGGCTGGAACCATCCCCTTAATAGTACCGAACATCACTTCTTCGCTCTGTCTCCTTTCTTAGGCGGCAGACTTCTATGGCACTGAACTACACAAAATCTTATCCAATGGTATGGCAAATGTTACACAGTTCAGGTTGTTCTTGCGCTGGTAAGTTGCTGAAGTATTGCTGTATCTTTAACAATAATTTTTTCGAGGTACAAATGTTTTGTTCCTTTTCATTGCCCGTGAGAAACTTACTTTGTGGACTACTTTCGTATTCCAGCCAATAAGATAGTGTTAAGTTTCACAAGATGTCATCTTCAAATTCAAGTGAATTTGTAGATTGAGGTACTCTAAAAGAGAAACCGTAAATATTGCTCATGAATTCAAAGAAATTTTCAGTCTGTCGGTATAATATAATATTTGAACCTCTATTTGTATCGAAAAATAATAAAGTTTGGCGACGGATTATTTTTTAACCTTTTAAGCATCTTGGAGCAAATAAGTATCGTGGTTTACAGGGAACACTTATTTCTAGAGGTTACTTATTTGAGATGGGATATTTTTTATTGACTCACATTTAACCCGCTGATTCCTATTAGTGCAGAAATCCAAAGATTAATGCCAGTACCTAGCATTCCTCCGAACCAATTGAACTTGAATACACCACTGTCGGCTGGGACATTATTGGGCAATTATCTTTTCAGCAATATAATTGAGGTGTTTCCTTCCTGTATTTTTTAATGCATATATATATTAATATATATATATATGTGTGTGTGTGTGTGTGTGTGTGTGTATGAGGCCGGTAATACTATTTAGCCTTTTAATTCTAATTACTTTTTCTATCTTCGACTCACAATAAGAGATGCAGTGCTACCTAAACGCAAATTTCAAGCATAAATTGTTCTTCACGTTTACTACTTTCAATTCTACGGTCGAGTTTAAAAGACGCCTAACATTGAGTTCTATTCTCCCCCCGATTGTTGGGAAATCGTCGGTGGTCACTTGCCAACTGGGCAGACCCAGTGGTTTAATTAGCGATTGCGCTTACAACTTCGGGAGGTCGTTTAGCCAATCACAATAACCCCTTGACGTTCCTCCTTAAGACTCGCCCTCAAGTGACCACAAGGCTGGGCAAAGTTAACCACCGACTGTTTTCCAACAACCGGGGGAGAATAGAGCTCTCGTTGGTAGATGTAGGTCGCGGGTTCTGTCCTTTTGCGGCGATGTCGATCTAATAGTCACAGCATGGATTCCCAACGGATGTGATATCGCTCCCCATTGAGGCTGTGGCTTTCCATGGGGGCGGTAGCGCATTTTATTCATTTCTACTTTTAAAGTGATTTTAAATTAAGGGCATCTAATGTGCAACAATGTTTTAATTTTTTATTTAAAATTAACTATTATGGAATAGAAAGAGTCGGATTTTTTTCTTCTAAAGGAGTCGGTGGTGCAAAGAATATTGGGGACTTCTGGTCTGGAGATTTGGGCCGTTTTCTCCGTAACGTGCATACGCTTTGGCATGCCTTAAAATGTCTTTCGCCCAAGGCATGCTCCCTTAGGCAGACAACTCTGGTGTAGCTCTACTTTAACCAAAATAACCAAAAACCAGTCGACGTAAAACATTCTCATACTCATCCTCTGCGAAATAACCTAGATAAGTGCGCAGATACACGGATAAAAAAAGAATACCTCTCTGATCTAGAACGAATAGTTGGCTGTTTTCTGCGTCCCGAATCTAGAAGAATAGATCGTAGAAGAATGCGTGTAGGTGATGCACACAGCTGGCGTGGGCGAAAATGGTCAAGAATTTCGAGTCCGGTAGTAGTCTGGCTCGTCACAGCAGAACAACTAGTTTGTGTAGCGAGAAGTGATCGTTCAATTTTGGAGCACTAGAAGGACCGTTTGTGAGTCTACCCGCTAGCGACTTACAGATATTTTCATCTGGGTACGAGCACCAGCTTATAGAGGAGAGATCTAAAATTTGAATAAGTGGTTTCAGAAGTGTCTCGTTCTATGATCTAGTAATTATAGGGAGTACGTACATAGGCTCACAAATTCCAGTTCCACCCATTATTTTCTAGATGTCAGTGGCATGTATTTTTCAGTGTAAGCGACGCGAGTTTGCACCTTGAATGGGATAAACGTTTACCCGCCCAAAACCGGGAAGTTATTTTCCCGTTTCACGCTTTATCCTGAAGGATGCGCATTTTCCCTAAGCCTCTTCCTGAATCTGCGCCTGCTGTTCCGTGGCCTTTTAATGCGGGCGGAACAAAAACAAACAGAGCCTTAGTGATAGGCGTATCACAGCCCCGGGCGGATTAACCACCGGCTAGTATTCAAAGAGGGGGCTATAATCTCTTTAAGAGTGCGTTGTCGGTACTACGCAGATAAAGCAAGTTTTCCACTCGCTGCATCCAATTGGGCGGATGCTTTGAAAAGAGTTTCTGTTCGATGTTTTAGACGTAGTAATTATCCTTTTATAGACCGAAATCAGATCCAGGCATATTTTAAATTAGTTTTTTTTTTTGCATATTTCGTCTTCTAATGCGTTAGTTAAAAGGATATGAATCATGTAACCCTTTAACGAGCAGAGTTCCCGCTCTGGGAACACCCAACTCTGACGTTTTGACTGTTGCCAGTCACGAAGAATAGATTGGATTTCTATAAAAATAGTGACGGGTGACCTAGCTCCACGAGAATCCTTTACTTTTTAGCACGTCATTTCCCATGAAAAAATTATTTTTAACAGCACTGACATCTGCTGAAAAATGGAAGAATGCGAGAACAGCTGTATAGATGGCCCAATGCTGAAAAAAGGGCAGCCGTTGACATCGCTCGACTTAACGACCAGCAAGATGGCGGACGATCGAAACGTTCATCGCGTGCCACAGATAGCCCTTTTTTTGACGCAGCTGGCTGTGCGGCACAGCCAGCTGTCGTCAAAAGAAGGGTCTCTAGATCTGTGGCACGCGATGAACGTTTCGATCGTCCTCCCTCTTGCTGGTCGTTAAGTCGAGCGATGGCAACGGCTGCCCTTTTTCAGCATTGGAAAAGGGTTGTGCCTCAATGGGTTAATTGGGGGAAAATATATATTTTTACTATTTTCACTGTGTTCCCATATTGGGAACATGGGTCATTTCTGACTCTACTTTTACATTGGTTTTAAAAACGGAATAGAGTGATGGGTAGTTCGAATAATAAGCGAAGTATTACGAATAAATTAATGATTTATTTTTAAATTTAAGTAAAGAAATAAATTAAGTTTGAAGAAGGGAGGGGGGTGTATCAAGATAGCTCTGTAAAAATGTATGAAAATCGCTATTGTCATGGTTTTTTGAGCAGTTTCCCATTTATGACAAAAATTCAACTTGTATTTCAAAAAATCAAGTCATCTTTTCACTTCATCTGCTCACTCTTTCAAGTTAATATTGGTAAAATTTAATTTTTGAATAAATTTTTAATTGGATGTTCCCGATTGGGGACATTGGCCAGCAAAAGATTTTAATAACGAATGCATTATTCTTCCAAATAGCTGTATCATTGTTTCCCCCTTTTAATTGTCTTTCGCCAATCAGTTTTCACAACTTAGAAATTCTAAGCATGGAGGAAAGGTGGATATTGTGAAATACCGTTTACATTACTAAATATAACTAGATTTTTTAATAAAATCCCCCAAATCATCATGAGTACATACTGTAACTAATTGTAATGAAATGTGACCAAAAGTTACAATAAATTAAGGTATATATGAAATAGTCGGTTAATATAGAGTGGATAGTTTAAACTGTTGAAAAACTATTTATACTTCATAGAACACAGCCGTTTTTAACTATAAAACCATATTTTTAAGATTATATTCAAGTCATTTCTGCTTCGAGTCTATTTAGATAATCGAAGATATAATCTTCTCTCTGTGCTCCGGTACAGTCACGGTGAGTCCAAAGAGAACAACAGCTGAAGCATTGAATCCAAATTTCTCGTCGTTGATCTTCGGAGAATTTTCCGTTACAGAACACACATTCAGCGTCTTTGTTTTCCGGTTCTTTAGTGGATGTCATGAAATCCATTACAGTATTACCTAGTATTCCATTATACTCTCACTGCACTGCATCATGGAGGGGTCTTTATTGAGTATTCCATAATGTTCTCACGTGACAGCAGCGCCAAAACAATGCCGAAAACTGGGCATTGGGGGCTGTACACTTCCCAACCAAATCTGGCCCTCTACATTGCTTACGCTTGAAACTTAGCTTACAATTTGATATATATCCCAACCCCCGAAATGAAATATCGGTTTATGCCACTGTAATTGAATAGTATGTCCGTTCGCTAATTTTTGAGCATAAAAGTAGACTTGTTCATTCTTGTGAAATTAAATTAAAGTAATGTTGGGTGTAAAATGTTGGGAGACACTGATCTAAATATTGGAAAAGTCTCTAAAATACAAGAGGTATTAAATAATATATTTGGCGATATGATCTGCTTTTTATCCAATTGTAAACAAATATAAACTTAAGGACTTAATTTAAAAAATTGTATTAAATATATATTGTGAATATTAATGTCCACAATAAATTAACATTTAAGTCATACACTTATCCAAATTATTCAACTCAAAAAGAAACTCAACAGCTGATGAGATATCTTAAGCAAACTAGTGTTCTTCCACTTAAAAGTGACAAAATCACTGTATGTGCGTTGAAAAATGTTTCACTCGGTTTAAACTAAATTTGTTTTGCAAAGGTTCTCTAATTAGTTTCATTAGCAAAACACTATCCAATAATTAAAAGAATGTTCCTTTCCTTGAAAATATATTGTTCCCTGAAATTAAAAAGTCTTTTAAGAGCCAGAGAGAATTAAAACAAGCAAGGCTACTAGAACATATTCCGAATTTCTAATAAAAATTCTGGGGTTATTGTGCCTTGCGCATAATGATGTCCTATAATTACCAGAAAATAATACAACTTTGTTTAATTAATTATTTTGATTGGATGCTTTACTTCGATCGTTTGTGCATAAATACTAATTATTCTCTTTTACTAAGATAACTGTACTCTCTAAGCATTATATAGAAATAATGAAATATGCCTTGAGAAAACGGGTGTTAATGAAAGTATGGAGTTAACCTTTGAACAAACTAATGCTGATCTCTAAGATAATTTTTCACGTTCTTTCGTAATGTTTGAGTTCTTTAATTATTTATTTATTCTTGTGTTTTGCTTTAATTTACTAAACACGTACAAAATATTCTTTTAGAAAAGAGCACTGCTATCATGGAAAACAACATATTGAAAGAACTCAAGTCAGATTGAGTATTAAATACAGCCTATGAGATTAGTGATTAAAGTCATGTTTGTATAGTATAAACATACCTTTTTAGTACTATAAACGTTTTTTTAAACAGAAGTATTTTTTTTCTTGTGTTTATACTTGAAATGAAGACTTTTAAAAATTTTGTGGTTTTGTGCACCTAAGCCACTTATAGCTATGTCTGTTTTTTTACAGTAAATATGTTGCATGAATCTGTATAAACCATATATGATCTTACGATTAGGGTTGAATGCGTGTTACAATTCTTTATTACAGTGGTCGCCGCTTATTCCGGTCACATCGGGACGGATTAAAATTGACCGGAATAACCGAAATCCGAAATAAACGGCGGTATCAAAAGTAAAATTGAGAAAATTTAAGAAAAAAATAAATAAACTAAATCATAAATGTGCACTATATTAGCCAATAGTTTAACTTATTCACATTTTTATTAGAGAATAAAAAAGTGCACAAGTGAAAAAAATACATATGTACATTCATTTTTTTAACTACTTCTTGGAGGGAAAATTCAAAGTTAAAGGCTGTTTTCGCGGCATAGCAAATTGAATCTCACTTAATGTTGAAAAGAGGTGACTTGATCATTTACACTGTTCTCCTTAAATGGTCTATGTAAAAAGTCTATAACGTTCAGCAAATCTACTCTTGTGACACGTTCTTGTGTTCACATCTTCGTCATCATCTTCATCACCAGGTGTCTCATTGGTTACGGGAGCAGGATTCATCATTATTTTTATTAAAATTCTGTTAAATCTACTAACAATTGTTTTGATCGAATTGCCTTAAACCCTCCACACAAATAGGAGTCATCTTTGACTGGCTTTCACTTCACTCTAAAACCTAAGGACCTCGAAATTTTCACAAAGATTATGTGACCGGATAAAGCGACACTCACTATGGATGTAACCGGCGGTAAACCGGTGCAATTTAGCTATTTCGTTCTGTTCATGCCGGTCTTCACCGGATAAACCACTGACCGACATAAGCGGCGACCACTGTACTAACTATTCATACAATGATATTCAGAATTAACCCTTTGAGGCGCAACAATTTCCTAATGCTGAAAAAAGGGCAGTCGTTGCCATCGCTCGACTTAACTACCAGCAAGATGGCGGACGATCGAAACGTTCATCGCGTGCCACAGATCTAGAGACAGCTGGCTGTCGTCAAAAAAGGGTCTCTCGATCTGTGGCATGCGATGAACGTTTCGATCGTCCGCCATCTTGCAGGTAGTTAAGTAGGCTGCCCTTTTTTCAGCTGCCCTTTTTTCAGCCCTTTTTTCAACGGCTGCCCTTTTTTCAGCTGTGGGCAATCTATCCAGCTGTTCTCACATTCTTCGATTTTTCAGCAGATGTCAGTGCTGTTAAAAGTAATCGTGACCATTTTTTTACGGGAAATGACGTGCTAAAAAGTAAAGGATTCTCGTGTAGCTAGGTCACCCGCAACTATTTTTATAGAAATCCAATCTATTTTTCGTAACTGGCAACAGTCAAAACGTCAGAGTTGGGTGTTCCCAGAGCGGGAACACTGCGCGCTAAAGGTTTAAGAGAAGTGACATATTTTGTAGTTTCATGAGTTTCATAACTTTGAAATCTCTCTCTTTTCTAAATGTCATTCATATGTTCATATCCACATCTCTTCGTTTATCAACTCAGATAAAATGCAAAATGCCTGAGCTGTTATGTTGCACTCAAGGCAAACGTGATTTGATTCTGATTTAATATAAACTTTTAGATAAATTAACCCATAGCAATTCCTAAAACGACGTAGCCTTTCATTTATATCGCTAGTGCGTAACGTGCAAGTTTAATTCAACTTATTTACGCACTTCTGGTGACCCAAAATGAAGTAAAAAGGAAACATATTCACACATATACGTCGCTTTAACATAAAATGAGGCATGTATCTTATTAACAGCCAACCCTACCATCATTAAACAAGCCATTAGGGTAGACGGGGATAGGCCCTTATCTGAAATATACTCTCCTAAAATATTTTGCGTTCTCCTTTTTTTTTTTTTTGCAGTTTACATGTATTTAAAAAAAAAACCAGTTAATTTCCGGCTCATTTTCGGGTGTCGTACTTTTTCTCCTGCACCTTTTCTGCGTGGTTACACAAGATTTGGTTCCATTCCAGGAAAAGCCGCTTTCGGAGGCTTAAAAGTTCTTATCACTTTTCAGTGTAATTTCAGAGACCCAAATAGAACTGGAAAATGTTGCGGTTTTGTTCTGTATCCAACTCGAAAAATAACACTGTAGTTAAGTATTTAAAATTTTGTATCTTTTACTTTTAAGTGTGTGTGAGAGAGTTAGAAAATTCTACGAATTCATACATAATACCAGGAACAGAAATTTAAATGCTTAGGTGGCGGAAAGGACCATGACTCCATGACTTCCTGGTCTATATACAGGATTTAAATAATAACTCGCCTGTTCGAGCCTCGTCAGGGGGACACCCCCCCTGAACCCCTATAATTTTTTAGTTTCATTATTGTCATATTAAAACGATATTAATTGACTATGTCATTTTATCTCTCACCCCTTTTTCTTTTATTCTTTCTTTACATTTATTTCATCGACTGGAAGTAGGAGGGTTTCCTGATCTTTCCTTGCAATTGCAAACGTGGGTCAATGATAACTGAAGTAACTTATATAATTTTTAGTATCTATCTTAACACACCAAAAATTTTGCTTTTCGTTATTGGATATTGTTGAGAGAGCTTTAGGCGAGTAGGGTTGCTGTATTTCGCCTGGTAACCCTATTGGCGAGTCATCCAGAGTGGATAAGAATCCCAGGCTGTTAGGCTTATGTTTAAAATGATTCTTTTTTCCACTTTCACATTCGCTAGCCCAGTGCCCGATGCGTTTACACCTTTTACAAGATATTCTTGATGCATCCTTAATTTTATGAGTCCATGTTTTATGTTTCGTAATTATCTTTATTCAGCGTTTCAATTCGCCAAGTTCCAGTCGCCATTTTGAGGATGAATGATGCAGCCTTGAAACGAACGTTAAAAATCAGCCAATAAATAAATGAATCCATCGGCTGTCCACCTTTTAGAAATGTTAGCAGAGTTATGGCACAAACATAGTAAACGTGGGATTTTAACATAACATTTACTTTATTAAATTAGACCGGAAGAAACAGGCACATGCCATAACAAGGTAACATCAAGAAAGAAAAAAGAATAGATGAAGTAAAAAGAATGCGTGCGCGAGCACAGCTACAGTTAAGTAGATAAATGTTTATTGAGGGATACAGAATTCAGGAGGATAAGATATTGCACAGTAAAAAAATAAACAATTTAATACTCAACAACTTTCTTAGCTGTTGAAAATTTTATGATTGTAATCTATTTATAGAAAAATACAGGTGATGCATATTCTGCAGCTTACGAAATATTGTCACAATAGATTAAAGCTGTTGTGAACTAATAGTATTTAAATAGATGTAGAAACGACTTTTATGTCGCATTTTTGGGACACATTTTTGTTGACAATTTTCAATAAAAAGGGTGAGACATAAAATGACATAGTCATTAAAAATTTGAAACAAAAGAAATTACATGAGCAATATACAGGGTGTAAGAAAAGTCCTTGCCATATTTCAAAAATTCACAGAAAAGCAACAAATTGTTGTATGAAAATGCGACTCGCACAGTACTGCTTCACGGAACCAAGAATTTATTTTTCCACATTAAAAGAAATTACTTCCAAAATGTGTTCATAGATGGCGATGCATCTCCAGTTTTCAGCAATGATAATCAATAGGGATTTTTTGTGAGTTTCGAACAGCACTGACGGTGCGGGAATATTCATTCTACCTAAGGTGACTGCAACTGAGAAAGCGCATTTCGTAGGTTGGTATTTCGAATCATTTTGGAAGTCGGAAAAGGTAAGCATACCAGATAGAATAAAAGTTGAAAGGGAGAGAGAGCTGGGAAAAAGAAATTAAGAAAAAAAGAGAATAGAAAGTTAAATATAGTTAAATTTTATTTTTTAATTTATATATAATTACATTTTTTTAATTTAAATATAATTAAATTTAAAAAAGCAGAAACATAAAAAAGAAGTGAAATAAAGACATAGTATGTTATAAATAAAAGTAGAACAATAAAAGAATAAAACATAAATAACACACATACACGCACAAACACAATCATTTTTCAAATCAAATTTTTTAAACAGGAAAAAAAAACATTATTTATTAAAAATGAAACTAGAGCACGCTTTTGACTGGGTGCAATGCAAGATTTCATGATCTCACGTAACATATAGCTCACGTCAGTCACCAGTAAAAAGATGCTGCAATGGGCAATGTAATGCTACGAATGAAAGGGAAGAAATGCATATTTTTAAGGCCAAGTTTTGCAAAACTTCGCTTGACTTACATTAGGTTCATTTATCTTTCATGTTCAACGTCTTTTTGATCAGCAAATTATACATCTGGACTCTGGTCTACTTTTCCCGCTGCTCCGAAAGGTAATATTGTAATGTCGTATTGCGTATTGTGCAACTTGACTGGGCGCAAGTATACGTAATGTGCTTTTACCCCTCGCATTTCATGTTTTTTATTTTTAACATTAATGTACGCAAGGTGTCTTCTCTTACTAAATAGAGGATGCTGAAGAAACTTGTAATTCATTCTTTTCCCGTATCCTGTACCGTTTCTGAGATAAGAACGCTAACTTCAAATTTACCCGCCAGGTGATGCTGTGAGCGGTTTTCTTGTGTAGCACATGGCGACTTTACCACTCCTAGACTCGACTTTTATAAATATAGCGGCAGCCGTTGCGAAGTTAAGAGGGTGGCAAGGGAATTTAGTAGGCATGCTGTATATATATACAGGGTGATTCGCTACCAGGCTGACAAACTTGTAGGGGATGTAGGGAGTAGAGACGGTTCAGAATCCCGTAGCAATGCGAGGTCAAAAACGTTGTCTTCATGTACCTGTTAATAATCACTTTAGAAGAAGTGTTCAAGTGATAGTAAACTTTCCGACCAAACTAATCCCTCTTTCACCGATTGCACTTGATAGAAATAGTTATTTCAGAATGATTTCTTTCATTACGTTTATGAAATTGTCTGATGAAACTACATGGTTTATGAAACTAGGTTAAGAAATGAGAGGCACACTTCAACACTTCTTCCAAAGTGATTATTAATTGGTACGTGAAGACGACGTTTCCGACTTTGCATTGCTATGTGATTCTGAACCGTCTCTGTACCCCCTACACCCCCTGCAAGTTTGTCGGTCTAGTATCGAATCGCCCTGTATATAATAGAAATATCTTCTCTGTTATTTTTAGTAAATGAAATGCAACAAATAACAGAAAAAGAGCGAACATTATTCTCTAGAAAAATCAACTTTAAATACTTTTCGGCACCAACAACATCTTTGACTAAATTGAAATTCTAGGGAGATAAAACATGAAAGCAAGTCCAGTCTTAAAGATCTAATGAAGAATAAAAGAAAAAAAGGAAACATGGAATCATCAAAAGACATTCCCTTAAATTCATTCGATTAACGAAACCTTACTATTTTCAGAGTACCATTTTTGACGATTCTAAATAGGCATGTAAATTACAAATAACATTTTAAAGCCACTACTAAGAAACGCGTATGAGAAATTGCAGAAAGCAGTTTCTTCTGTTTTGCAAATCGATTCAACTTGGCTTCCGAAGATAGAAACATGAGCAGATACAATTCATTCTCTTATGTTGACCAGAAATTGCAGACAGTGCAGAAAAACTTCTCAGTTTTCTTAATAGGACAACAATAAGTGGCAATCCACTCTTCGAAAGGTAAAAACAGATTTTGAGAATTCTGTCTGGCTAATAATTTCATTAAAAAATCTCTGAAATCAGTGACGGGAGATAATGCGATGATGCTTAGATTTGACGTAAATTTTCTGTTGTTTTGTAGCAAGTTGCTGAAATACCGAAATAGTTGAAATTTGAAAAATAAACTTAAATGTTATTTAAAAAGTATTTCTTTCTGGAAGGAGCATAATGTAATTTTGCTGTTTCTAGGCATGTGCCATCACTGGAAAAATGTTATAAAACTTTTTAAAAGTATTCATTTTTAAGAAATCTACTTCTTCCTGATGTTTGAAATAGCTATACTCTCTACCTAATACTTTGCTCAACTAACTACTTCGCTTTAATGACGATATCGAATATTTTATAACTACCGGCAACTGGAGTCTAATATGATATCTATTGGTATTTAAAATCAAGAAACATGCCTATTTCAGTACATACATAACTTAATGAGCATTATTCAAAAACAAGAAGAGTTCTAATTACAAATTTTGATGTCTTATTTTAACCCTTTAACGCGCAGTGTTCCCACTCTGGGAACACCCAACTCTGACGTTTTGACTGTTGCCAGTCACGAAGAATAGGTTTGATGTTGCGGATAGATAGTTGCGAGAAGGTAGTTGCGGGTGACACAGCTCCACGAGAATTCCTTTACTTTTTAAGTACGTCATTTCCCGTAAAAAAGTGGTCACGATTGTTTTTAACAGCACTGACATCTGCTGAAAAATGGAAGAGCGCGAGAACAGCTGAATAGATTGCCCAATGCTGAAAAAAGGGCAGCCGTTGCCATCGCTAGACTTAACTACCAGCAAGATGGCGGACGATCGAAACGTTAATCGCGTGCCACGGATCTAGAGACCCTTTTTTGACGCAGATGGCAGTGCCGCACAGCCAGCTGCATCTTGCTGGTGGTTAAGTTGATCGATGGCAACGGCTGCCCTTTTTTTAACATTGGGTAAGGGTTGCGCCTCAAAGGGTTAAAAGTCTTTAAAAAAATTTAGTTTAATTTATACAGAACTTATGATATACTCAAAAGATTATTGGAACCCTTTTTAATTATTTTAATTAATGAAAACCGTTTGAAAATTCACCAAATGCGCGTTTTATAATTTTTTTTTTCCGTGAGTCACCCAAAATGTTAATGATATCGTGCACATGTCATTGGTCTGAATGAGATACAATGTTCAATTATGCTATAAACTTATGTTATATGTTGGCCTGAAACAATAAGTTAAATACAATCTCTGAAGAAATGCAAAAATTTTACCACCGCTTATTCCAAATTCTGAATATTTTGTTTTTATTTAAACATATAAAAAAGTAAACTTTAAAACATTAGAGAAATTTAACGACAAAAAAAAAGTCCCTGAATCCTACTTTTATTTTAAAAGAAGCATTAATTTTTAAATATCAGGCATTTGTTTCTGATTAAAATATTTCTAGAATAAACGCATTCCGTGGAAAATATTATTTCTGTGGTTATGAATTTATCTTACTCCTCTTTCTGTTCCGTCCGCATTCCACATATTTTCTTCTTTTTCTTTTATTCTAGCACAACCCATTTATATCTAAAGAAAACTTTCAACCGTGTTTCATTTGGGGCGTCTTGGGATTGCAATTAAATGACAAAAATTACTTTATCAAAATATTTTGTAATATTTATGTTTTTTTTTCTCTCTCTATTTCTCTTGCTTTTTTAAGGTTGGGGAAATTTTAATGGCAAAAATATATTCTTAGACAAAGTTGGATTTGCTTTTTACTTTTTTTTAAAGCATTCAGCTCCTTTCATTACGTTAAGAGAGAAATATTTTTATTTTTGATTTCTCACGTGTATCAAAATAAGCTTTTCTTTGTTTTAGTATTCATGATGCTTAGCATTTAAAGGTAAGCTAAATCATTTCTTTTTAAAAACTAGTCCATTAACTGTCTGGTAGATGAAGGTTCAAATGTATTGCTACAGTCGTTTTAGAATCAACCTATTTAATTTGATGTATCGTATAGGTATAAGAATTCCATCTAAAAGGCATTTAAAATGCAGACATCTTAACAAAAAGGTACAATAAAGAAACATAAGTCATACCAAAAAGCATTGATGTAATATTTCTGACCTAATGAAATTACATGCGCAGCCGAACCCGCTGAATGGAATATCGGTTAAAGAAATATTCCGCTTATTAGAATAAATTTTTATGTCAAATTGTCTATCCCATTACGCGGGTTCGACTGTACTTGTTTTTTTTCTTATGCCAAATTCTCTATTTTTTTCTTTGAAAGTAATATTACTACTGTAACAGATTCTACTTAAATAACATCATACATCATTCCAGTTCAGCTAAAAATTCGATGAAACCATCCATTTTTAACGGGTCGTTGTCTTAGATGGGAAAACTGTTATAGGTACGCAAAAATACAAACAATTTTCAACAATGAATTAATGCATCTTCTGAAGTGAAAAGAAATAACAGCTGCTCAGAAAGCGCTAAAACGACATTTTTGTGTGATTTAGTGGAGGAGAAACGAGCATCTTGCATGCAAATATAATCCGGAGAAGTAGAAGAAATTGTCTGTGCAACCTACATCACAGTAAATAACAGGCGCCGATGTCAGTCCTGTGAAAATATATTCCGGACTACAGCAGTTCACCGAAAGATTCTGGAGGTGCAGCCAGACTTGCTTGAAGATGTTCCAGCTGACTTCTAGCGGTTTATGGGGTTAGATGTAAGGTAATACTGACAGACTGCGTTTAGCATTGAAAATTGGCAAGTTGCCAATAAAGATGAGTCCAAACGGACCGGTCGAGGAGGGGAGAAAGCGATTTGAGTAGATGCACGTCTTTCGTCTTGTTCACTGAATTCTTATTCTTAGTTCAATTGATTTGATAATGTCCTTCTGAATTTTGTGGTTGTATTTGTAAACATAGTATTCCTAAAGAATAAAATGACTGGAACATCTAAGAATAAACCTTTCGAAATAATTCGAGAAGCGCACATCTGCCTGGCACCCTCAACAACTAATGGAGGTGTCCGTTTCCGCCTCTAAACCGAATGTTTACGTTTCTATCTAATCAGTAGTCAAACAGTAGCTGGAAGCCACTTTTCTAGACCAATGGATCGAGCGAGGAGGTCCAGTAGCTTAGCCGCCACAATCGCGATTTATTCCTTTCTGTAGGGATAGATAACTAAAGAGTTTGATGTATTGAGGACCTGGTGTGAGATGTCCTCTTGACTCCGAAGAGGACATTTTCGATTGCTGGAGACGCATGCCTTCCTCTGCCCCGTTCTTCCATCACCATTTGCGATCGATCATTTGAGCTGTTTCTGCAATTATTAACGAAAGCTGGCGTATACGTTGTTCACATGTTCTCTCCTCTAATTCTCTCTGACTGTCCCGGAACACGTTTGCACATCGTTTTAGATTATGTAACCTTAGAGTTTATTTTTGTGTGTATTACCAACACTGAAAGTTTGTCCCATTTTTTTCTTAACACCTTTGTTTATGAAAGTTAAAACCTTCATCTGTGATCGACCTTAAAGTATTATCCTCAATTTAATGTATTCGATTAGCTGTTGACTTTTACCTCGTAATACTCTACCCACAAAAGTACAATATATGAAGAAATATACCATTGCAAAATCTTGAAATAGACTAGAGCACTCCAGCTTATATGTTTGAGTTGTTCCCCCAACACTTCCACTTTTTTGTGTTTAGTGGATAAATAATTTCTTAAAAGGCCATGACTTGAAAAAGTAGGTTTCCAACATAAATTTGCAGAGAACCAAACAATGTTTAACCATTTTACCTTCTCTCAATTACAATGATGTTTGTAAATTATGTAGAAACCATAAGTTTGGTTGGAGTTCCAGAAGTCTGCAGAACCCTGTTGATTTTTTAAATAAGAATTTTTTAAATATCAGGGTTTTTTTCATTTTTAAAAACATGTACTCCTTTTGCTTCTGTTTAAAACCCTGACTTGGCGAAATATTAAAAGAGTGATTGCTAAAAATAAAACATAATTAAATCTCTTAAATACACAGATAATTATTTTTTATTTAATCGGATAGTTAAATGTGGTTTATAAATGATGCGTACAAAAATAACGCACTTAAGAAAGTCAATTTGAAAGTTCAATTCGATTCTGTCGAATCAGGCCTTTTCGATTTACTCTGTATATTTTTCTCTCATTTGTAACTGAAGAATGCTTATTAATCTGAGTAGCGTCTGTTAAAGTAAAAATATTTGCAAATTCTTACAAAATCTTAAAATTTACATTGTAAATAAAATTATTTTTCTAATATAACATGTTCATTGCAGTTTAATCGCAAATCTACTGTAACATAAGTTGTTAAATCACACACTCACTGTCGTATTTCAGATCTGAATGTTTACCTAATTAATAGACAGTAAAACTCCCTCGCACAAAATTTTGTCCTAAGATTTTTTAATAACATTTTTTTTAACCTTTCGATATTGAGAGAACCAGAAACTATGATGCATCTTCAAAATTTGTTACGATCTTTTCGCTTTAGAATTTTTAAACAGCTTTTTGGTGCATCCTTAATGCATACGATTGATAGATTTTTTATGTTTCACCATTTAGACTTGATGTTTAATGAAGCATAGTATTCCAGAATTATAAATGTTGGTAGTATTTTATTATGTTCTCAAACAGCAGCAAATTATTAAATTAGGAAAGATAAACACATAAAGACATAAAACACATGAATTAACGTTATTTATATTTCAGCTTTTCTTTTAGTTAAGAAAACTTTTTAGTTAAAAAATGGTGGACCTCGTTGCCTAAGGAAAGTCACAAAAACTTTTATCAATAACTGATAAAAGTGGACATGCAATTAAAAAAACATTTTCCCAGTTTCCTTAATGAAATACCAAAACTTCTTTCATTTCAATGTGTTAGTTAAGTGTTCTTTCAAGCAACTCCCAGACTTTAGAATAAGCTTATATAGTATATAAATAAATTTTTAATACACATTTTACATGTAAAATTCACGTAATTTCGCAAAATCAGATGAAGACACTTAAAGAAATGAGAATTAAAATTTCAAAAGCAAATGTTTAGAAAGCATATTCACACATTCTATTACAAATAAACTTTCTACGAGTGTTTTCAATGGTGTATCTTGAACGAAATGAAGATCAATCAACTAAATTGATGAATGTTCTAACTGCGCAAGTAAACATTGCATTGTGTTATTTTTTACTTGGGTTTACAAATTTAATTCTTGCGATGCAAATGCAAATCCGAGGAAACTTTGAATAAAATAATTTTTGTTTTTGAAAATGCGCTGCATGTTCTCACAAAATTTACGATTATGATTTTATTTACAGCGGTGAATATATATTAAATATTATTATGCGTAAAATAAGAAATTTTATTCAGTATATAAAAGTTACACCCGCTACAATTTTTAATTAAAGTTAATTATAAAATATTTCTCTTATATTCATATATATATAATCATAAAATATTTCTCCTACATTCAGAATTCATTTGATCATATTATTTCCAATAATTTTATGGTTATTTGTGCAAAATAAAGAATTTCTTAATTCGAAATAAAACACATACCTGACTTTTTTTAAATAAGATACATGAGCAACAAATGCATTTATTTATTTTTATTTCATTTTTTATTTTTTAACAGTTAAAGTATTTATATGTTCTCTGATGTAAAGCACATCCATAAAAGTTTCATATGCAAAAATCCCTGATTTCATTTGTTAAACTGAAATACGTAAAAGCTGAAAAAGGAATCTTTATTTCTACACTGAAAAAAATCCTTCTGTTAGCTTTAAAAAATTCAAAGAGTGACAAAAATCAAATACTTTTTATCACTCGCACGGAGTCCCGTCGCTCGCATATTTGTTTTACATTTAGAGCGATTCAAGAGGAATCATGGTGTGATAGAAAATTTATCACTGGCGGTTTTAAGCTGAAGTTTCATATAAAATATATTTTTTTTTAAAAAATAACTACTTGTACTCCTTTCTTTATTGTATATATTATGACATATTCGTGTGTGTATGTAATGTTTTAAGGCATGTTTGTATAAAAACAACGGAACATCTTTTCTAGCGTTTTAAATTTCTGTTCTGAAATCGTGTGCATTCCCTTTAAGTTGGTTTTCCTACAATACACGGGGTTTTCCCGCGCCTCTTCTTGGCTCTGCCCAAGAAACATCTACGGTGCAAAAGCTGGAGTCTAAACTTATTTTTGCCTTGTAATCAGCGAATGGAATCGCCATGATTCTTCTCAAGTGATCACGTACTTCTGACACAAGTTGTCAATCAGCGAGTATGGTTCTCTGCTGCCAGAAGGACTCTGCCATTCTTATTGCTGCAATATTACGAAGAAGACGCGTAAATTAGCCCCGGGTAGTGCCCGTTCCGACTGTATTTACGTCTTTCTTGTACGTTTACTCTGTTGAACAGTGAATAAAGTAATTTAAACCCAACGAGTCTGGTCACTATTAAAATGTACCGCAATACCCGAAACCTCGAACTTACGTGATGGAATCGCCATTATTTCTAATATCTTATTTAAAATAAAGCATCGACCGAGCTATAACCGCGTTAGTTCGGATATAGTTTCGCATATAAATATATATACATACAACTTTTTTTAATCGGGGTCGGAGACTTAAGAAGACAGTAATTTAGAAGAAAATTTTCAATAAAATATTAGGTAATACACATGTATATAACAATTTATATTATTAAAATCGTAAGTTATTTTGGAAGTACACAACGACGAATGAGATTAGAAAATCATGTAACTCGGGGTAGCGTAAATCGAGGTATTACTTTACTCATATATATACTTATATATATTTTTTTTTCACTTCAACTATGAATGATTAAACCAAACTTCAAAAAATTATGAATTTCTCACCAGTTATGTCGTAAGAAGAATAAGATAAGCATTCGAAAATTACTTGCAAATCAACGATAACTATGAAAAAAAACAAATCTCTAGACTTATTTCTTTTTTCAAAATTATTTGACTAAATATAATAAGGATGCAAGTTTCAATGTTAACCTGCATAATATTTCGTTCAGTACAAATGATCACAATTGCAATCTTCGTGCAACCATTTCTTGCATCTGATGAATTAGAACCAATTTAACTTGAGACCTTTTTTACCGTAAAACTATCCGCATAAATTTAATGACCAATAATTTAATTATCATATGATTTTGACCAAGAAGCTCGATCTGTTTTCCTTTTTCAGTTTCGATGCACAGGTGAATGATACTAAAATGTTATTTAGCATTTGTTTAAAATGCTTAATCTCTTTTTTTATTTTTTAAAAACAAAAGAAGCTATGTAAAATTGCAATGCAGATACATTAAAGACAATGTAAAATATTACATTAAAATATTGCATATTATGTTAATTAAAATAATATAAAACGATTATGATTATTAACTATATATTTTAAAATATAATATACAGTATATAAAATAAAAAATGAAATTTAAAGTTCATTAAATTTATTTCTAGACCATGTGTCCCCCTCGAAGTATAAAATGAAGATATCACATATGCTTATTTTCGTAATGCTGCATGATTATGACCGCTTCTGCTGTGTGTAACAAAATGTGAAACTTACATTTCTAATATCTTATTTAAAATAAAGCATCTCTTTATGAACTTCTTCAGTATTAGTTAAGTATGATCAAAGGAATATTATATTGGGGTTTTACTCTAGGTTAAATATTCAAGATATACAAACGTAACGGCAATTAAAGGCGATACATTAGGATAAATTCCCAATCCACGTGCACAATGGGACAAGACTGCACAGACAAGGGGTCAGTACATCTATTTGTTGTCACAGAAATATAAAAGCAGCAAACTTATGTCTTCCTCTAAATTACCTTGCCTCCAAAAAATAATTTGAGTCATTTAGATGCAATTTTTTTCTTCTTGGATAAAAATTAATGAAAGCAATTTCTTTTAATACATTCTATAACTTTAGGACATAATGTGCTTTTAACATCTTTTATTATAAAATTCATATTAATGACGTCTAAATAAATTTGTTACAGTTACCGAGTGCTATTTCTTTTTTCATTTGAAAGTTTAAACACATTTATGAAATAGTTCTCAAAATATTTACCTTCCCTTTTTACATACACAAAATATGACTCACAATTTCTTTTTTCGCTAATACTTGTTAATAAAGAAGTATTACTTATATTAATTACTGTCTTTCTAACCACTTATCTGGATAATAAAGATTTAATTTACATAGAATAAATATCACCAAAAATAATAGTCTGAATAAGATACACTGCAACAAATATTAGCAAATAGAGACTTCAGTTCCATTACTTTCTAAATAACAATTTTCTGCAGGAAAACATCTATATTTGTTTTTTCATATTTTCGGTTTACGTTCTTTTATGCTGTTAAGTTATTTCCTAGTATGTTTAGATTGCACTTATTCATTCTAACCAAATCTAGCATGGCTGCAAATTAAAGTTGTCTATACCCCTACTCAAGATGACAAACCAAGTCTAATCAGTGTATAACAGACATGCGTCCAAACCAGGTTCTCCCAATATGATTCAAAGAGTACTATTTCTCTTGAATGTAGCAATCGCTCCGTTAAAAAGTCTCTGGTCGCCTTAGCTTCAAATTTCCCATATTTCCACAAGGTGCTCCGTAAGAATTAAAAAGACTTTAACCCTTTAACGCGCAGTGTTCCCGCTCTGGGAACACCCAACTCTGACGTTTTGACTGTTGCCAGTCACGAAGAATAGATTGGATTTCTATAAAAAAATAGTTGCGGGTGAAATCCTTTACTTTTTAGCACGTCATTTCCCATAAAAAATTGTCACGATTATTTTGAACAGCACTGGCATCTGCTGAAAAATGGAAGAATGCGAGAACAGCCAGCTGTCGTCAAAAAAAAGGGTCTCTAGATCTGTGGCACGCGATGAACGTTTCGATCGTCCGCCATCTTGTTGGTCGTTAAGTCGAGCGATGGCAACGGCTGCCCTTTTTTCAGCATTGGGAAAGGGTTGCGCCTCAAAGGGTTAAGAAGCCTCTGGTTGCCTTAGTTTCAAATTTTCCCTATTTCCACAAGGTGCTCCGTAAGAATTAAAAAGACTTTAAGGCTGTTCTCCTCAGAAATCATGCAACTTTTGAAAAGCTTTTTGAAAAACTTAATTGCGCTGAGACTTTTAACAGAATTGCTTTTGCTGAGACTTTTGAAAAAATTTAGAATGTCTCTTTAGAAGTTGTACTGTGAACTGTTACAAAGAGTAAACATATGGGAGTTACGAAACACTCAAGAAAGGTGCTTGCTAAATATACAGAATTTCGTGATATTTTTCAAAAACGGGAGATTTCTCGCCCCATTTTTTGAAGTCGATTTTTGCGCTTATGATATTTTTTCTGAAAGTTGCAATAGACAATGCAGCTTTATGGTTAGTGCCAGTGCATAGTGCATTCGGTGAAGAAACTTGCTTCATTTTTTCGTGTGTTCAACATCATGGGTTTGTTTTTAAAGCTGTTCATAAGTCCTGTGACGAACGATCGCTCTTCAAATATTTTACCCATAATGCTCCTTCAAAATAAATTTTTAGAAACCATGGTCTATGCTCGTATTTTTACTACAGTAAAATGACTCAAAAATTATGTAATATTTGTGTGTGTGTGTGGTGTGTGTGTAACTGTATTGCAAGGAAGCATTTCCTAAATACATAATACCGAAAATTCTTATGGCAGTAATTTGTTAATATACACTGTAAAAAATATTTGCAACTTTAACACACTTATTGCTCTGAAATAATACAGCACAAGTACTTGATCTTTGGATTACAGCAGTGTGTGTGATAAATCGACTCACAAAATGACGTCAATCACGAAGAACCTTGTACAACAAATTGACACAGTCTGTACATCACAGCGTGTCAACGTTACGTATACCCGTACGTTGCGCTATAATCCGGGTAAATATTTTTTTTTTTTTTTTTTTTTGCAGTGTATATGAGCAATACTTATTAAAAACCAAACTTGAATTTCATATTCAGATCTCTTTTTACATGAAGATACTTCATATATTGGTTGAATAATTGCTCAACAAACGGCTTGAGGAATGCATTCATACGCTAGCCCCCAATGCAAAAACGATTCATTGGAACAACATAACATCATCGTTGCCAATGAAATTAAAGATCTATCTACTTTTTTTTTCTATATTTCTGATCACTCACCTGTCAGGGGTGTCGTCGTGCACGTTACATCCCTCATCAGAGAGGCCGCGATAACCAAGGCAGCAAATAAATCCGTGATAGACGCCATGCGGTAGGCTTTCCCTCTGAACTTTCCCGGCAGACTCATTCCTGTAAAGTTTGCTTCCGCGCCGAGCTCTTTCAGCTCGCGGAATGGCTGAGAAACTGACACGGGAAAATGCTCAGGTCTCTCACTTATGGGCCCCCTGGTGGAGCACTGAAACTCTCATGGCTTTCCCCCCGCACAAACAAATAAAAAGGGTCTCGGGATTAGTGAGCTGAATGCAGAGAAGCCGAGAGAGAGGGGGTGTAGATTAGATTTGACAAAAGAGAAGCCGCTCTATTCCCACCCCCACCCCCTTTTTCCTGTTGATATTCTTGATGTACAAAGAGGTCTGAAAATTGTATTACACAGATCCGCTGAAATGTGTTTTTTTTTTTTTTTTATGTACATTTTTTCCCCCGATTACTTTGCATGAGAAAAAGGTAATCTTAAGTGTTTAGTTGGAGTTTTTTCATTTTTATGTACTGCACATTTTGCGGATTTACCCTAGCTTTTATAACATTTAATTGTTTTAAGAGCTTTAGCGAAGGAAATGTTGACGTAGCTTTTGCCAAGAGCTTTTAGTGAAAGAACAGAATTTTTCGCAGGAACAATCAACGTGTAAAATATTTAGAATTTTCCAAAAAATATCCTTGACGAACTGTCTTAACGATGAATCACAAATTAAAGAAGTAAAAGCAATAGTGAAAGTTTATTAAGCATAATTAATTCTAAATTCCTTTTTTAGGTATGTTAATAAAAAACTGTGAAAACAAATTTAATTAAAATTGGACATTTAGAATATGATTTAAGTTTATAAATGTATATTGGGGTTCAGGAGAAGATTAAAATAACTATTTTAAAATGTAGTAAAATAAAAATAAGCAGGGAACAAACTTAAATGGCAATATAATGGTAAAATGGTAACTTAAAAAACTTAAATCGCAATTCGATTAGAATGAAAAAATTCCAACATATGTATCAAACACAGACACACTGCAATGAACCTGTCTTACACATAGTGATGCCAACTCTGCTTGAGGAAAAGGGCCTGGAAATAGCTGAAAACGATTTCAAGCTCAGAGAAAAATAAATTACTCATAACTGATTCCAATAATAAAGTAAAATTTTGTTTTTACCTCGTTTTTGTGGAACGTTTGTCTTGAAAGGAATGAATTGTGACGTCGAATGAAACAGCCTTATCGCGTGGTCAACATCCAGACAGACGCCTGCGAAGTTTTATTTAGCTACCGTATATGTTCTACGGTTTTAAAAAGATCACAATGGTGAAATTTTATACCCTCGTGTTTGCGCATGCGCATTACAAAATAAATTTAAATAACATTTAATAATGCAAATGAAAAAGTACAGGTACGAGCTAGCGGAAAGGACAGTGTGATTAACGATGGTTGAAAATGGCTAGAAATTGTTTAAAGTAGAAAAAATATGGCCAGAAATTGCTTAAAACAGAAAGGAAAATGGCTAAAGTAGCTACTTGTTGCTTTTTCGAAAATCTGTGGCTAGTTAGGTTCATAAAGTGGCCAGATCTATAAAGCGCCCTAGTAAGTAGGCAACCGTGCTTACAGTAATAGGAAGATAGCATTCACTCACAAAAATCGCAGGCAACGTACCTGCAACCTCGAGCCAACAACACTTTATTCAAGATACCAAGTACGACAGGTCTGACATGCGATCCATTTTTGTCTTCTGCTGTCATTGGGATAGACGTAGACGCTACACCTACCACAGTACTTCAACAGGATCGTTGTCCCAGAACGTTCACCAAGATTGCAGGAAAGAGTTGTGTCCGAAGAGACAAACGTCTTCTCTTTGATAATAGATCTGGTCCGAGAGTATTCCTGTGTCGCCACGGCAGACTCGAGGTACTCCTGTGAAGCCACAATCAGTCATCTGCCGTTTACTAACCCCAGTTTGGGCATTCTGTGTCACCAAACTAAGAAAATGGGAAAGTTCATGGAATGTCTACCTTCCGATGTGTACTGGATCTGCCTTGGAGGGAGGTGTGCAAGTGTGAGGCAGATTACCCAGGCTCTTTATCTCAAGACAAAGCCGTGATAAAAGAGCAAGACATCGTAAAGTGGGATTCACATTTTATTTAACATATCAACATATATATAAACTTCAAAAATATCATCAAGTCCTGAGGTGGCCGGGCAGACCCCCAAAAAGACGCAGCTTTTTAGGTCAACAAAAAAATCGAAAAATGTGTCGAGAAAGCGCAAGCCAAAAGAGTAGTAACAGAAGCAAAACACGCCAAAGGGCACGCCAAACAAAGTGCGAAAACAAAGAGGCGCCAGTAGGCGTTAAATACATTTCTGTATAATTATTTTTGAATCCCCGACGCGCCAACAGGATAAAACAAACAAACAAAAAAAAACTCTCAGCTAAATTGTAACCCAAAATGAAAGCCAATATTATTTATAGATTTGATGCCTTATATGGTCATAAACAAACCATCGAAAATGAACCGCTAGGGTTTACAAATGCAAAAGTGAAACAAAAAAAGGAAAAAATAAATGAAAACGGAAGATTGCTTTTAAATAAGACAGGTGCAGAAATAAAAATTTACAGGCGAAGCGAAGAAAATACGAATCGAAAGTGCAAAGAATAAATTTTGAACACGGATTAAATTTAGAAATAATTAACAATTAAGAAATTGATAATTAAAATAAGATAGGTGATCATCTGCATCACAGCAAGGTCAACCTTTCTGCTGGCCAGATCTATGCGATTGAGCTACTGCAAGTTTTGGCGTCGATTTGGCAGTCACTTTGGCGACGGAGAATAATGAATACTATAAAAAGTTGTTAATCTTATCCCAAGTACAGATTGATCGTCAGCCCAGTGATTAAGGCGTAGCCGGAAGGTTGCAGGTTCAAAACCGACGAACTACTAAAGACCACCGTGTACATGCGATGTACGTTCCCGTTAAATATGTGATTCCGAAAATCCTCTCGTGGTCGCTAGCAGTTTTTGAGGGGAACCAATAATCAGAAATCCCCCAACTTCTGATGATGATCAAAAATTGTGGCGAGAGAAACTCCGGGAAGGATCTCAGAAGCTCTAAACGGCACATTCAGTGACGTGAGCTGTCCTCTCCGGGAAAACAAGCAATACTTTTGAATGTATTGTATCATACATAGAAATCTACGAACACGTGTTTACTGGTAACCATGTAAAATTAAATACTGATCTCCTCCTGACTTGGTATGTGTACGTGTAGATTGCTTTCACTTCTGTGACTACTGCTGCTTCAGCTTGAGTGTCAGATAGGAATTTCGGGGCAGCTATGCAAATATGACTAACCTGTCAATGTTTGGTACTTTAGCTAGTCACTGATAAAAACCAAACAAGTTAACATTTTGCGTGTAAGGAGAAGGGGGGGAGCTTTTCCCCTTCAGGTGAACACCTTACTGCACCATTCAGACTAGACAATCTACTGTTCCCATTGTATTCTTCCATTCAAGAAGCTTTTAGATGCAAATGTAGGAAGACAATCTTCATACTTTTGTCGGCTAAATACTTCTTTTTGGCGTTTTCAGATCTCAAACAGAAATAATGAGACGTAGCATGCATCCATTATGGTTAAGTCGTTTCGGATGAATTTTCTATCAGTAAAGATTCTTGTGTTTCCGAAATATATAGATATTAAAAATTATCATTTGTTTTCACGCAGACTGTGATATAGTATATACTTTTGATTAACTTGCACATGTATTTACAAAAGCTAATGTACATATATGAATAAGATAAGAATAAGATTGCTTAAAAGATACGCACGAAAAATTCGTATTAGATTTCCTTTGAGTCTGCTTTATCTCAATTAGTTTACTCCTTTATGTCTGTAGTTTATTCCTCCTGCGCTGCTGTATTTATTTTCCTCAGATTTTTAAAACTATTGGATTAAACATAATACTCCACGACCTTTCCTCGCTCAAAAGAAAAATACACTGGCTCCATTGAAAATCTCTGAAATCCCACATAAAAGATTTCTGTGATTTTCTCTGGTGGGAAAAAAAGTAAAGTAAATGTACAAAGTAGAAGACGACATTATTTACAATCTTTTGTTTATAATATTACGTTTCAACATCGTTTGAAGCAAAATAAAAGCACAAGGCAACAGCATTCGGAAACGGGCTTAAAGGAAAAGAATTTATTTAGTTTTAATGAAAAAGCTAGATCTTAGAGAAAAAGATGTCTAATTTAACTAAAAAAAATCTTAGTGTGATCCGGAGAACCAATTGAATGTTCCTTTTATTTAAATTATACAAATTGTTTTCTTAGTCTTATTTGTATACAGTCGTCTTGTAAATCACTAACTTACTCAAATTTTCTTAAATATTTTTTTTAACAGAAAAAGTAAAATCTATATACATCTGTCGTATACAATTTATCCTATAGATGTTTGAAGAAAATGCAGCAAAAGGTAGAAAAAAAACTTTGAAGTAGTGTAACTATTTTAAAAATAGTATGTTGAAATGGCATTAAAACTGTTAAGGATTTTTTTTTAAATAGAACTAGAAATATGGAAAATATATAATGGTTATAATCCATACTTATTCTGAAATGCTTCTGAACAACTTCCTTGCCGTTCCAGGTAAACTCAAATGCATCCTGAAGATTTGTTGTATCTGTTCTTGTGTACAATAATCTTCTGTGTCGTTTATTTTATTAAACATTTCATTTTTAAAGAAAAGTACGCATTAATTTTTTTTAACATTGTTGTGTTCTATTTCCCCGTTTATCAGTATCTTAATGTCCTCAAACAATTCTGGAAGGAAATACCTCATTTTCTCATTTATTTTTCATGGGTAATTCGCTTTGGGTATTTCGAGAATTCCGCTTCTCTGGTTTAATAATGCTTGCACACTAAGTTATTGTACAGAGTGATCAGTTTTAAAGAGTACCCGTTGGTTTTCCTTATTTTCTTTAAATCTGGCCGACGTGGCAACTACTCTAACACTGCAATATAATTTTTTGAACCTTACTTAAGTGTGGTAGACAATTTCCATACACGGTTGGACTGTTACAGTTTTATGGGTGAGGTAAAATAGACATGGAGACGAACCAGGTTACTTAATCCTGCGATCCTTTTATTTTTTAAAAACATAATTTAATTCAGATTTTTTTACATTATTATTCCTTACTGCCAATGTCGAAAATGGCAGCCACCCTTTCGAGTGCAAACATGAACACGTCGAACCCAGTTTTTTGGCATACTTCGCAACATTATTGGCGTTCTTGGCGAGATTTCTTCCGTTACGGCTTGTTTTTATTCGTCGATGTCTGCAAGACTTCTCTGGAAAACACTATCTTGAGGATAATCCCACAAAAAAAAAAATCCAACGGGGTGAGGAATAATTAATATTGGTATGATAATCCAAAAAATGGGAAATAAATTATGCTTTTTTTAAATAAAATGATCACAATATTAAGTAACCTTGTGCCACTCCATTTCTTTTTCACCTCACACATAAAGTTGTAACAGCCAACAGTGTTGGAAAATATGTCCCACACTTAAGCAAGTTTCAAGCAATTATATTTCAATGTTAGGATAGTTGCCATATCCGTAAGATTTAACCCTTTAACGCGCAGTGTGTCCGCTCCGGGAACGCCAAACTCTGACGTTTTGACTGTTGCCCAGTCACAAAGAATAGATTGGATTTCTATAAAAATAGTTGCGGGTGACATCGCTCCACGAGAATCCTTTACTTTTAGCACTTACATTTCCCGTCAAAAAATGGTCACGATTATTTTTAACAGCACTGACATCTGCCGAAAGATGGAAGAACGCGAGAACAGCTGGATAGATTGCCCAATGCTGAAAAAAGGGCAGGCGTTGCCATCGCTCGACTTAACTACCAGCAAGATGGCGTACGATCGAAACGTTCATCGCTTGCCACAGATCTAGAGACCCTTTTTTGACGCAGCTGGCTGTGCCACACAGCCAGTTGCCGTAAAAAAAAACGGTCTCTAGATCTGCATTAAAAATGCTTAAGTTTATGCTATATCATAAACTCCTTTTTCATGCACAATGTAATTAAATTAATTATTTAATAACTAATTTATTATTTTATTTTGTTAAGTATAATTTTTCAGCAAAGTATTCCATAAAATTAATTGCTTTACTATATAGTTCATCTTTCCTTTGTGAATTTATTGAGTTATTGTGCCCGCGCACAGCCAGCTGTCGTCAAAAAAGGGGTCTCTAAATCTGTGGCACGCGATGAACGTTTCGATCGTCCGCCCTCTTGCTGGTAGTTAAGTCGAGCGATGGCAACGCCTGCCCTTTTTTCAGCATTAGGAAAGGGTTGTGCCTCAAAGGGTTAAAGAGTAATAATCAAAACCAACAGGTAATCTTTTACATTGATTATCCTGGATTAAAGATTAATTGGTGATCACACCTACATTCTTAGTATCCTATACTGATTATTTTAAGGAAAAACAATGTCTTCAATAGAATAAAAATCATTTCGCCAGCCAAAGAGGACGTTAAAAATTTATCCGTTTTGAGCCTTAACGTGTTTTAAATCTCTGCTTTGTTTTCGCGCTGTTTTCCTTCTCCTTTTGTTTTATTTAGGCGAGGAAAATTTACTTTGCAAAGCCCTTCTTTGTATAAACGTAAAGTTGAATTGAACAAAGAGCCACAAACCTCGACTAAAATTAAATATGAAGATTCTCCGCAAACAAAGGTTCTAGTCAAATCCGTAAACACACATTGCATCATGCGGTTTTTCAGTTCTTTCTCATGTTATGTTAGCTTTAGGGAGCTAATATTTACGTAACTAAGGATACAAAGCTATTTTTAAGCGCATCGTTAAATCTGGGAAGTTTTAATCCTTAACTGCACGAATTTTAAACACGTTCGCTCGATAGCCACGAGTGTAAGCTAAATTTCCTACATCAGTTTTGTGAATAACTAATTAATTTTTTTAAAAAACGCAGTTTGAAAGTAGTATGCGAAATTTTTATTATTCACGAATGAATTATTGATTATTAAAAACTATATTTTATATGTGAAATTGACGTACGAAATTTGCCCTCTATTCTAACTCGGCTGTAAAAAATGCGATTCAGATATGCATAATGAATTATTTATTATTAAAAACTTAAAAAATATGTTTTATATGTGAAATTGACGTATGAAATTTACCCTCTATTCTAACCCGGCTGTAAAAAATGCGATTCAGATAAGCATCGCAATGTATTTAATCATCCCATGGATCAACCTTTCATTCGCATGTCCGTCATTCAAACTATTATAGCTCAATGCTTTTATAGCTCAATGAATTAGAAAACAAAATATTCTATTATGGATTACAAACAAATGTAATGAAAAGTTTATAACATTCGTGCCCATGTATTTTTGCGGCTTTCTTCGATTTTCGCTAATACCAGCAGTAACAGATAAATTTCTGATTCTTGGAAGGATGATTTTTTTTAAAAATCATTGTGTATAACAATTGAAATGTCAACATCCTGCTGGGTCATGCTAAAATATTTTGTGGAGTTGAGGTTCAATACTCGTGAATCAAGGCTAGAAAAAAATAAAGTCTTCGAATGATAGCGAAAAATGCGTCCCAAAAAAAGGGACACTAGGCATAAATGGGTTAACTTTCTCATATTCAAATGATCAAGAATTTTATATTTTTGAAAATTGAAATAACTAAATAAGTAAGCACAACAATTAAAATACGGAAAATCTTTTCCGTTACTTTACATGAAAATACAAGAAAAAAAAAACATTCATGCAGTTGAACGCGTTTAATGGAATCGCCAATTTGCCACGAAAATTTTTTCTAATAAGCGAGGTATTCTATTATCCAGCGTCACATCGACTAATTATTGCGTTTTGGTGCAATGAAAGTTTATTACAAAACGCGGGATATTCCTTTAACCTATATTCCATTAAGCGGGTTCTGTAGTCACTTCTCTTGAAACTACCGTGGGATATATATATCGGCTTAGACTTACTTATCGTTTAGTTAGTTTTAAGGAAACCGCAGAAAACTGAAAACGTGACAAACAGTTTTAATGTCAAGAAATATGTCTAACACGATAGACACTTGCTTTCATCCATACTATCGTAACAAATCTGCTAGCACTAATATTACTTATACTATTCCTATCTATCTTCATTTCCCTTCCTTAAATGCTCAACTTAAGTAATCCTCCATAGTTCAATCTCGCTAAAAATATCAAACTGCTCCATCCCAAAGAGCTATTTAGAATAGCACCCATTGTGACTCGGACGTCAAGTTTGTGGCAGAGTTTGTGAATCTCACCCAATTTTAATCTATGACGTCACCCCAGGAGAAACCCCCAGATCCTTGAATTAGTTCGACTGGTTATTTCACACACTTAGTTTTCAAACGGAGTAATGTCAAAATTTACGACGACGTTGAAAAGAAAATTTCTGTGCGTAGAGGAACGCAATCCTGCGTTAAAAATAGAAAATAACAGTAAATTCAAAAAGAAAAAAATTATTATTATTATATTTTATATCAATATTTATAGCTGCTTTACAGAGTCACACAAATAAAGTTTCAGTATATTTCAGCTTAAATACTAAAATTAATCCAAAACTATTAAAATCTGAATGCATAACATAACGTACATAAAACTAAAATAATGCGTTGAATAACTTTATCATTTCATTAGAAAAGTTAAACATTAGATTGTGACCTGGTGTTTAGTACCTCAATTTTATATGGCTAATTAAGCTAAATTGGAATCGTAAATTGCGTGCACTCTTTTCAAATGATAAAGACCAGATTTTATCTTTTACTAACGTGATGCAGCTTGAAGGAATATAGATGCAAGTCACGTATTATCTACCGAGCTTTTTTCTGACCTGTGTTTGAATAAAGTTGAAATGGTATGTTAAGGAACATTAGGAAATATGAAAAAGTGTAAACGTCAGACTAGTTTATTTTTGAATTTCTGTATAAGTACTCTTGAATATTTATACTATTATTGATTTTCATCAACAGAATTAATTAGAGAAAATTGAATGGCAAGCATATCAAACATGTTATAAAATAAATCTGAAGTTACTTTTAAAATCTACATTGACTTTTTGGACTCAGTAATTTTTCAAAATTTCAATTTTTATTTCATGCAGCTAAATAAATGTCACTCTGCATAATATAGTAAAAAGAAATTATTTCACTAAAGTATTTTTTAAATTGTTTTCCGATGGGTGTAATCTATCTTGAATAGTACGAAATCCAGCTCAACGTTGAAAGGAAATTGAGAACTTTGTTTAAAAACATGATTTTAAGTTGAAATTAATTTTAAATTTTTATGTGAAATAAATTCAACTAAAATTACCCGTTGACGAATATTATGATTTCATTGGAAAAGTTAAGCATTAGGTTGTGGCCTGGTGTTCAGTACCGCAATTTTATATAGCCAATTAAGTTAAATTGGAATTGTAAATTGCATGCACTCAGTTCGAGTAATAAAGACCAGATTTTATCTAATACTAGCTTGATGTTTGCATTTTTTATATGTTATTTCGCTCTATTCAATTCTTGAATTTCTTTGTTCATTCCTTTATAAAAATACGGAAAACGCACCTTATAACTGCTCATCCACTTATTGCATTTAGTAATATGAAAAGAAAGTAGTTCTGTTTCTTGTAAACTGAAAGCATGAAAGCTTCTGTTTTTCTTCGTATTAAAAATTTTCATATCTGAAAATACATTCCGTAAATTTTAGATTTTTTTTTTTTCAAATATGAATGCATCCTATATCCAAAGTTTTCCTACGAGAGAAATTACTTCTTGAATAATGCGGAGAAGCATATACGCTTGTCTCATAGATTCCTATTTTAGATTCTAAGTTTTTGTTTTCCTGTTTTTCGTCTTTACATTTTAGAGACATATATCACTTCTCTTCCCTTTTTTTTATGGAAATATTCCTTTACGATGTGTACCTATAACTCATCTACGCATGGCATTTTGCATGGCTGTAACTCTTCTGTTAGTTCTGTTTTCCATTTTAATCTTTGTATATTCTGCAGTTTATTAAACTGTTGCTTTTCATTTTTTGAAGTAATGATGAGGGCAATTTGTTTTATCGACCAAGTATTTTGAAGAACACATGCGCGTGGTGCATGTGCAAAATGTATAGGTAACATCCTTATAGAAAATTGTGTAAAATTTTTATTTTCAGTTTCATTCCTATGGTTATATATGTACAATGCAATGTAACTAAGGCCGAGATTCAAGTGAAACACAATTCGAACGTTTTCCGCGTCGAACAGGGGAAACTTCGAAATATATCAATGTTTCTTATTCAATTGAAAAAAAAGAACAATCGTGTTTTGATCACGTGACAGCGCGATAGGTTTGTTCATTGGAAGCATTCTGGGGACTGAGCTGGGAACTGGGGACCGAAAAACGTTCGATTCGAACTTGATCGCGCCCGTTTCATTTGGATCTGGCCCTTAGCCCTTAAATGCATAGCGATGCATATATGCATCGTATTTTTCAGTGCCGAATTAGAGTAGAAGCCACATTTCTTACGTCAGTTTCATATATAAAATATAGTTTTTTTTTATTATAAATAATTCATATAGATTCATTCATATGGAATGATTTATATGATTCATATCGCGAGTAATAAAAGTTTCACATAATTCTTTCAAACTGGTTGTCCTTGGAGAAATGAATTAGTTATTCATAAAACTGATATAAGAAATTTAACTTATACTCGTGGCTATCGTGCGAACGAGAAAAAAATTTATGCATTTAAGGGTTAGTTAAGAACAGCGTATTTGTTACTAAATTTAAATTTCAGCTATTCATCGTTATACACGTTGAGTCTAAAAAAGTTATCAAAACTTTATGGTGTGATAGAGCGCATCTACTCGAATAAATTTCGTCGTAGAAAGTATGGGCGGAATGCAAACAGCTAGCCGCTAGGTGGCGTTGTAAATGATGTAAAAGGTGGGTCTGCACGCAAGCGGTGAGAAGTTGAAAGGCACATTTAAAGAATTAACACAAGAATGAAAGGAGATGCTTCAGGATACATTGTATTAACAGTGATGGAAAGGATGCTCAAAGAAATTGCTCAAAAAAGCGTGCGTTAGCTATAATGCAGGCTTCACACGTACGCGATAGGGACTGACGCACATTTGCGAAGATACCAGGCATTTCCCGAATAGCGCTTGCAAGAATGGTGATCCTGACGACTAGATCCATATCGGTTTCAATGGGGGTAGTCTTAGATGAGGGCTTTCATATGGCCCCCACAGGGATAAGTCCAAACACGAGAGATCCTGTGATCTTAATGGCCAAGCTATGGGACCGCCTGGATCAATCCATAGCCCTGGGAACGTTATATGTAAAATGTTCCGTGTAGACCGACTCCTTCATACTATTTATAACGCCCCCTTTCGGCGTTCAAGTTTCCATGCTCAACGCCATCTAGTGGCTCGTCGCCGTTACCGTTCCGCCCACACTTTCCGTGACGAAATTTGCTCGTGTAGATGCGTTCTACCACCCCACGCCATGATATGTGTTTATAACTTGCTAAGACACAAATATTTGACAACTAAATAAAATTGATAGTTACATTTATTTCAATTTCGAGCGATTTAAGCTAAAAAGAATCTCCAACAATTAGCGATTAGCGAGTTTGGTATCAAGTTCTGGCTTCTTTTGTGAGCACCAACTCGTAATTTGAATTTCGGAAAATCCTTTATGATAGATCTCTTAAAAGCTCAGAGAAACATCCATGCCAAGAACCCATGACAGCCCTGCAGTTATGCCGTTGGACTGGTGACCCGACGAGCTACTACCCAGTAGCACTGCGCATATACGGTGTATGTGCACGTTAACCCTTTGAGGCGCAACCCTTTCCCAATGCTGAAAAAAGGGCAGCCGTTGCCATCGCTCGACTTAATGACCAGCAAGATAGCGAACGATCGAAACGTTCATCGCGTGACACAGATCTAGAGACCCTTTTTCAAAGCAGCTGGCTGTGCCGCACAGCCATCGTCCGCTATCTTGCTGGTCATTAAGTCGAGCGATGGCAACGGCTGCCCTTTTTTCAGCATTGGGCAATCTATCCAGCTGTTCTCGCATTCTTCCATTTTTCAGCATATATCAGTGCCGTTCAAAATAATCGTGACCATTTTTAACGGGAAATGACGTGCTAAAAAGTAAAGGATTCTCGTGGAGCTGTGTAACCCACAACTATTTTTATAGAAATCAAATCTATTCTTCGTTTCGGGCAACAGTCAAAACGTCAGAGTTTGGTGTTCCCAGAGCGGGAACACTGCGCGTTAAAGGGTTAATCCATTGTTCCAAAGTGTCCTGGGTGGTAGCTAGCAGTTTCGAATGGGCGCTAATAATTAATTAGCAGTCTGTTCTTCCGATTACGATCCAAATTGTGACAGGAAAACTCCAGGAACGGCGTATGTAGATCTAAACGACACCTTCGGTGACATAAGTAGCTTCTCGTGTCACAAACGAACAAACGAACATGCGAACAAACGAACATGTCAGTTTTCGAGTTTGTGTGCTGCATAGTTCTAGAAATTTGATAATGAGTCATTTAAAATACCTTGAAAGTGCTACAGTTTTTAAAGGTAATTTTGCAATATGTCTACCATGTTTCAGTGGTATTTTGCTTTTATATATTCATTACCAGCTGAGTGGCCGTTCATCGTAAGTGATAACCCTAGTAGCACAACTAGTTCAAAAGACGTTCACAGAACTTTCAAAGACTATCAAGAAATGTATTTTGAACTAGTTGTGATACTGGGGAAAAAAAAACAATTTTTAACACACGTAATTCAATCATTATCTGAGCAGAATTTTCAAAACTGCAAAATCGTTTTACTCATTACTTAGCATTTGGATCACAGTAGATTTTTCTAAACTTAAAAAGAGCAAACTTTACAGTGTGGAAATTTCTAGTTGTAATTTGCTTTACGGTAAGCTTACAGTTTCAAGCACTGCAGACAAAACTATTTACGTATTATCACGTTAGACCGTAATTCGAAGTGTATGTTTTCTCGAACTGTTTGATTTATCCTCAGTAACGGGAAACGTTTACCTAATTCTCGGTTTCTAGTTTTGCCAATACTTTAAAATGCTCTATTATCGTAAAATAAAATTTTGCCTGTTAAGGTTAAATCCTATTGGCTACCGTTAACATCTCGTAATGTCTTAAACAGTAATCTCAGATGAATTTAAAACCGTGATGCAAGTGCCTTTATTCTCATATCCAATGATAAGTGATATATAGCCTCTGAACAAAAAAAGAAAAAAAGAAGAAATGATACTCATTGTCGTAATTCCCTCATTATATTCCCTCAAATAATAATCTCATTGTTTAGGCGGAAAAACATTCAAAATACTTAATGTTTATTTACGTTGATCATGCTGAAAATAAATAAAAAAACAGCACTGAATTTTCTATTTTAAGTTAACCAAAAATAACAGAAATTAAGAAAATAATTTTCGCTTTCCATAATTTGTTTTAGAAATATTTTATTCGAGATGTAGCGCAATAAAAAGGCTCTCACGTTATTCACCTTTCTACTGTATCGTTTATTGAAAAAGCTTTCTGGAATTGAATATTGAGAAAAATCGCTAACATTTGGAGAACGTGAAAACTATCAGAGTTTTTAAACTATAACGTAAACTAAAATTTTTATATACATGGAACGACGTGGATCTGTAAATCGGACAAATAAACGAAGCTGAGATAGAATTCAAATACATTGAGCAAAAAACTGTCTTCCATAACACAAAAAGCTATATGTGTGTTATTTGTTAACGTTCTTTTCAACTTTAACCATTTCATACCAGTATTTTTTAATGTTCTTATGTGTAAAAACTGTTCTTTTTTAATATTGTATAAGCTTTACTGTTTCGAAGTAAATAAAAAAACTTTGTAAAAAACACACATAAGATGTTATAGGTAAGAAGATACGCACGTTTCCATCAAAAATTGTTGGCCTTCATCAGTCCAAGCCCTTCGTCGCAAGGAACACAGGGAACTGAAAAAAGATAAACAAGCAAGATGTTGCCACAAGGGGCAAAGAAAAGTCGAACAAAACCACGGAGAGGGGAGAAAAAAAAATTATGGGATAAAAAGGAAAGGAAAGAGGCACAAAAAATACAGAAATAAAAAAGGAATAAATAAATAAAAATAAAAATAATAGTAATAAAAAAAGGAACACACGAATACAAACACACATACAAAAAAGAGAAAACAGAACAAACAAACTAACAAAAAACAAATAGAACACTTTTTTTCTTTTTTAAATTAAAAACCATGAACAGGACAGCACAATATATATATATATAATTTTTTTTAATAAAAACGTAAAGGAAAGACAGTAACACACGAACACACACATAAAAAAGGGGGGGGGCAAAGAAAATAAAAGAATAGAGGGGGAAAGGAAACGAAAGAAAAAGAAAAAAGGGGGGAGGGGGGAGTAGACGAAGAAAGTGAAAAGAACCTTACAACAATAACTTCCAAGCAGAATGAACGAAAGGAACGGAAGAACCATCGTTCACAAGACGTTCTAAGTGCTGGGTAATAGAAAAACCTTCCAAAAAATCCAGATGGGACAAAGACTGAGGAGTGCACAAAATCTTAGCCTTAGAAAACTGAAAACGATGATTGGAATACCAACAATGGGAGGCAATAGAAGATTTGGAAAGTTCGTGCTTAGAAACATATCTGTCATGCTCTTTGAGCCTAAATTTAAGAGCTCTTCTGATTTGACCAATATAGCCCAAATCACAAGATCCACAAGGAATATAATAAACACCCCAACGGTTCTCAGAAGGAATAGGATCTTTAAGGGAAGAAAATTAAAGTTTATTAACAGGTTTAAAAATGACTTTGAAACCGAAATTTTTGAGAAGTTTAGAAATTTTGAAGCATAAAGGTGAAAAGAAAGGTAGTACAATTAATTCGTTGTGAAAATTAACAGTATTAGTAGAAGTATTAGGCTTATTAAATTTAGAAACAGCTTTATCGATAATAGAGGGGCTAAAACCACGAGAAACAGCTAGGGATTTTAAGTAACTAATTTCATTATTAAGAGAAGAAGAATCAGAGCAAATTTTGATAGCACGAAACACATAAGTGTAAAAAGCAGAAAGTTTTTGTTGGTAAGGATGTTAGATAGGGTGTGAGGAGGTAAAGATATAGAAAAGGGTTTGCGGAAAACAGAAGTAGAGAAACCGTCAGGATTCCTAGAAACAAGAACATCCAAAAAAGGTAAAGAATTGTTGCACTCCTCTTCTAGAGTAAATTGGATACACGGATCAACAGAATTAACAATCAAAAGTAAATTAGAAATATCACAATTGTAATCCACTAGAACGAAAGTATCGTCAACCTATCTGACCCAGCACGGAAAATTAAAGACCTTGAAGAGCTTCTCTTCAAAATAATGCATATAAATATCACATAAGAGAGGTGAGAGAGAATTACCCATAGCTTCTTTCCTTTCCTTTTTATCCCATAATTTTTTTTTCTCCCCTCTCCGTGGTTTTGTTCGACTTTTCTTTGCCCCTTGTGGCAACATCTTGCTTGTTTATCTCTTTTCAGTTCCCTGTGTTCCTTGCGACGAAGGGCTTGGACTGATGAAGGCCAAAACAATTTTTGGTCGAAACGTGCGTATCTTCTTACTTATAACATCTTATGTGTGTTTTTTACAAAGTTTTTTATTTACTTTATCGTTTAACACCAGTGTTTTGAGTGTTTTTCCCTTTACTGTTTTGGTTCAAAAAATTTAAATATTAATTAAAATTTTGGAAGACTTACATCACATATTTAAATGCAATAAAATCTTTGCGCATGTTTGTAATAAAAAAAGTATGTATGTAATTGTATATATATTTTAATTTAATATATGGAATAATGTTTACACAGGGATTGCATTATTTTTAAAACATAAACTGAGCAAATAAAACCATTATATGGTATGCTGATCGCATTCTTGGAAAAGTATTTTCCAAAGGAATATGTAAATACATATTTTTAGAAAACATTATTACGTATTTCCCCTGTAATTTAAAAGAAACTTCTACATCAGTTTGGTTTCCACAATTAGCACGCAAGTTCAAATTTTTCAGTTAAGAGAAAAAACATTTAAGCCTCAAAAATTTCAGTGCATCGACTGTTTTCTTTATTTCATGCTTTTAAAGGTTCTAGTTGGATATTTTAGTGTAATTTCTATACAATATCTTAGGAAAGACTTTTTCTCTAAAATTCGAAACTCTGTATTAAGTTTTTTAAAAAATCCAATTTTTGTAAGTTTACATAAAAGTGATAACAGTTCCTTTACTTAAAAGTTTTTGAATTGAAATTTTTGCATATGTTCCTGGCAATGTAATTTAATTTTATAGAATATCCAATAATTGTAGGTCACCTTGTATATCAAAATTTTAATGATTAATTTACTTTTTTTCTTAGGTATTAAAAACCTCAAATGCAATTTGAGTTTAAATGTGTTTAAGTCCCAGCTTCGAAAGTACAAATAAAAAATAAATAAATAAATACACTAGTAGTAATAGAAAAATCTGAAAAAAAAACAAGGAGCATATTATAAATCCTGGGAAGCAATTGCTTTAGTTACATTGACCAAATATTAATCTTAAACATATCCTAACATCTCAACTTTTACATTTCAATACAGCTCATTTAAAGGATCTGCATCATTAAACTGATCATAAATGTTTACAAAAAGAATGTTTCTTCGTTACAGTATCAAATTTAAACTCCCGTTTTTATGCGTCACTATAAAGCTGTTTCTTTTAATTTAATAGTATTAAGAAAAAGAGGATGTATATTTTACAAAAGAATAAAAAGAAAAGAAAAAGCATATCATTTTGGAAGCAACGAAAATTATTTTTTTTTTCTTTGAAAATCATTTATACCCATGTTTGTTCAAGCGGAGAGAATAAATGATCTCGCATTACCATCGTAATGATCTCATTTCCAGTAAATCTGAGGTGATAAACTATGTCCGCTTCAAAATAAATAACGGGAAAGCTGTGAAACAGATTGAGTGTGTATTCTCAATGCAATGCTGAAAAAAAAATTTTACAGTAAATATTAAAAATGGATTTTTAATTTTTATTTTTTTAACAGCATAAATATGAAAATGACTTTTGTAAATCAAATTCTAAGGGGTAAAAGAAAAGAAAAAGTATAAAGTTATTGTCGGTTCAAAATGTTAATTAAAAAGTGGCATGAGTGGCATTCTTTTTTATTACTAAACCTTTTTTTTTTACCAGTTTTCTGAATAAAATACGTAAATTAACAAAGTCATCACATTTTCTAGGTGATAATCTGGGGGTTTTCGAGTTTTCATATACAGAAAGGCATGCCTAGATAAAAGAAGAAAAATAAACACGAATGTTAAAATTTATATGTAGAACTGGAAAAATTCTACTCAGTAAAAGAATTTGAAACATTTAAAATGTATAAACATACCACAATACTCAACTTCTGCTTTTTCTTGTATGTCTATGCTAATTTTTGGTACTTTTTGGATAGAAATAGATTCTAAAAATTAAATGTACCCGACGCAAAGCAAGATTCACGGGTATTGGAATGTAATGTTCGCAACTATTAGAATTCCTCAAACTTATAGTATTTCTTTTTTCTAAAAGGTAATGGCTTTGGATCTAAACCATTCTTGGAGAGACATATTCCTAGTAAAGCCAATAATAACATGTTTAACCAAACATAAACAATTTCAGTTGGAATTTATAAGCTATAACAAATGTTTTTTTGTCTCAGAACAGCTATTCTAAAGACAACGATAGCAAAATGAGATTATTAAAAAGGCAGCACGAAATATTCCAAATCAATTTTGATAGACTACCGCCTAGGTTGTGTAGTGGCTAAAGAACCTTTCTATCACGCCTTAGGTCTGGGTGCGATTTCTGGATTGGGCTTGGGTGTCCAATCCAAGTCCGGCCTTTCCGGCCTTTCATAAGGGGTAACCTTGGCCGCCCAAAGTCTATTCGGCAAGCGCCCGTTTGTTATTAAAAAAAAGGGGGGGAAGAGTTTTGAAGGCGGAAATGATAGAAACATCTAAGTACAGGATAGTAGTAGTTTTTGAGTTTACATAAGCAAAACGGAAAAAGACTGTCGAAATATTGGAAAAAAACGAATGTGAATGTTTTTCTTTAGAACAAAAAAAAAAAAAAAGCAAATACGAAAATTCCACTCAATAAAATAATTAAAAATATCTAAAGTATTTTTAACAAAAATCACTTTTTTCTTTTACTTTTTTTAAATTTTTTAAATTGCTTTCATTGTTTTACATCGGAATGTGTAATTTTGTTTTTCATTACTCGAAAATAAGTTTGGATAACAAGCAAATGTTGTATTTCGAATTTCTTTACTAAGAAAAAAGTAATTAAATTTTCTGTTTCATACTTCACTTTCTTTAGTTTCAAATTCCTTGATTTGCACGTAATTGAAAAAAAAAAAAATTAAGAAGTAAAAGACGCACGTTGAAGTATGCGAGAAGAGGAGACTGTGCAAATGCGATAAGATAAATCTGTAAGAATTCCATTAAAAAAGTTTAGTTTTTTTTCTTATGATACACAGATTTAAGTATTATCTTGATTTAAGATAAAACACTCAAAAGAAACTGATGTTTAATACGATGAAATAATTAGAATTTTGGAAAATAATGCATAAAAGATAGTTAACGACAACGTTAACACCCATGAAAGATGCTAACTTGATAAGTGCCTTTTATGTGTGTTGTTTGACAAAGTTTTAATTATTTTATACTTATCATATATCATAATTATTTTTATGTGAGTTATTTTACAAAGTTTTTATTATTTCACTATCGTTATTTGCAAAAATTTCAATATGAATCAATATTGAAAGACAGATCAAAATGTTTTTAAGCATTAAACGAAAAAAAAAAATAATAATAATATCAACTAGATCAATGATATAGCAGATCCAACAGTCCTGTTTTATGCGAGCATACGTTGCTTCTAATCAAGTAATTAACTTTTCCTCGACTATGTTCGAAAGTTGCAAAAGCAGTTGTTCCATGACTTACATAAACTTCGCAAAAATATTGACAGCAGACAGACAAGCTGTTAAATTTCCTGATCACTTTGCCACTCCCAAACCTGTAATCTTTTGACAATGCACAGAAGATAAAACTTTTATTTCTATACTATTGCTAATATACTATGTCCATTCTCTATACTCCTACAATGCTGAAGAAGATTCAAGCTTTTTGAAAATTTGCATTATGTACTAACCCGTCAACGACGGGTACTTCAATTAGTCAATTATAATTGTGTTCGCTATTATTTTGTTCTTCATTATTATCGTCATATTAACACCCTCTCTCATTCTTTAATTGTAAAAGTTTTTATAAATTCCAAGTTGCACCTTAAAAATATATCTGTCAGTGCTATGATAAAACTACAGG
This sequence comes from Cheiracanthium punctorium, assembly GCA_038373885.1. Taxonomy (NCBI): domain Eukaryota; kingdom Metazoa; phylum Arthropoda; class Arachnida; order Araneae; family Cheiracanthiidae; genus Cheiracanthium; species Cheiracanthium punctorium. The sequence continues at coordinate 386,455 of JAWZYV010013941.1, forward strand.
GGACAGCAGCAGCCTGACTGTCACAGTAATTATCATAATATCGTAATTGTCAGCATAAAACAAGGCTTACTCTAAGTTATTATTTTAACAATAAAACGTTTGTGAGTGAATGACCAAAACATCCAGTATAATACGCTTATTTGGCAAAAATACTTTTCGGTGCGGACCACTTTGTATGAATATAGATAATTTTTCCTATCAACAGTTTAGACTTTAATCGAAGCACATGCGATAGTTTATTATGGACAATAAACCATCAATTTTGTGACCCTGAATCAGAATAAGCTTCAGTTTCAAATTCAGCCATTGCTGAAATGTATGAAAAACCTTTAAAGTGAAGGTAACAAAACTATTGAACGCCACTTCTCCCCCTTTCTAACACAGTTTAGAGGCTTTGTTTTTACTGATCACATTTAGCGTGGAAAATTGGCAAGCTGCCAGCAAAGGTGAATCCAAATGAACCGGTCGAGGAGGAGAGAAAGCGAGCGGAGTAGATAAACGTCTTTGGCCTTGTTCATTGAATTCGTATTCTTAGTTCAATTGATTTGATAATACCCATCTGGATTTTGTGGTTGTATTTGTATACATGGTATTCCTAAAGAATAAAATGGCTGGAACATCTAAGGATGAATCATTGCGAACTAATTCGGCAAGTGCACATCTGACTGGCACCCTCAACAATTAATGGATGAGTCCGTTTCCGCCTCTAAACCGGATGTTGACTTTTCATCTAATCGGTAGTCAAAAACATTATGCACTTAATAAATATACACTATACAGAACAATTTTGATAATTTAAAGCATAACTTTAAGTGTTAAATATTATTTCTTACGCAAAAAAGCATTTTTACGGAGACCACTTTGCTAATCAGTTCATTGAACCAGCGATTTAGTGCATTTTGAATAGATTTTTTTTTTTTTTTACAATACTTTATTTTTAGTAGTATTTGTTTGTGTTTGAGAGAGGGAATGGTACTTAATGAAAGTCGGGAAAACTTTCTGAATGCCCGTTCTAGGCACAGAGAAAATTATTTTTTCCTGAAATAATATTAATATAGGTTCTAAGGATAGGTTTGAAATAATTAGTTAAATGCATCCTGTGCTTTTAAATGCATGTAAATAATGGATGGTTGAAATACAAAATATTTTTTCGAACTGTGGAAACACTCAATTACGTCATTGACAATTCCCTTGATAATAATTCAAGAAATTAAATTCTCCAAACACACAGCGAAAATTTTCTAGAACTGGCAACAAATTACGTCTGCCATCAATGATAATTTGCAAGATCAATATCGCCGGACAGCTCAGAGCATCATGATATCCTCTATAAACTATGCACAAAGAAATTTGAAAAAAAAAAAGATTCTTTTGTACTCGATAAGAGGGACCTGAGGCACTGCTTAGCAAATAAAGATAAGCTATTTATTTTATCTATCCAAGAAACTGGCCGGGGGGAACGTGAGCGCGCAAAATGTTTGTAATACCTCATTATTTTTTCATTCCCGAATATTATAAATAATGCTTATGATTATGATTTCTTGAAGAAAACTATGCCTGTTTTTTCAGTGGTATGGTTGCAAATCTAATAAGGATATTATCAATTTTTTTTTCGAAGTCGGTTATATCCAAGCTAAAAAGTAATGTTCAGTAGCCGAATTTGTTAAATTTTTGTGTAAGAATGTAATGACTTCGCTTTTTTTTTTATTATTGGTTAGCCTAGCAAAATAATGAAAGATGTGTTGTTTTTTTTTTTTTTGTAAAATAAACAAATTATGAAAATCATTGTTTTTTAAGACTGTTAATCAGTTTTATTTCAAAATTTAATCATATCGCAAAAAGAAGGAAACTTCATAAAAAGGATTGCGTGTACGATTTCCCATTTCGAAAATTCGCCTCACAGTTGAAATATGCAGAGAGAAAGAGAATTGTTAGGCTCCTCTTTACAATATTATATATTTGTTTAAAACCATGCGTACGAAACGGGTATTTGAATGACGCGCAACTTAAAGTGCTAGATTTTCGTTTCCAATAATTTTGCACCAAAAAAAAAAGAAATCTAATAGATGGAGCTACGGTTCAAGGACTTTGGCAATGTGATTTTTCAAAAGGACGGCACACCTCCGCATGTGTCAACGTCTGTAAGCTATTGTCTCAATCAAGATTTCGCAAACAGATGGATAGGTCTCGGTAGTGAAATTCAGTGGCCAACTCAATCGCTGGATTTAACCTCCTTGGCTTTTTTTCATCCCGTTTAATGGAATATCGGTTAAAGGAATATCCCGCTCAATGTAATAAACTTTTGCACTAAACTATATCAATTGGTGAATGTGATACCGGATAATGGAAAATGCCGCTTATTAGAATAATTTTATTTTTCTTGGCAAAATAGCTATTTCATTAAGCAGGCTTGACTGCCTTCATTACTGTTATTGAATTTCGCTGTACTTATTTCCGGAGTGTGAAATCTTATTTTCAAAAAATGTTAAACCCATTAGCACCCAACTTTTTTTAGCACATACTCAAATTTATTTTGATGCCAGACGTGATAAATAAATTTTCCGACATTTGCAGGGCATGACAAACGTAATTCTTTTTCTAAAAATATTAATAAGAGGGAGAGATTCTCATTTAAACTTGTTATCGCTGAGTATTTTGTGGATATCAGATTTATTATTCGAGAAATTAAACTAGGAAAATAAATTAATGCTTAAATATTTGTGTGATTGATAAATTTCGCCATGATCTAAAAATAGATCTTGGGCGTTAATGGTTTGAAATGGGACAAAATGGGACTGGTTAATTTTTCACATATATATGAATATCCCGCTTAATGTAATAAGCCTCTAATAAAAATTAAAGAAAAAATACCAATTGCTCATACAGTTCATATTATAAATATATCTATTACAGCAGGCATCAGCGAAAAATGGAGATTGTGATTATAATAGTCTGCGCCGAAATGGGTTAAGTTTCTGAAATTTCAACGCTCATGATATTGTACTGCTGAATAAACGTTCCGAAGCATTTTATTTAAGATAGGATGAAAATGTATCTAAATTTAGAGTTGTCTAAGATTGTCCAGAAATAGAAAGTATTTTTAACACTTTCTAACAAGGTTTGAATGACGTCTATACATCCGTCAGTTCGTCTTTCTGTGCGCCCATCCGTGCTCTAATTCTCGTAAATATCAAGGAAATTTTGACATGAAGTTTATAGCTTTTGACTTTTCGGACACTAATTTATCGATACGCCTGTAAAAAGCTATTTTTATAAAAATCCTTGAATATTAAAGAAATCTTGAACGGGTTTCTATATAAATGCTGGATGGCTAAATCCACTTTTTGATTCAATTTGTGGATTTATCTACAAAGCCGATCAAAGAAATTTAGGAATAAAGTGATTTCTGCTGTTTGGTTTGTTTGTATGCTTTTGCTGTTTACTTATAAACTACATTTATCAACTGAAATTCATTTCTATCAGTAGTATTTCTTTGAATACTGTTGTAAGCAATGCCTAAAATAATTCTATCATATTTTGAGCAAGATAAAACTTCGTCTATTCGATTTAAGAAGACTTTATTGAACATTTTTCATGCTTTATTTTTAAAAGTGTCCATGCAACACATGCAACAATATTTTATATTTTTACTTAAACACGCGATATGAAGTTTTCAGCAAAGTTGAAAACCAAATTAAATGCAGTTTAACCTCGTTATATGGTCGCTCGCTTATAAGGTCACTCCACATATAGAGTCCCGGCTGATTGAATAGGAATTCTATATATTTTAATATGGCTTATAGGGTCGTGCCATCATAGCTATACCCGCTAATATGGTCACTTTGATCACTGGAGATATTCCTGAAAGTTGACAAAGCTATCTTTCAGTAAGAGATAAGCGATCTAACCTTTCTTCATTGTGTTGATAAGAAAAGGGACAGTTTGCAGGGCTACAAAAGGGATTAACCTCTCCCACACCCCTCACATTTACTACTGAATAAGCCACTTATTTGTTTGAAAAAGGGATTGCACCTCGCGCTATCCACTGTTTAGAAAGGCAAAAATGTCATGGGCAGAGCATGTGTCACACCCATCCCTGGAATAAGTTCCAAGTTTGTTTCACATGTTTTCTCTCCGCATTTTCGTTGGACACTGTTAGGTTTTTTTTACGAAATCAGAGGAACATTTAAAAACTGTTAGCGATCTTCAAAAGGTAGAAACATCAAAACCGAAGGAAAGGCAATCCTACATAAATGCATATTTTAAAGGCTGAACTTCTGTAAATATATTATGCATCCATTATTATTTTCTTGTTTTGTATCGCATTACTGCATCGACAACTAAATAAAAAAATATTAATCTATAAATAATAATGCAGAATTCTGCTTTTACTTTTATATTTATATATAATACACTCTAATGGTAATATTATTTGCAAAAGCATGTATGTGAGTTAAAACAGATATACTTGTATCGCGTATATAGTCACCCCGCTTATAATGTCACTTTTCTATGGTCCCCACTGGTGACATTATAACGAGGTTTGACTGTATTTAACTTTAAAACAGCCGTCAATTGACATGATACGTTATCAGTATTTGTTCTCTTTCTAATCTTAAATTTAATTTTCTTTAATTCAAATTTTGTTATTTTGAATATTTTATCAAACTAGTTAAGGTTTTTATCCCATGAAATAAAACAGTTCGGGACAAAGTACGTAATTTGCATTTATATTTTATTTGCAAATTTTTCTGTATTAACAGGAATATGCATTTCATTAAAATCGCTTTTAATCAGTCGTCTTGTTAATCATGCAAATTAAATTTATGTATTATCATCCAATTTTTCTGAAGATATCAATGCTGAAAAAAAAATGTGTTTTTAACAGAAATTGAGAAAAAGAAAAAGAAAGGGGGGAAGAAAAGGAAAGCCATATACCATAGAAAATTCGAAGTGACGGTGCTAAATGTTTTCACGATGTTGAATTAATTCTAACGGTTGCAGAATAAAAAGATTTACTAACACGACAAAGGCGTGGCGATGTATTCATTATAGGCGCAGCTGCGTATTAGTTGAGGTTAAGAAGTCGCCCACGATACCAGTTGCTTCTATGCAACATTGCTACAGCAGTAAATGTTTTGTGCTGTTTGTGATTGTGTTTTTTTTTTTTTTTTTTTACCCTTCGAATGGGTATTTCCCTCTTTATGGCTTAAAGAGACTGCTCTTATGAAAAAGTGGCCATAAAATAACAAAACAATAAACAAATTATTCTAAAATTAAAATTTTAATTCGTACTGACTAATTATCTACGTAGCCCGCCCACCGTTGTCCTGGGGCGTTAGGTGTTAGGACATGATTGTCGTCAGCTGAAATCAATCACTTGATGCACTGATGCCTTTCGTTTTCCATAAATACACGTATTTTAGTTATTAACACGTTTTTCGAGTTTCTAACCGTATATAATTTCACTGTATAAGTCTATGTCTGCTTAAGCATTATAAGTTATTTTTTAAATATTTCGTTCTTAAAAAACACTTATTAGTTATCTGTTAAAAATATAACATTTTAAACCAAGTTATTAAGAAAATAAATACATATTCGAAATTATTAATACCTTTTTACGTTACTGCTGCGCCGTTATGTGTAAAGCAGTAAATCAGCGCCATCTATCGGTACCTGCATGAAAATCACGGAAACATTTTTTCTTTCTCTTCTGGATAAAAGGAAGCCTCTTTGTTAATTCAGATTAAATTCCGGTGTTTTCAAATTGCTGTGAAAGAGTACTAAACGTACAAACTCATAAAATTCCGCATTATAATATTAGTAGGATATTTCACCAACTTTAAATATTAAAAATCACTCAATCTCATAGAGAATTCAAGGGCTATTTTCAATGTCTTTTTATACATTCTTGTTTACTCTTGAATCATGGAGTTCACAACCAAAATAGCTGAAGTGACGACCATTCTTTTGAAAAATTATATGATGGCAATGATTTGCACAGACAGAAAATACCTCGTTTGAACTAATTATTTTTATTCACTGAAGCAAATTCCCAAACCTTCATTATGTCCTACACAAAATTTCATAACTTTCTCAAAAACAGATTCGTTTTGACTACTCTAAAATAGGGTCACTTAATTTCGGACAACCTGTAGTTATACAGATTGGTATAAAGGGATATTAAAAACTATTTCACCGTTTTATTTTATTTTTTTCAGAACTTTGTAACTTTTTATTAATTTGGAGATAGCATCATAACCTGTGGAATATCTATAGTGTTTAAATGTGCGAAGAATATTTTTTTTAATCTATTCCAAAAACACTCTGTTTTGCTCATAATCTACCGTAAATCATCAAAAAGTATTCAAAATAATTCTGTATACAATTTATACTAGTACAATATAGAAAATGTTACAAGAAATTTCGTATAGCATATGTGAATAACCTATTTCGTATAGCATATGTGAATTAAGATAGCATATGTAATTTTAATAATCATTTACTTTGTGTTTCTTAAATTTAATCTATTCAAAATCATGTATTCTAAATCATATCTTTTTTCATTTCTCTGTCACTTGGGCTTTTAATCTGTATTTTCGCTTTTTCCTATATGCATTATTCATAATTGTTTATTTTTCTCATCAGACGTTTCGGAGCCGTTCTGGGCTAAAAATAGATTACATATATTACGTCCGTTTGCAATAACAACGACTTTTTCCTTTCTCCTCTTTGGCATCCTGCTGCCGTAAGTTATTTTTTGTTGCCCTGCGTCGCCTTTAAAGTTATTTGCTCGCTATTCCGTCATTTTAACTTTATTGGATTAAGTTTTAGGGTTGCTCTGGGATTGGCGTTATTTATCTCAGCCAAGTTTTTGCTCTCGCCGATGTGTAATTCTGTGCTGGCGTAATTTTTAAATCATTCTATCTTATTTTCACTGTCCATATAGGACGTATTTTTATTTCGCTGAGCCACCACCATCCATTGTAATAAGTTAAAGGCTTCAATATTTTCTTTTAAATAAAACAGTTTTAAGTATTTATTTTATATTGCGACTAAGTGTATCGAACCTGGATTCATTCGTCACAATGCAGTTTAATCATTACAAAATAGCCAAACCAACAACTACGTCACAACATGTCTAATTAAATATCGCATCATTTATGAAACTTTTTTTTCTAATGGCGGACAATTGCCGTATAGGCATCGGTCCTTACCAAGGCCGGAATTACTGGCCTCTTTATTGTGGAGGTACCTAATAAGTGGACTAGCGTTGTCTCCTATGAAGGGAAGGGTGAATTGACACCCAAGCCCGTGCCAGGAATCGAATCCGGACCTGTTGTGTTGTAGAATGGCTCTCTAATCACTACACAACCCGGATGGCCATTTATGAAACATTTTGATTGGAAAATGTGAAAATACGTTCGCTATGGCATTTGCATTGCTCTGTTAGTATTCATGATTAAGCGCGAAGTTATGAAATAAAATCACAAAATACCCCCTAAAAGTTATATAGATGTATTTTTAATAGGCTTGTAACGTGTGACGTCATCTGTTGGTAGGCAAAATAAAACTAACGAATGGACCTGCACTACGGAACGTCTGGCAGGAATAAGTAGCCAATAGGCTTTCTCTACGTGACGTCACTTTGCTATTTGTTAGTAAACATGCTATACAGCCCTATTATCCATCGAACTTGAAATTCATACTTTTTGAGTGTTTTAAAATGTTTGGCATTCTAAATTAATTTCGAATTGGTAAATAAAATTATAATAATTTCCTAATTTTGCTTATGCGATATATGATTAGTAATATTATAAAAACGTTTTGAACCTAATCTTATTAAAAAGTAAACTCTTGGGGAGATCTTACGTATGGAAAACAATATACAGTCAAACCCGCTTAATGGAAAATCCATTTTGACATGAACATTTATTTAAATAAGTGAAATATTCCATTTATTATCCGGAATCGCATTGGCTAATTTTTACGATCTGGTACATTCAAAATATTTTACAATGAAAGGGGTGTTCTTTTAACCGATATTCTACTAAGCGGGTTTGACTGCAATCCACTCTTGTAACATCATGAAAAACAATTTGATCCATGGAAAGAATTTTGAATGAGAAAACAGCATTCCAATGCAATAATAAAGTTGCTACTTTTCCGAAGTGAGATTTCTGATTAAAGGAAAATTTAATTGACGCATGTGAATGGAAATCAATTTGTCGGATTGTCTTAACACTGAATAGTAAAAAAAAAGAAAGAAATGTTTTACCTTAACGTAAAAAAGTTTCTTAGTATTAGCGGTATAATCAAGAGTTCGCACAGACTATCTAATAAATTGCAGCGACAATTCAATAGAAGTGGAGTGTTTTCTTAGAGAGGCACAAAACATTTTCTCATTTCCCTAAAGACTCGAGGCCGTCGCTTTTTGGGGCTGAAATTTCTTTCATTGTCGCAGTGATAGTGTTTGTTTCCATGACAACTGGGAAAAAATGAGTGTTTTCTTTGGGATGACGATACAGTATTAAAGTATGACAAAATGTTTCTGTTTTTCCAGTAAAAAAATATAATGGACTGAAATCCCGGAATTTCGAAACTTACGTTTCACTAAAAATGATTCTGTCAGTTTTATAGTGTACTTTTAAAGCAATTTTTTACTACACGTAAACTTTTATTACTCTAGAAGTATTTCTTCTTAAAACAGGAGTTTTAAAAGTTTGTATTTAAGAGTTGTTCACTATCATTTAAAAACAGCTTATGTTTCGGGTGAATTAAAATTTTAAAAATAGTGGACACGCTAATGTTACAGTCCAATTTTGTAAGTGCTTCAGTTCCTTCACATTAAGTACTCATTCGCATCGACACATAGTACAATATACACATGATAATCTGCTTACTGTCTTCGTTTTTAAAAGATATTCTTTAATTCCTTCAGATTAAATAAGCACTCGTATTCCCTAGACATTCTTTTTTTTCTGTCGTTATGATGGAAAGTGGATCAAAATCCATGCATAAGCCGTATTTGTCTTTCTTGCTTCATTGTGCTGGAAATCCATGTGCGTCATAATCTATGAGTGGGACCTATTTTTTTCATCCTTTCATTATGTTAGAAAAGATAGCACAATTCATGTGTCAGCCCTATTTGTTTGTATTGCTTTAATATGTTAGAATGTGTATCATAAGCCATGCATTGGCCATACTTGTTTTTCTGTTAAATTTAAAAAAGATCCATTCCACTAACCTTGGAATGAATAGCACTCAAGAGATAAAAAGTTTCAAGAGTGATTCAACATAAAATCACCCAAGACCTATAAAAAAGATGCTTTCGTAACTTCAAATGTTAAAAAAAAAAGAATTTTTTAATTAATAACATTTAATTAATAACTTTTGTGTGAAAAGATAAAGAATATAACCCCAAACATAGACTTTGTAACGACTATTCCTGCCTTTGCTCAAATGCTGAGCAGTTAACAACTAACAGGCACATTTTTGTGAAAGCATGTCCAAAATGATCTCGTATGGTTTACAGAAGTTATCATTCTCCTAAAATCACTCCGTGGAAGCTGGATTTGCTTTCAGCATCGTAAGAACGGTCCAATTCAATCAAATTCCTCCAGCTGGAGGATTTAAACTATCCTATTTAAGTAATTGAAAGCACCTACATGGAAATGAAACATGGTGGCAAGGAAATGGAAAGGAAATGCAAATGAAGCATGCATGTCGACGAATTAAATGTTCTTCCGAGAATTCAGTATCATTGTTTTTCTGTCACTCTTAAGCTCCTAATACCGTTACTTGACGCAATGATGGCCACCCACGTGGTGTAGTGGCTAGCAAGGTTCGTGCGAGTTTTTAATTTGTGGTGTCTCGAGTTATTGCTCTTTTAAGCATTTTTAAAGATTCGAGAGTTTTTTCCACTATTAAAAAAATATCGAAAGACTTTGAAAATAATACGCAATATATTTTGAAGGGTGCAAAATAATTCTGTGCAACCAAAATTATTTTTTAAGAGATTCTTTTTTACATATAATTTATTAAGTATTTTTCTGAGACTTTCCTCATTTATGGACACTTTTCCCCAGTTATGGACATTAAAAAAAAATAAAAAATAAGTGAAAAAATTAAAAAATTTATGAAATACACAAATATATACATACTGTTTCATTTTGATAAATTTTACGGGGAAATGTAATACCAATGTAGATACAGTGCGCGAAAAAAGTATAAGGACACGCGAAAAATCGCCAAATCTAGAAGCCTTGTTTACAAAATCGTATGCAAATTTTCGCAGCCAAAACAGAAGTAAAACTAAAATATTTCATGCGTAAAGTAATTAAAATTTTCAGTTTGAAATCTGCTAAAATTTAAATTTTGATTTTTAAACCTATATGAAAACGGAAAAAAGTAAAAAAGTTTAAAAATTTGCATATTTGAAAGCATAAAATGACAATTCTGTGTTAAAAGATTCATTTGCATAAAGAATTTCCCTCGTGGCGACTTTCAGTGTGAATTTTTATCGATGCCCAAAGGAACTCAACTTTCTGACTCTGAAAAGGAAAAATTGTTGCTTTTCGAGAATGTGGATTAAGTGGATGGGAAATTTAAAAAAAAGAATCAGAGATCTAAAAAGGTGGTTAATAATTTTCTAAAAAATCCTGGGATGTATGGTATGAAAAAGCAAACTGGGAGACCAGAAATTCTCACTCTTCGACAAAAAGAAGGATTGTAAGGAGAGCTCGCGAGAAAAAAAGAAACCGCAAATGAAGTTAGACGAAATTTGAGTTTAACATGCTGATCAAGGACTGTCCAAAATGTTTTGAGTAAACACCTTCAAGTTTCTTATGGGAAATTAGTGTCACGCTCCGCTCTTACAAATCATCATAAGAAAAGAAGAGTTGACTTTGCCAAAAAATACATTTCTCTTGGTCAAAAGTGGGCTGATGTAATTTTTTCGGACAAATAAAAGTTCAATCCTGATGGACCTGATGGTTTTCGTTATTTTTGGTATGATCTGCGAAAGACTAAGGAAGTGTTTTAAAGGCGTCAATAGGGTGGTTGCTTGGTTATGGTATGGGGCGCTTTTGCGGCAAATGGAACCACTCCAATTGTATTTATCAGACGTAAAATGTATTCGGACAGGTATGTCGATATGTTAGGAGAAAGTTTGTTACCTGAAGCGCCACGAATTACTTCAGGGGACTATATTTTTCAGCAGGATAATGCTTCGATACACGTTTCTACGAGCGCAAAACTCTGGTTTGAAGCTAATTCTGTAAATTTACTTGATTGGCCGGTGAGAAGTCCCGATCTTAATCCAATCGAAAATTTATGGGGACTTCTAGCCCGAGAAGTTTATAAAAATTGCACGCAGTATCAATGTACACAAGATCTTGTCGTCGCTATCAAACACGCTTGAGAAAAAATATCTGTAGACATTTTAAAAGATCTTTCAGGATCTATGAGCTCTCGGCTTATTCAAGTGATTGAAAATAAAAGGTAGTTTTCTTGATTATTGAAACATTTTTTTAAGTATTTTAGAACATGTCCTTATAATTTTTTCCGTATTTCCTTTAATGTTAAATTTTGTAAAATCAGTATTTTGAAGCTAAATTTTGTTTTTTATGTGGTATAAGTGTTATCACAAAATTATGCAGCAGAAGTAAGAAATATAAAAATTTCATTTAGGTGAAATGGAAATAAAGCATATTTTCATGCAATTAAATGTTGTCCTTATACTTTTTCCGCGCACTGTATTTTTGCCACTTTTTTCAATGTAGAATTATAAACAATGTAAAAGTGAATGATCAACATATATAAAATTAAAATTTTCGAACACATCAACAGTGCCAGAAAACATGTTCTCCCGAATACGTCCTTTTAGAAGTAGTTGCGATTCAGGTAATTTACCAATAACATCAACTATGTTGATAGTAAGAACGTCATTTTTGATGCAAACCAAACAAGTTTTTTATTTTTTTTTCAAAATTTGCATTGTTAAAACACTTACTCTGAAATTCTTCTAAAGAAATAACTTTTAAAAATGTTACAACGTAACAATAAGCTCTCTTTTCATTATACGTAAATTTACAATAGCAAGGTCTCCAGGCTTCGGATTTAACTGTTTCACTGACTTCTTACTTCCCTCCGCTTTATTGTCATCTTCACTAGTCAGGTTTTCTATCCAATCTTCTTTGACTGATGAATTTTTATTTTTTAATTTTTTTTTTAGTTTCTTTTTGCTGATTCTTTATTCGTAGAGCTTTTTCTCAATTCTATTCATACGTAAATTTTACAATAGCAAGGTCTCCAGGCTTCGGATTTAACTGTTTCACTGACTTCTTACTTCCCTTCGCTTTATTGTCATCTTCACTAGTCAGGTTTTCTATCCAATCTCCTTTAACTGATGAATTTTTATTTTCTAATTTTTTTTTAGTTTCTTTTTGCTGATTCTTTATTCGTAGAGCTTTTTCTCAATTCTATTCCTACGTAAATTTTACAATAGCAAGGTCTCCAGGCTTCGGATTTAACTGTTTCACTGACTTCTTACTTCCCTTCGCTTTATTGTCATCTTCACTAGTCAGGTTTTCTATCTAATCTTCTTTGACTCATGAATTTTTATTTTTTAATTTTTTTTTTTAGTTTCTTTTTGCTGATTCTTTATTCGTAGAGCTTTTTCTCAATTCTATTCATACGTAAATTTTACAATAGCAAGGTCTCCAGGCTTCGGATTTAACTGTTTCACTGACTTCTTACTTCCCTTCGCTTTATTGTCATCTTCACTAGTCAGGTTTTCTATCCAATCTCCTTTAACCGATGAATTTTTATTTTCTAATTTTTTTTTAGTTTCTTTTTGCTGATTCTTTATTCGTAGAGCTTTTTCTCAATTCTATTCATACGTAAATTTTACAATAGCAAGGTCTCCAGGCTTCGGATTTAACTGTTTCACTGACTTTTTACTTCCCTTCGCTTTATTGTCATCTTCACTAGTCAGGTTTTCTATCCAATCTCCTTTGACTGATGAATTTTTATTTTCTAATTTTTTTTTTTAGTTTCTTTTTGCTGATTCTTTATTCGTAGAGCTTTTTCTCAATTCTATTCATTTTCTTGCTTTTCGTAATTTTAAATACACATTTCTCCTGTCTTCATATTCAAGTTATTAATACTTAGAACCAGTTGTACTGTTACAAATGTCTAATTTTTTTACCCCTTCTTTCTTTTTAAAATCAATTTTTTTACATTGCTAATTAGAAACTTTTACAAATCTGTGGATTTTGTTTAATGTTTAACATAAACAATGAGTAAATATAATTTTATAACTGGATGTACTGTTACTTTTAAAGTTCCTATCAAGCGTAATTTAAAGATTACGTTTCAATATTTTTGACACTTAAAAAGCCATTATTATAATTTAACCCTAATATTGGCTTTTAAACATTAATACCATTTTTAAAACATTGATCACAAATAAATAAATTAGATAAACAAATAGTGGCCATAACTGGTATAGCATATAAACTAGTTATGTACACTTCAGTGGCCATACCTGAAAAAATTGTTTTTATATGGACACCAGCTATGGCCACCCTATTTACTTCTAAAAATTAAAATTTGCACTTATAATAACTTAAAATAATGACTCAATATGGTTATGAGTTATAATAAGTGCAAATTTATCTTAAATATAAAGCTGAAAAACCTTCCAAATATGCAAATACTATGGAATGAATCTGATGCAAATAGATAATGCTCAGTTAAATTATTGAAAAACTCTCACACTGCTGGCCAACATAAAATAAAATAGCATGCCTTCTTTTTGCATGTTACTACTAACTAATCGCATCCCACTTATGAGAAAATTGTCTGTAGCTTGTTGTAGTTTGCAATTTGATTTATTAGCTTAATGTTAAAGCTTCGAAAAATCATAAAATTTGTGAAAGTGGCCGTAACACGGTCATGGGTTATATCTGGGGACACCACCCTACATCACATGGATCGTTCAAATATCATTTAGAAATTCTTCAATTTTCTTTTCAAAATTCAAGGAGTAAAACATATTCATACTTCTAAATATTCCATAAGGCTTTTGAAAAAAAAAAGAATTTCTCATTTAATTTTCCTTTTAAAATTTCACAAGACAGGATTTTTTTATTTCAAAAATGTTCTCTGGTGAAAATGCAATATTTAAAAACTCAATTTTTCCCTCTAGTTCTTTGTATGAATACGATCATATCTTTTCTTCGAATGACAGAGAATTTAAAGAAGAGAAAAGAAACCTTTTTCATAAATATTTTTTCTCAAAAAGTGAAGTTAAAAACAAACAGAATGGAACGACTAAGAAAAAAGCCATGTTTTTCATTTTTCTTCTCTGCCGAAACTGAGATTGTAAGCCTATATTTAAAGCTTTCGGATATCAAATTTAATTTACTTTCTTTAACCATTCGAATGGGATTTAAGAGTTATTCCTTTACGTTTAACAAAAAAAAAATTATTTTAGTTTCTAAACAAATAGAAATGAAAATTTTTATTTCGAAGCATATGTTTTTATTTTGAATGCAAGTTTTATTTTTACCTGACACTTTTATGTTTTAAATATTTGATCTTAATGTAGTTTAGTGTGTTGAATATTTAATAGCATGCAATATTTCAAAAGGATATTGCAATTAATCGCATTAAACTCTTACGTACTTTCAAAGCCGCTACGAATTTACAGCTTTTGGATTCCCTGTTAAACATAGTAATTGAAATGTGTTTATTCAATTATGCTAACTTGTATATTAATATAGCAAGGCAATGTTTTTAAATATTTTAAACATTGTTATTATTAGAAACATGGGTTATTTTAAACCGTCATAAAACACTTAGCCCTAAACATTTGCAATTAGTTTTTTATGATAGACATTTTTATTTTTACAAAGGTGTTAGCAGAAATACTGCAAGTTTCGATGGTGAATTGGGGGCTTTTTTTGTCTCAGAATAGATTAAAGCATTGAAGAATAAATTCAATAAAGTGTATATTCTGTCTGACTCCAAGTCTGCACTTCAGGCCATCTCCAACAATGAAGTTTGTGATTCGAAGTGCCTTTTTCATTGTAGATCTCTTCCAAATTCACAAGCTGATTTTGTTGTGCTATAGTGGATTCCCACCTTAACTACCAGCAAGAGGGTGGACGATCGAAACTTTCATCGCGGGCCACAGATCGAGAGACCCTTTTGCCCACAGCCAGCTGTCGTCAAAAAAAGGGTCTCTCGATCTGTGGCACGCGATGAACGTTTCTATCGTCCGCCCTCTTGCTGGTAGTTAAGTCGATCGACGGCAACGGCTGCCCTTTTTTCAGCATTGGGCCATCTATCCAGCTTTTCTCGCATTCTTCCATTTTCCAGCAGATGTCAGTGCTGTTAAAAATAATCGTGACAATTTTTTACGGGGAAATGACGTGCTGAAAGGTGAAGGATTCTCGTGGAGCTATGTCACCCGCCACTATTTTTATAGAAATCCAATCTATTCTTCGTGACTGGCAACAGTCAAATTGTCAGAATTTGGTGTTCCCAGAGCGGGAGCACTGCGCATTAAAGGGTTAACTAAGATTAACGACAGGAACGTCTCTGTAGTCTATCCTCCAACTCCGTCTTGGTTTTGCTGTTCCCACTTTTTCATCTTTTAACGGGACACGATTGCCTTTGAGCTCTTTTTTTAAAAATTGGACTAAAGGTGTTAATATTTTTAAATGCACTGTTCAAAATTATTAGGAAGTCAGAAGGCTAATGACTTAATTGTTAAAGCCTGGTATTTGTTATAAATAAATAAATAGGCATTATGATTTTTAAAACTGAATATTTAGTCGAAGAAAAGTAAAAAAAGAAATGAATGTAAAAAAAAATATCAACTTATTTCAGACTTTATATGCTGATCATTTCAGGCTAAATATAAAAAAAATAATTGTTTTTTTCTGCCCGAAATAAGTTCGGGCGTCACAAACACTGTCTGAACGGTGCTATGAACGGTACCATAATGAATCTCAATTATTTTAGCTTAATGGTACTCGAGGATCATCAGTGAGAGACACATGGTGGAAATTTTACTGGACGGGACCATTCCCACCAAAGGGATCAGCTTGACGGATACTCATGGGAAAGTACACCGAACCCACTGAGGTACGCAAGTTTTACATAGAAAAGTATTGCAGCAGGCTTATCGCTGAGAACGAGAGTTTCGACCTTAAGGTAGAAATAACTATTTAACAGGCATTGTTTTATTTGCTTTTACCTGTTCAATCCCAACACTGCAAACACATAATTTGCACATAAAAGGAATCTCTACTCTTGGGTCTTTAGAAAGATCGGTGTCAATATATAAAATATTCAATGTACAAATGAAATGACGGAGTTGGAAATTAAAATTAGCGAAAATCTTTGTGAAATAACAAGTGTTGTTGTTATTGCTGTTGTTGTTTCTTATGCCCTCCTTCTGATTCAGATCATCACATATCTTATTTTAATTATCAGTTACTTAATTGTTAATTATTTCTAAATTTAATCCGTGTTCAAAATTTATTCTTTCCACTTCCGATTCGGATTTTCTTTGCTTCCCTTCGCTTCGCTTCGCTCGAAGTTTTATTTCTGCACCTGCCTTATTTAAAAGCAATCTTCCGTTTTCATTTATTTTTCCTTTTTTTTATTTCACTTTTGCATTTGTAAAGCCTAGCGTTTCATTTTCGATGGTTTGTTTATGGCCATAACATTGGCTTGCATTTTGGGCTACAATCTACAATTTGGTTAACTGATAGATTTTTTGTTTTATCATGTTGGCGCGTCGGTGTTCAAAAATAATTATATAGAAATGTACTTAACGCCTACTGGCGCCTCTTGGTTTTCGAACTTTGTTTGGCGTGCTCTTTGGCGTGTTTTGCTTCTGTTACTACTCTCTTCGCTTGCGTTTTCTCGACATGTTTTTCGCTTTGCTGTTGCCCAGAAAAACTGCGTCTGTTTGGGGTCTGCCCGGCCACCGCAGGACTTCATATTTTTGAACTTTATATGCGTTGATATGTTGAAATAAATGTAATAGTATGCCACTTTACGGTGTCTTGAACCTCAATCTTTGAGATCTTGTATTGATCCCTCAGAGGGAATGCCAAAAGTTTTCTTCCACTTTGATCTGAATTCCACTGCAAACAAGCAAACTCATCTTGACGACCCTCTTCGGCAGCTGGCCCTGGAAATCATTAGTCACATTCCTAAAGATGCAGTGCAGGTCTATACTGATGGTAGCCGTACAGAAAATCGTACTGGCAGCGGTATTTATATTAGAACTCCTCATCTTGAGACTTCATTAAAACAACGAAACCCTGGTACGTGTTCTGTCTTCAGGAGCGAATTAATTGCAATAAATGTTGGACTTGACGCTATCTTAACTATTGATTATGAATTTGGTGAACTTTGGATCTTATCGGACAGCCGCAGTGCACTTCAACATCTTAGTGACTGGTCCTCTGCAGGTGATGAAACCAGTATATCTATCCTGCTCAAACTAAAGAAACTTTCTCAGAACCACGAAATCCATCTCCAATGGATCCCATCACATGTAAACATGAGTGGTAATGAGGTTGCAGATAGATTGGCCAAAGAAGGCAGTGAGGACGAAACAATCACTGGTGTTTCGCTTACTCACCAAGAACTGTACTCAAATGAAAAATCTAAATTAAATTCAATTTGGCGCCTCTCTTCTGGAATTTAAATGTGATCGTGGCTCCCAGACTGCACTTGCTAGACTTAAAAGTGGCCACCTTAAGTGTCTTTCGTATGAACATGGCAAGAAATTCCACCCCACTTGCAAGAAATGCTGTGATCATCCAGCCTCTCCAGAGCACATACTGAGTTGCGTCGGACTTTCTAAGGAGGACTTAACATCTGCTCCCCTTTTAGTTATTGACTTTCTGTCGGTCAACAATCTATTGGAGTTGATCTGAGTTATGTCAGATCTTTAAAGAGGATAAGCAACAACAACAACGGTGTCTTGCTCTTTTATCAAGGCTTTGTCTTGAGGTAATGAACCTGGGTAATTCTGCCTCACACTCCTGCAACCTCGAAGCCATGCCAGATCCTGCCTTTAGGACGGCGATGGGCAAAAGGGGACGGCCTTTATTTTAATAAGCCCCAGTGGTAGGAAGTCCGATTTTTCTCGGGGCCTCCTAATTTTGAGCTAATTCATAATGAGAGACCTAGCACCTGAAATCGGCTAGCCCAGAGGTATCTTTTGAACATGACGGACATTGGAGCCACAAATAGATTTTAAATGCCCCATCTCTCATTATCATACAAGTTTTCACCCTCCCAAACACCGGCCAAGTCGGTGCTGCTTCTCTTTCCATGTCCTTATGGGAAAGGGGGATTGCGACTAGGCCACTGCGGAGCAAAATAAGAAGTGTCCTAAGTACAATAAATATCATTATTATGTGTACTATTTCACAAAGTTTTTGATTCATTTTACTTTTCAACACCAATTTTACGTTGAGTGTGCTTGCTGTAGAGTTAGAAAGTGTTCATGACGTACCTGTTTGGCATTATTTATATTACTTGAGGACTATTTATTTGCAAAATTGACATCAGTCAAAAATTCCGGATTGCAAATTTCTTTTTCTGAAACTGCAAACGACCTAGCACACCATATCGCAAAAAGCAAAATGCAGTCACCCAGTGTGTAATATTCACATTTGAAACTGATTTTAAAATTCCTAATAAACATTCTACTAAGACAAATAATGTTCAAATCACATCGGCATAAAATTTAGTGCGAAACTGTACATAACTGTGATGTGACTCAAAAGTGTTTTCTTTGTCTTATATATCGCAATAGCTAACTGCATTGATTCATTTTGAAAAGGAAACCCTTAGTAAGTATGTTTTATAACATACTTACTAAGGGTTTTATAACATACATACATACTTACTTTATTCTCATAAAAGAACGTCTAAAAGTAAAGTTTAATCTCTTTCTCAAAAGTCTGGAACTCGGAAAATGTTACATAGAGAAAACAAATGTTCATTTAGCTTGTTTTAAAAGTTGTTTGTTTAGTCTGTTAGTATTTTCTTTTTCTGGATTTTAAGCTTTGTCAAGCATTAAAAATGAGAGAGAGAACACGGAATTAATAATTAAACTATACCGCTGTTTGAGTAGGATTAGTTGGTATCTCAATCAGCAAGTATGAGATTTTTGTCGTTGTTGTCAAAGCCATTGATAAATATTTTTTTAAGGAGAGGGGGGAGCTATCGATAAACTGCCAAGTCAAATATCGGTTTTTACCAACTAAAATATTTTTTTATCAACTATTTTACTAACTTTTAACTTTTGCCAACTGGATTTGCGTAATTTTTCCAAGTGTATCAGAAGCAGAAAGTAAATTATTGTTTTAGTTAACAATTTTTCACCAATTTTGCCAAGTTTAATAGAATTTTGCGAGCGGTAGGGGGGGGGAGGAGACACCCTCCCCTACTCCCTCTTTAGCAAGGGCCCTGGTTGTTGTTGTCGTAAGTGGTGCTTTATGAGATTTAAAATTCATGTGAAAAAGACACACCCTTCAAATCAGAAGTTGCTTATACGAGAATATAAATGCATTTTCAATATGTTACAGTAATCGTTACTGAAGTTTACAATATTTTCTATTGCTAAATTCCTGGAATGCGTTTCCAGAAGTTTCATGTCCATTTAGAAAACTTTCTTGACATATGCTTCACATAATCTTGATTTATGAGAAAATATTTTTAAGTAACTGCGATAACAACTATTATTCACTGCTTAGCATTATTCAATAGTATAAATATTTTGATATCTTAGACGTGTTTAAGCTTATAATGTACTAGCAGGTAGTAATATCTATCCAAATAATAATTATAAAATCAATAATAATTATAAATTGCTAATTCGAAATTGTAAATCCAGTGTAATATAATTACAATAATCGTTACTGTAGGTTTTCAACACATTTTTATTATATTATTTTTAATAATTAAATAATAAACGTAATGTACACTATGGTGCTGCATTATTTAATAGTACTGATAATACACGACTGCTAACGTCGGCAATATTAAGAAAATTCAAAGGAACCAAACAACTGACTGAGTATTATAACAAACTAATTTAGATACCGAAACTTTATCGAGACTTCCATAAAATAGAACAACATTCTAAATCATTTTGAAATCCCATATCTAGTATACACGAATAAAAAGAAATGCGTATTTTACGCTCAAAATATGTTCCAAGAAATTTCATATCGGCTTAGAAAGCTTTTTAAACTTATATTTCATATAATCTTGATATCTGAGAAAATATTTATAGTGTAATATCCATTTTTCCACAATTTATTCTTGAACATGTAGGAAATTCGCAGTTATTTGCGCACACTCTGATCGAATGCAAGAAAATCTTCACTCTCTCTTGGTTTTCGTTGAAAAAAACTTATACCAGTTTTGCTATTTCTCATTTAAAACTATATTTAGTTTTAAATTATACCTTTTCAACATCATATTGTATTTTTCGTGTAGGAAATGATAAGCGCAAAACTTTAGCTTACATGCCAGATCTCATGATTCTATTATCAGATATACCTCTTTTAATTTTCCTTTAATACAAGTTATGACGTGGCGTAATTGTATAGCGTCCGGAAGAAAAACGAACAAGGCAGAATTCATGGACGAAACAACATATAACTTGAAATTCAGAAATTTACTTTAAATTGTCTTAAGAGATAAATATCTCCATTATATAATACTATTACACAATATACAGGGTGTCCAGCCTTAATGTGACCCAATAGCTAATTCCCAATATTCTCTAACGATGCTGTCTGAGCCTTCCTTGCCTCTAAAACTCCTTTCTCCGTATGGAGAGTTAGGGTGCAGTGAAATAGCGTTAACAGTGGTTTTCTCTTCCTAATCATATAAGCTGGTATTTTTAAGCCACCTGTCATGAATTTTTCACTTTATTCAACATTTAGAATTTCAGATCAAGACGATTAAATCTATTCCCTGTTAGTCATAATTAAAAAAAAATAGTTCTGCTTTATTCGATCATTTGACTTGATGTGATTGCACTCATTTTTGAGACGTTTCTAAACTTTTTCTACCGTGGTTTTAACTGCCTAAGATTACTTTTTCCTGCATGAAAAGTTATCACGAAATATAAATACAGTCGAACCCATTTAATGGAATATCGGTTAAAAGAATATATCGCTTATTGTAATATTCAGGGTGTCCAGCCTTAATGTGACCCAATAGCTAATACCCGAACCGTTCGGTTTAGATATGCACTTCCAATTTGAAAAATCTTTTTAAAAAGGTAAAGAATGTTTTTACGTGTTTTTCGAACCAAAAAACCCATTTAGAAAAAAAATTACAAAAATTAAATTTTTATGCGGTCCCCAGGTCCTATCACTTATGTTTAAGAAAAGATGCAGTACACAAAAACAAAGTAAACACAAAAAGTTTCATTTTATTACGATAAAAACTTACCGAGTAATGGAACTTTGAAAATCGTACATTTCATCTATTTTCTCATTCATTTTCAAGACGGTCCCTTACTAGCTTCTTGATGGGCCGAGAAAATGGATGAAATGTGTGATTTTCAAAGTTCCATAACTCCGTCAGTTTTTATTGTAACAAAATGAAACTTTTTGTGTTTACTTTGTTTTTGTGTACTGCATCTTTTCCTAAATATAAGTGATAGGACCTGGGAACCGTATAAAAATTTAATTTTTGTAATTTTTTTCTAAATGGGTTTTTTGGTTCGAAAAGCACGTAAAAATATTCTTTACCTTTTTTAAAACATTTTTCAAATTGAAAGTGCATATCTAAACCGAACGGTTCGGGAATTAGCTATTGGGTCACATTAAGGCTGGACACCCCGTAAATGCGGGACAATTCAAAATCAAAATTTATCTTCCCTAAAGGAAACCTTCGCTTTTTAAACATGCTTATTCAAGCATACCTATATACTCTTCTCGGCTATTAATACATTCGCTATTTATGAAATTTAAAAAAAAAAAAAATTCTTGAAAATATAAAACATAAAAGGCTTATTTGTATCCAAATTTAGGAAATCCGCAATCCATTTCCTGTAATGCAAATCCCATTCAGATCACCAGGGCACACAAAAAAAAAAGTCCAAACCAAATTTTCACAGCCAACTGTCGTCGGAACTTAGAGACAGGGTGTGAATTCTGATTTTTTTTTTTTTTTTTTTTTTTTTTTTTTTAAAGCGAAACAACGAATTTCTTGGCAACGTTGAAAATAAAAAAAGATACGATGCCCATACCATGCTTACGAAAAGCAATTACCTACGTCATTCACTTTAAAACTATTTCATTACGTCTAAAGTACAAAAAAATAATCGTTGCTACTCAACGATGTATCAAAAGTTTTGGCGAAAAAATATGTCCCACAATTTGCCCATATTTTTTACCCCAACAAATTCTGCTTTCTTTCAAAGAGCGTTAAACCATCTTTGAATATATTGCCTTTTTTAAGTCAAAGCATATTTTGCTTAAAATTATATGTTTTCATATTCATATTTTACCTGCCTGGATAGGAGACTAGGACTAAATATAAATTACAAGCACGGACAACATGCATAAAAATCTTGTTTTCCAAGCATTGTCTATCCGATATTCTTATCGTATTTCGCCATATTTTTGCTCTTTCAAAATTTATAACAGAAAAAAACATGCGCGATGTTGAAAATTTAAAAAAAAGGACCCTGTTTTCGGCTTTCGATAAAGCAAAGCAGAGAATATTTCTTATCCTATAGAAGAAAACGAAAGAAGCTTCTATATAAATCGCGTTGTTTCCGACTAAATCTCACTTGGCGTTACGTCAGTCTGGTTTTTCATACATAATGTATGATAAAAGAAGTTTTAAAATTCTGCAGATGCCGTGTAACCGCTTCGGAATAAATGTGTTTATTTCGAGTGAAAATAATGGTCAGCTTTTATCCGTGAGGACATTTTGATTTCTTCCTATTTCTTCAATGTAGTCCAATAATTCGAATGTAGATGAAAATTCACTGTATACATTATGTATAGTATGTGTAAGAAGTGCAGTTCAGCCTGCATCATACGCACTTCTTTATGGATAGAAACAGAAATAAATATTTTTCTTATGCGTTAAAAAGCAGTCTTATGATCACTGTATGCATTTCTCTCATTATTTACTTTACTCAAAACGAAAATATGGTTCCGACCGACAGCCGGATTATCAAACAATGTACTGTATATGTTAATAAGGCTCATCAGTCACTTTCACCTTCTTATTACTCATAAATTGCTTATATTTGTTTATGTATTCTAAAAATCCCTTTTAATCTGCGCACCCAATATGTGAAAAAGCATCATTGTAAATTACCTATGTGAGATTTAAATAGTCATTACCAAACTTCAATTCTCTATCGCAAATCAGATTGGAAAAGGCCCTTCACCTCAATTAAATCACTTTCTTCTATTAAAAACCTTTCATTAAAATAAATTCCTGATCTAAAAAAAGTAATATTATTAAGATACCCTTTACGCATTTCTCGGTTACGCACAATCAACGAAAAGAAAAATGGAAAAGCATTTTCCAACTTCTTAGTGCATTCTAATAATGAAAAGCAAAAACGATACTTTAATCAATATTCACTTAAAAAAATGAAAGAACGGAATTTATCAATAAATCCTCCCATATATATATTTTCGAAACATCGCACTGAAATGAAGTGATGGGTGTGGATGGAAAAAGTATTTTTTGTTGATGAAAAAGGGGCCAGAATTCATCCACAACCGAAAGAGAAAATAAATAAATAATAAATACAGCCACAGCAAAAGATCAATTTTCGCAGCATCTCTATGACGAATGAAAAGTGAAATTGGAAAAAAAAAAAAAACTGATTGCCGCCAGGCTCCCCCTGATTTCTTTTGACGCGGGAATATTCTCTTTTTCAATTTGCTGCGTTTTGTTGTAGTTAAAAATGTATTGAGTTTGTAGTAGGAGAGAAAGGAAACAAGTGTGTGTATTATAAAGTTTTCAAGGAAATTTTTATTTTTGAGTTTGTTAGAAGTTCATGGACAACGAAAATGTCAACTTTAGCACATTTAATCCATGTTTAAAAATACCGTCAGAATAATCTCATTGATTTAATTGAAATTACAGTCAAATTCGCTTAAAAGAATAGCCAATTGGCCACGAAAAATTATTCTAATAAACGGGATATTCCATAATCCGGTATCACATTGACTAATTTTTATGGTTTCGTACATTGAAAATTTATTACAATAAGCGGTATATTCCTTTAACCGATATTCTATTAAGCGGATTCGACTGTATCTGGTTAAGTTCAGTAGCACCTTATAGCTTAACAGTTTGTTTCTTGCCTGTATATGATATTAAACTTATATTAAATGATATTTAACTTATATTTTTCTGTATAAAGAACGTAACGAAGTATACTTAGTTAATTTTTATATATTAATTAAACTTCCTTTTTTATAGTAAAATTCCATAGCTTCCACTTAAAAAAAAAAACAAATCTCGATTGAAGGGTTTGCTGCAAAGTAGGAGGTAACTTTAACCCTTTTACGCGCAGTGTTCCCGCTCTGGGAGCACCAAACTCTGACGTTTTGACTGTTGCCAGTCACGAAGAATAAATTTCGATTTCTATAAAAATAGTTGCGGGTGACATGGCTCCACGAGAGTCCTTTACTTTTTAGCACGTCATTTCCCGTCAAAAAATGGTCACGATTATTTTTAACAGCACTGACATCGGCCGAAAAATGGAAGAATGCGCGAATAGCTGGATAGACTGCCCAATGCTGAAAAAAAGAGCAGCCGTTGCCATCGCTCGACTTAACTACCAGCAAGATGGCGGACGATCGAAACGTTCTTCGCGTGACACAGATCTAGAGACCCTTTTTTGACGACAGCTGGCTGTGCCGGCACAGCCAGCTGAACGTTTCGATCGGCCGCCATCTTGCTGGTAGTTAAGTCGAGCGATGGCAACGGCTGCCATTGGGAAAGGGTTGCACCTCAAAGGGTTAACTATTCAAGATTGCGAGAAAACTGTAAAATAAAACGGTTTGGGGATTCGACAGAAACTAAAGAGACAGGCATCTTCATCTCTTGAGTATGACTAGAATTAACAGTGGGAGCCTCATAATTTTGTTACCAAACGAAAGAATTTTTTTTTTACTACAAAATAGTGCAACTATTCAAGTTAGCGGAAAACTGTAAAAAAAAACGTTATGGGGATTTGACATAAGCTAAAGAGATAAACAGCTTCATCTCTTGAGTATCACAAGAATTAACGGTGGTTGTTACCAAACGAAAGAGGATTTTTTTTTACTATAAAACAGTTCATCTCGCACCAAAATTACAATAATTTAAATAACTAATTTTCAAAAAAATTACTGCAAAACAGTACATCAACGTTAATATACGTTGATGTACTGTTATATACGATATTACGCTACTACGTATTACGATATTACGTATATACGATTATATACTGATATACGATAATATACTTAAAACGTTCAGAAAACGCTAATGGAGGTTCTCTAAACGTTAATAGACGTTCAGAGAACATTGCTGTGCATCCTTGTGGTAGATTTTTTATTACAAACCAGACAGCACACACGGGTTCTCTGAACGGCTATTAACGTTCAGCTAACGTTTTCTGAACGTTAATAGCCGTTCAGAGAACCTTCGTGTGCTGTCTGGGAAAACTCAAACTATGTATATGAGCACTCTCCATCCCATATGCTAGTTATTACAGTATATGTAAAACACACTCTTTTTTTTTTAATTTGTTGTACAGTTAAATTAAATATTCTACACACCGGTTTCAAAATCTGTTTTATCATTATGGCAAGAGATACACGAAAAACAATTAAAATCCTTGAATAATTTTACTGTTTATGAAAGTGACTGCAACTGAAGCACTAATTTAAAATATGTGTAATACAAGGTGGTCAATTTAAAGAATGCCCAAAGGTTTTTCTCATAACACTTAAATTTGGCGAATGTTGCAGCTATTCTAAGAATGAAAAATTGTTCGCCAGCATTTTGAATGCAAACATGAACACTTCGATTCAAGTTTCCTAACACTCATGTCAATATTGCTAGTGTTATTGTAAGGTTGGTTTGTCGGAGATTTCTACAGCTATATGGTTTCTTTTAATTCATCAGTTTTCACAGGATTTCTCTGGGGAAAACCCAAATTGTTTTCATTTTTGCGTTCAAAATGGTAACAAACATTTTCAACATTTGCTGCAAGAAATGATAATATTAAAAAATTGAATATAATTGTGTTTTTCAGAAATAAAATTATCACAGGAGTAGCATTGTGCGTCTCTATTTCTGTTTTACATCGCACATAAAGTTGTAACAGTCCAACAGAGTGTTGGAAATTGTCTCCCACACTTAAAATAGGTTCGAACAATTATACTTCAGCGTTAGAATATTTGCCATATCCGTCAGATTTAAGGGTACTTATAAAAACCATCAAATTGATCATCCTGTATTAAAATAATATTAAAAAATCTGGAGTGACTCCACTCGACTTTCCGAACACTTACGATTAAGATCATGACCAAGCATTTAAATAAATTTTAATCGATGAATAATTCAAATATATATACCAAATTTAAGCTCAATGGAATGTACCGTTTAAACGCTAGCGCACTTTCAAGAATTTCTCCCCATAGGCCATAATGTAAAAGAAATCTTTGTCGTAGCCCTGTAGAAAAACTATAAGTCCTATACACACCAAAATCAATACCGGTCTTGCGATGGTGGTTTATAACATGTATACCCAATTTGAGCTCAATCGAATGTACCGTTTAAACGCTAGCGCACTTTCTAGAATTTCCCCCCATAGGCGATAATGTAAAAGAAATCTTTGTCGTAGCCCTGTAGAAAAACTATAAGACCTATACACACCCAAATCAATACAGGTCTTGCGACGGTGGTTTATAACATATATACACTTTTTGAGCTCAATCGGAAGTACCGTTTAAACGCTAGCGCATTTTCAAGAATTTCTCCCTATAGGCCATAATGTAAAAGAAATCTTTGTCGTAGCCCTGTAGAAAAACTATAAGTCCTATACACACCAAAATCAATACCGGTCTTGCGACGGTGGTTTATAACATGTATACCCAATTTGAGCTCAATCGCATGCCCCGTTCAGGAGCTATCGTGTTCACTCACATACACACAAACACACATACACACACACACACATACACACATACATACATACATCTCGTAAAAATAGCATAAATGAATTCAGAAGACCCCAAAACGTGTCAATACACCAAAATCTCGAATTCGAATTTTTTCATGATTACAATACTTTCCTTACATGGTACATGTTCGGAAAGTAACTAGCTGAGTGCCCGTTCTCCGCACGGTAGGAAATGAAAATGTTTCTTACGTGACATAAAAAAGTACTTCAGTGTCTTAAAAGAAAAGAAAAGAAAAGCTTGACGGTTTACAGCGAAAACTCCTCACTTTCAAAATATCTTATTTCTACATCATACTGTTTTTTAGGTTTAAGTTAAAGCATTAATTCATTAGATACGACATGATGCGAAAAACCGTTTTACTTTATAGTTATTTTGCTCATTTTACTCTCACTTGCAACAGAGCTTATTAAAGTTAATTTGAAATGTTGGGGTTATTTCTAGATAATCGGTATTTCAAAAAGTTTTCGGAACTATTTTGCTAATGAATGTAAATTTTAGTAATGTTAAGTTGCTAAAATTTAGCCAAAAAAAAGTATATCTAATATCTATATATCACCAAAAGTCATCAAAACTTGGCGACATTTCCCGCGATTTTTGGGAATACATTCGGCGACTATAGTCAAACTGGTAACGAATATTATGTATTATGTTAATTAGTATTTTCCACCTAGTGGCGACTTTTGAATTTCCAACGATTTAAAAAAATGCGTTTCCTTTCGTTATTATGGTTGCATGAAAAATCATGGTCCTCAAAAATCGCCAAGGGTAGCTCGTGCAGTAAACAAAATGCTTTGAGTTTAGTAAATTTTTACGCGAAAGCCTTTTAACCTAATTAGATTTATAACTGATTTTTAAACTCATGACGTCAAAAACGCGTCATTCTGATTTGCAATATCTAACATGAGTTGGTGAAAGAAAGGAAAAAAAAAACTCACGTTATTTTAATTTTCTTCAGCATCTGATAATGTGGAAGTTTATTATTTAGCTCGTGGTTTATTGTTTGTCCAAAATTGTTAACCTAATTAGGATTTCTAATGCATTTTGAAATTTGTGACATCAAAATGACGTTAATTTCATTTATGATATAGATCGCCAGCATAGAGATGGTATGTCATATGATCACTATTTTACACAATCGGAAATTAAAAACGTTTTTTAGGAGAAAATTATTGAAAATTCGAAAAGAAAATCGTGGAACGATAGGATTTTCAGAAGTTGATTACGGACTATTCTATGTCGTTTTACATATCTGTACAAAATTTCAAGCCAACCGGTCGAACGGTATGGAAGGAGTTCCCGGACAAAGAAACAAACATTCACATTTATATAATAGATGTTAATTAGTATTTTCTACCTCTTGTCAACTTTTGAATTTCCGACGATTTAAAAAAAAAAAAAAAAACGTTTCCTTTTGTTATTGGTTGCTTTTATTTTCGTTATGGCTGCTTCAAAAATCATACTGCTCAAAAATCATCAAGGCTTCGTCGTGCAATAAACGAAATGCTTTGCATTTAGTACATTTTTGCGTCAAAGAATTTTAACCTAATTAGATTTCTAACTCATTTTTAAACTCATGACGTCAAAATCGCGTCATTCTCAGTTGCAATATCTAACATGAATTACTGAAAGAAGAAAAAAAAAAAAAAAACACGTTATTTTACTTTCCTACAGTCTCTGGTAGAAGTTTATTATTGACACTCGTGGTGTAATTTCTTGTAAGAGCTTGTTAAGGATTTATGACGTCAAGGTTTAACTGCCGTATATAACACCAAACTCATTTTTAGTAAAAAAATTCCTAAAAATCTTCCAATTATGCTACATATTCAGAAAGAACTGTTTTTAAAAGAAAATTTTCTCCTCTATCCGATGATGTAAATGCCGTTTTGCTGCAAACGCAATTACCGCCGTTATTATGAATTAGGTGAGGAAAAATTTAAAAAATCGCATAAAATAAAAAAATTTGTAATTTTAATATAGTTATTCTGCTATTCGGGGCGAAGACGAATCCAACGAATCAGAGATCATTAAAATCGGTTTAGCCATTCTTGAGTTATAAGTGTTGGAACAAACCCGACTTTGTTTTATGTATATAGATTTATTTACAATGTATAATACCCGAACATGCTTATACCATATCTTCATGGTTTAAAGAAATAAATGTTTCTTTGAGACTTGGCAACAGCTAAATGTAACTGTAACCGTTTGATTAAGAAAAAAATTCGCCGCGTAGTCATTATTTAAAACAAATATTTGTACGGAACACAAGAAATCTTTTCATCCATAATTTAGTCAGAAATTCTAGTTCGCTAAACTCTAAATATGTTATTAAAAAAATTATAACGTGAAAGCATTTACAATAACGTCTGAATATTCAATGGTAACTTAGTTTTTGTTGAAGCTTTTTGAATTTTCGATCACGAACTATCGATACACAATAAATAATAACAAGCATTTATATTAGAAATTGTTTAAATGTTCTGCATAGCTAAAAAATACGCGCACTAACACTGGCCTACGTTTTCGACGCCGTAGCGTGTCCACAGCACAAGACGGTACGGTGAGTGCCTGGTTACGAGCCCGGAGTAAACCCCAGGCTCCCGGCGGCACTCTTCGTGTGCAGACCGTCCCAAGTACCAGTGGCAGTCCGTCCAGTACTAATGACTGGCAGTGTATTCGCAACTGGGGCCTCACGACTATTAACTGCCCTCCGCTATTGCTGCTTTTCGCGATTCGGCGATCGCCAAGAGCCAGGAACAGCCAAGGGCCGGACCCTGACACATACGTGCCCGATGACACACAGTGCCTCTGACTTCTGTTCTGGGGACGTTATGCAGGCCTGTTGGGCTAAGCAGGGAACGCCTTGGTGGAAGGACTTTCCGAGGGAGCTGGCCTCTAGTGGTCCGAAGTAAACCACCAAACCTCCGGACAGCCAGACCGACTACTGCGGATTTGGAACGGGGGGAATTCATTCCCTGGTGGGGTGCCTGACACTCCAGTCGGATGTGGGAATCGAACCCACGACCTCCACGAACTGAGAGAGCTATTGTCACTTGAGACCCCTCAGCCGTGCCGGCGACAACAGATGATATCTTAAGTTCTACTTAAACATTACAACAATGATCACTATGCATTACGATGATTCGCTTTCCAGTTCTACTCAAACATTTTCCAGGCCATTGTTGGGAACCTTCTGGCCGAGAGGGTTTGCTCACCGCTCGCCGCGAAACGCCTGAGGTCACGGGTTCGAATCCAGTAGTCCGTGGTTGTCCGTGTCTTCTTCGCCTGTGTTTGTACTTCTGTTGTGTTATTCTGTTAATTGCTAACGACTGTCTTTGGCATAGCTAATGCACTTATATGCAAGGAACAGCAGATGAAAGGCCTATCACATAGCAGCCCTATATTACGATGAACCAGTGGCGTAGCAAAGGGGAGTCAAATCCCCCCCCCAATGAGGAATTTTTTGCCGTACAAAATGTATATTTTTCACTCCCTTATCACACACACGTATACATATATGTGAGTTGCAGTAGTCGTAACACCCCCCCCCCCAATGAAAAATTTCTGGCTACGCCACTACAATGAACTATAACAAATTCGGCCATTGTTATAAAATAGCGGCCAAATTTGACAATTTTGGCCTATGAATCGCCCAATTTGGCACGAAAAATAAGTTTTCAATATATTTCTTGCCACGATCGTCCAATATTTGGCGAAAAACACATTCTGCTAATCACTCGATGGATGTGTAGTGTTCCAAAATAAGCCATGTGATGGTCCGGTTTACACGAAACAAGATGCAAATTTCGAGTCGTTATTGCATAGATTACTAATTTTAGCTGAGAATTAAGAGACGTACTATAAATAATCCCTCAAATTCGTATGATTATACATCTATATATGTATATATAAATATGCTAAGCAAAACCTCTGTGTCCCTTTTGCAGCGCACTGCGCGGACGGATGTCCGTGAAATTCGGCACAGTTAAAGTTCGTATGGAGGTGTTTGTGCGAATGTTAAAATTTTTGTGTAGTATGCTAATGCACCGTAAAAGTTGGAGAAGTAATTTGGCACACGTATTTCACGCCAAGTCGGGCGATGGTTCCATTATTGTGTCAATTTTGAAATAACAGCACTTAGTTTCAGCAGTACTATAGGGTTATAGTATTAAAACAAAATTTGCAAAAAGTGGAATTATTCTCCAGTTTGGTGATGCGCCAATGACTCTCTACACAGAAACTCGGCAATTTCTTCATAATCTCCCGCCAGCAGTATGCTAAAGTAAATTTTCTCTCTATTCTAGAAAAAAGTAACGGTCGCTGTCGCCACTGCCAAGAGCTTGTTGGGCTATCTTCTCCTAAACCGTGGGGATTTGAATTTCGAGAAACATGTCCACGGATTTAAAAAATTCCGAGGAACCTGATAAGCTGACTTAAATTTCGAAAATCGAATTATTTTAGAAGATATTAATAAAAAACTGGAAAAAAAAAACATAATGGTTGCCAGATTTGGCATAAAATCATTCATTCCTTTGCAGCAAAGCATTTCCAAGTATGTAGAATCACGTGAAATTGATAAGCATGAAGTAGAATTACGCCCATTTTTTACGCCAAATTAAAAATTATATGAAATAAATAACTCAAAGTATGTTACACAAAGTTGACAATAGGAAGTTCGCTTAGACAATAGGACGTTAGAATAAGCGATGATTCGTTTTTTCCAAAACAGAATAACTAATTCTAACTGATTTTAAAAGCGCTATCTTGGCATTAAATACGATCTGGCAAAATGGTATCTTTCCAAGCAGGGTAAATCTAAACCGCGAACTCACAAACAGGTTAGAACCCAATATCTTGAAAATGAAAAATAATTAAAATGCAGATTATTTTAAAGCCGGTTCGGTACTGGAGTATTTGCTACCAGTAGATATATTGGGTGGTGTTAACTATGCCATTATAGTAGTTACACTTTGGATATTTGCCAGCGCGGTGAGGTGATATAATTCGTGGTGATAAATACGCCATTCTGGAAAGGATTATGTATATGAAAATATGGATAACGGTTTTCCGGGAGCCTGACAGTAATTATAGGTTGTGAGCATATGTAAATCGCCAAATAACGCAAAGTCGCCATTGGTGGCAAGCTACCGAACAGCTAGGAAGCTGTTCGGTAGTTTTTATCAAAGAAAACATATGAAGTACTGTTTTCTTAGAGCTAATTATTTACTATACATATATGCAAGACGCCAAATGATGAAAAATCGCCATAATTGGCTAAAACGCTTGGTGTTCCATGGGCTTCACATTATTAAAAATAGTGCGAAGTTTAAATTTTTAAGTTCCAAGCAACATGCAAGAACCAAGCAATGTAGCTCTGTTGGCTCGGTAACATTCTATGTGATCCAACCTTGTCTGTTGAAATGATGTTTTTTTTACGAATAAGCCTTATTAGGTGCCGAATGCCTCATACGAAAAGCGAGCGTAGCGAGTCTAGGGGCCTTCGCCCCTAGTAAAGCAAAATTTTTTAAATATAACTAATAGGACCGTGGGACCGCATAAAAGTTTAAATTCCGTAATTTTTATAGAAATTGATTTATCGACTTCGATTGTGTTTCTGATATAACAGATTATACAACTTAAAGCATTTTTGCAACTGGAACTCTGTGTCTCTGACTAACGGCACGAAGATAAATGTATAGGAGTGGACACTTCTCTTAGAAATTTGGATAACGCCGTTGTTGCAAACAGATGGCGCTATGCACACTGGGTAACTGCGCATCTCCTGCTTCTGCACATCTCAGGTTGTTTATATTTCCATCGAGGCGAAGTAAATGGAGATCGTCGAATTAGCATAACTTTAAAAAATTAAATATATAGACTTAATAATTTCGAAGCGAAGTAATATTATGTATCTAATGTCGTGTTATCATTTTGCCGGTACTCACTTATTATCCCGCCGGTCATTCCCGCCAAATTGTTTTTTCGTCAAAAGTGCTGCCAAACCGTTGCCAATCGTATTTGGAACCGGTTCGTTCAATCCTTTAACGAATCTTAGTATTCAGAACCGGTTCATTCAATTATTTCAATGAATCTTACTCGGAACCGGTTCGTTTAATTGCGTTCGAAATTATTGTGGGTTTGGAATACGATTGGCAACAGTTTGGCAGCGCATTTGACGAAAAAGTAGCTTGGCGGAAGCGATGGAGCGTCACAAGATTGTTACCAAGATGACATTTACCTTGTCGAACGTGCCGTGTTCTGCAAAGAAACCTTTTCATCTAAGCTATTGTAAATGGATTGAGTAGCTCAGAATCGAATCATTCTTAAAGAACCGGATTAATTTTACCCGGTAGTTTGTGTGAATGCAATATTTAAAAATCTGGAGGGACTCCACTCGACTTTCCGAACACTTACAATTAAGATCATTACCAAGCACTTTAATAAATTTTAATCGATGAATCATTCAAACATATATACCAAACTGAAGCTCAATTGAATGCGCCGTTTAAACGCTAACGCACTTTCAATAATTCCCCCCCATAGGCCATAATGTAAAAGAAATCTTTGTCGTAGCCCTGTAGAAAAACTATAAGTCCTATACACACCAAAATCAATACCGGTCTTACGATAGTGGTTTATAACATGTATACCCAATTTGAGCTCAATCGAATGCCTCGTTTAGGAGCTATCGTGTTCACACACACACACACACACACACACACACACACACACACACACACACACACACACACACACACACACACACACACACACACACACACACACACACACACACACACACACATACACACATACATCTCGTAAAAATAGCATAAATGGATTCAGAAGCCCTCAAAACGTGTAAAAACACCAAAATCTCGAATTCGAATTTTTTCATGATTACAATACTTTCCTTACATGGTACATGTTCGGAAAGTAAAAATCTGGAGTGACTCCGCTCGACTTTCCGAACACTTACGATTAAGATCATTACCAAGCATTTAAATAAATTTTAATCGATGAATAATTCAAACATATATACCAAATTGAAGCTCGATCGAATGTACCGTTTAAACGCTAGCGCACTTATAACATGTATACCCAATACAGGGATAAAAGAAATTTTATCCCTGTAGAAAAACTGTAAGTCCTATACACATCAAAATCAATACAGGTCTTGCGACGGTGGTTTATAACATATGTACACTTTTTGAGCTCAATCGGAAGTACCGTTTAAACGCTAGCGCATTTTCAAGAATTTCTCCCTATAGGCCATAATGTAAAAGAAATCTTTGTCGTAGCCCTGTAGAAAAACTATAAGTCCTATACACACCCAAATCAATACCGGTCTTGCGACGGTGGTTTATAACATGTATACCCAATTTGAGCTCAATCGCATGCCCCGTTCAGGAGCTATCGTGTTCACTCACATACACACAAACACACATACACACACACACATACATACACAAATACATACATACATATCGTAAAAATAGCATAAATGAATTCAGTAGACCTCAAAACGTGTCAATACACCAAAATCTTGAATTCGAATTTTTTCATGATTACAATACTTTCTTACAATACTTACATGGTACATGTTCGGAAAGTAAAAATCAAACAGTGTTCATATCTGAACAAAAGCTATGATATATTAAAATATATTGTAGTAATTTCTGAAAACAATCAGATTCTCGAATGACTCACTAAATCCGAATCAATAAATCCTTTAAAAAAAAAGAAAGAAAGAAAAATAGAGAGAGATTTTACCGTTTTCTAAGTTTTTTTTTTTCCAAAGCACATTATTTCATTGTTTAAAATAAAAGGTTTTAAAATGATCTGGTTTGAACTTACCTCTTAGCTGCATTTTTAAAAAGCATCTTTCAGGATTTGCAGTTTAATTTCATTTTTAATAAAAAGTTTACATTATTACCTAGATACGAATTAACATTTCTTTTTCCTTTTAAGTCAAACTGTTATTAGAAAAATTACTATATATACAGTAAAATAGTTATTATTTAAATTATGGTTCCATTATTACAAACAGAATTTTCATTTTCACTTGAATTGATAATGAAAGTGAAAAGATTTTTTTTTTAATTTTAATTCTAACATTTTTGGTCATGAAAAAAAAAAGACTTTATGAATTGTAAAAGCATTTGCAGATGATTGAAAAAGACATACTATGCCAGAAAAAAATAAATGAATAAAGCACGTTAAGTGATGTGAATATGTTTTGTAATATAAAAGAAACTAAAAGAAATGTACAAGCAAAGTGTGTGAATAATATTTAAATTCGCTGTACAGAATGTTTCAAAAGAATAATTCACTTTTAAGAAGATGTCTATTGAATGCATTTGTAAAGCATTTCCTAATATTATCCCCTAAATACGAACTAAAAATAACTTCTTTTCTCCCCTTTTATTTTATTTTTTCAGCTTTCACGAAATTTATTAGGAGATTGTCGGATCAAATTTTAATATTTTAAGCTTTCATTCACATTTACACGAAACATTTGATATAAAATTATTTGGAAAGTTACGTATAGTTTATCATTTTGCACAATATTTTGTTCATCTTGTTTCTAAAAGAGTAATAGTTTCAGTTTATATATATAGTTTATCATTTTGCACAATATTTTGTTCATCTTGTTTCTAAAAGAGTAATAGTTTCAGTTTATATATATAGTTCATTTTATTACTAGAGTACTCAATTTCAAAGTTTAGTTCATTTTATTAATAAATCAAATATTTATAGTAAGCAAGAGTTTGTACTGAATTGTGAATTTTGTTGTTGTATTTTTATTATTATTATTATTTTTTTTTTTTTTTGCTGTTAATTTATGTACCTGATCCTAGCTTAATACAAATCCATAAATTATTCACCAGATAACAAATTAAACAAAAACATAATTTCATCAAGCATTAGAAAATATTGGTTCAAAATAATGTTTAATTTTATGTTTAGTTCACTTGATCTCGTTATTATATACCGATTCTTTAAAACTGTTTTATCAGTGATGCACTTTTTAAATATTGCCTTTAACACTATTTTTCGAATTAGAAAATGTTTCTTAACCCTTTGAGGCGCAACCCTTTCTCAATGCTGTAAAAAGGGCAGCCGTTGCCATCGTTCAACTTAACTACCAGCAAGATGGCGGAGGATCGAAACGTTCATCGCGTGCCACAGATCTAGAGACCCTTTTTTTGACGCCTGACACATTTTGCCCCCTGAAAAGACCCCTTTTGCCCCCTGTCGTCAAAAAGGGGTCTCTAGATCTGTGGCACGCGATGAACGTTTCGATCGTCCGCCATCTTGCTGCTATTTAAGTCGAGCGATGGCAACGGCTGCCCTTTTTTCAGCATTTGGCAATCTATCCAGCTGTTCTCGCATTCTTCCATTTTTCAGCAGATGTCGGTGCTGTTAAAAATAATCGTGACAATATTTTTACGGGATATGACGTGCTAAAAAGTAAACGATTCTCGTGGAGCTAGGTCACCCGCAACTATTTTTATAGAAATCAAATCTATTCTTCGTGACTGGCAACAGTCAAAACGTCAGGGTTTGGTGTTCCCAGAGCGGGAACACTGCGCGTTAAAGGGTTAACAACATGCAGTTAGTTTTGATACGCGTTTTGTAAGGAGCCTCGTATTTTAAAAAAAGTGGGTGTCCTAAAAGAACTGATCTGGGCTTTTAATCCTAAAATATTTAATAGTATTCATACAATAAATTACAAAGCTGCATAAAGAAAGGTGCAAAATTTTTTCGATTAAAATTTTCAGGAGATTACACATCAATAAACGCAAAACTCGATTTTTAATTCGTCCCTTGCACAGAAAAAAAAAAGTTAATAAAATGTGCACCATGAATTAATTTGGTAGTGTACAAAATTTGAGCATTTTATTCTAAAAAATTGCGGATGCATGAAAACAAATATATTCTTATCTAAACCATTTTGCAATGGCTACCGAAAAGAAAAATTATGTCCGATGATCACCTTTCACGGGACGTACACAAATTACGATGGCAAAACAATGATTTCATAAATAAGTAATATTTTGCTGTTATTGGTATTGTATAGCTCCTTAGCAACTTTGTTTAAACATAACTCTGAATCTTTTTTATGATGAAAGGCTGAAACTTTGCACATCAGCTCATTAATTTATGAAGCATATTTTAGTAATCGGGTATTTTTTTATAATGGGGCTGTATAAAAATTTTAATTTTATATTTATTTAGATTCAATCTATGGAAAATTTTAATCGTATCATAAAATTCCGTACTTTTTTTACGTAAATTTGTAGCTTAATGTTTGTGTCGATGATCAATATTTATCGACTAAAATCTTAGGTCAGTGTTTTGGAACGCCCTTTATACAGGGTGAATCTAAACTCTTTGCCAAAACTTTAAGAGGTGGTAGCGCACATAATAAGGAATCAATATCACGTAGCAATGTGGGGTCAAAAACGCAGTTTTCACTTAACCGGTAATAACCACTTTGTGAAAAGTATTGAAGTGTTCTCATTTCTTAACCAAGTTTCATAAACAATAGGCTCGTCTCCAAAAATTTCATCCATGAAATAAAATAGAATTTTTAAACTATGAATTTTAGTCTTCTGTTTTCGGAGAAAAATGCATTCGTTTCTGACGAATAAGGGTCGAAAGTGCACTGTTGTTTCAGCACTTTTTCCAAAGTGATTATTAAGAGCTACATGAAGACGATGTTGCCGACCCCCACACTGCTATGTGATTCTGATTCCTTATTATGCGCCCTATCACCTCTTAAAGTTTTGTCCAAGAATTTAGATTCACCCTGTATATGCATATCAGATATAAAAGGGTGTTCCAAATATATAAAGTTATGCATATATATGTATGCTTATATACTCCTGAAACACTCAAAAATATGTGCAGTGAGCATACTCCGGATGAAGGCTGTAGATGCATCAAAGGGTGGCATCACCCAATGCTACGATTATTTTTACACAATATATACAGGGTGTCTCAAAAAGGAAGTAAAACGCTTTAATTCTTTATCTATGGGAAAGTAAGTTTTTTTTTTAAATGTTCAAAATAATTTAGGAATACTTAGGAATAGAAGAAGAATAAATTCCTCTCTCTAACTTCCAAAAAGGTACACGTTTTACATTTGTGTATGACTCCCCCTACAAAAACAGTCCAGTTAGTAAAATTCGCCCAGAACACGAATGAGGGGATGGACAAAATTTCATAAATATTTCCTAAAAACTATCAGAAGTATGACGATAAATATATGCTGGCAGGGGCGTAGCCAGAAATTTTTCATGGGGGGGTGTTACGACTACTACAACTCATATATATGTATACGTGTGTGTGACAATATAGTGAAGAATATACATTTTATATGGCAAAAAATTCCTCATGGGGGGAGGGGGGTTATGACCCCCTTAACGCCCCCCCCTTGGCTACGCTCCTGTGTGCTGGCTTAGACCACTTTTCAACGGCTCCCGAAAGGGGGAAAAAATCACGTCGGGTGATCGTTTTTCAGAGATTGTACAGAAATTAGTAAAGAAAATAATTTCCCCGCTTTATCGGTAAAAGTTTACACTCAAATTTATGCATAGCCCTCGATCTTCCTTGTTCAAAGATATCTCTGAGACATTTCATTATGAACAGCTCAAATTTTTTTCATCATCTTTTTAGTGTAAGCGGTGCATTTTACTAAATGGTAGTTTTTTTCGTGCGGGAGTCGTATACATATTTAAAAAATGTAACTTTTTAAATATATAAGTATACTGTCATAAGTAGAACTTCTTTTTAAATTTTACTATTATTTATTTATTCTTCAGCACGATTCAGCTTTAGGGAAGCTGAGCATTTTCCTCTCTATTTAAAAAAGTAAATATATGAGCACATTTTCCAAGTAGTCTTTTTGATCAAGCCATGGAAAGTGAAATTCACTGCTAATCAAAACGAGGCGGAAATGCTCTCGAAAAGAAAACGCATATACAGGACCAAAATAGTAAAGTGTTGCAATTTATAAAGTTGATCTGGACTAAAATACCTGTAAAAGTAAAGTGGATCCCAAGCAGTACTGTTCAATGGATGGTTTGCCTTTTTCTACTGGATCTCCAATACTCAAAATACAGCGAATCTCCACGCATAATTTCCACATGCCATATCGTATGAGATTTATAAATTCTTGTGATTTCGGCAACCAGCTTCTGATGTTTCTGAGGTGTTAGTAAGGTGCAGTAGGTCTTCAATTATCCGAATCAATTGGGACCGGACACTGTTCGGATAATCTAAAAATAGGATAAACGGATTTTTCCGGAAAAAAGGTCTACAGTACGTAAGTTAAGTGATTACTATGTGCATGCAAGCTGAAAATGGTATAAAAAAGGCTATTTTTAAAGAAAGG
This sequence comes from Cheiracanthium punctorium, assembly GCA_038373885.1. Classification (NCBI taxonomy): domain Eukaryota; kingdom Metazoa; phylum Arthropoda; class Arachnida; order Araneae; family Cheiracanthiidae; genus Cheiracanthium; species Cheiracanthium punctorium. Next base: position 426,133 of record JAWZYV010013941.1, read on the forward strand.
GTTAATTAATTAAATGAAAAGGCAACATGTTTACATGGTAATCGTACTTACAAGTGCTGTGCATTAGTACACTGCGCCTAGGGAATGCAATCCCGCACTGTTTTTCGCTTCCCGGGATTGCGGGATTGGTTGATCCCGCGGGATCCCGCAATTCCGCGGTATTAATATTTCATTCAACTAAAAATTGATTTCGATAGAGAAAAATGGGAAAAAGTAAGATTGCAAGCTACTATGACATTTCACCTTAACAATAATACTTTTATCTTATTTGATAATTAATACAATACATTACATAAATATGAAAATTATAGTCATGTATTCATAAATATATACTGTAATTTCTTAGTTGCTAAAAAAGAAGAATGTAAAAAAGACAACGTAAAGAGGAACTCATCTTAATAGTTTTCGTCTAATTTTGATAGAGAATACAAAAGCGCTTTACAAAGGAATTTTTACTTTCCGAACATGTACCATGTAAGGAAAGTATTGTAATCATGAAAAAATTCGACTTCGAGATTTTGGAGTTTTTACACGTTTTGAGGGCTTCTGAATCCATTTATGCTATTTTTACGAGATGTATGTATGTATGTGTGTATGTGTGTGTGTGTGTGTGTGTGTGTGTGTGTATGTGTGTTTGTGTGTATGTGAGTGAACACGATAGCTCCTGAACGGAGCATTCGATTGAGCTCAAATTGGATATATATGTCATAAACCACCGTCGCAAGACCGGTATTGATTTGGGTGTGTATAGGACTTATAGTTTTTCTACAGGGCTACGACAAAGATTTCTTTTACATTATGGCCTATGGGGGGAATTTCTTGAAAGTGCGCTAGCGTTTAAACGGTAGATTCAATTGAGCTGAAATTGGGTATATATGTTATAAACCACCGTTGCAAGACCGGTATTGATTTTGGTGTGTATAGGACTTATAGTTTTTCTACAGGGCTACGACAAAGATTTCTTTTACATTATGGCCTATGGGGGGAATTCTTGAAAGTGCGCTAGCGTTTAAACGGTAGATTCGATTGAGCTCAAATTGGGCATACATGTTATAAACCACCGTTGCAAGACCGGTATTGATTTTGGTGTGTATAGGACTTATAGTTCTCCTAAAGGGCTACGACAAAACTTTCTTTTATGTTATGGCATAATGGCATATGGGGTGAAATTCTTGAAAGTGCGCAAGCGTATAAACGGTGCATTCGATTGAGTTTCAATTTGGTATATGTGTTTGAATTATTCATCGATTAAAATTTATTTAAGTGCTTGGTCATGATCTTAATCGTAAGTGTTCGGAAAGTCGAGTGGAGTCACTCCAGATTTTTTTCTTTGTATGAAATCCTGAAAGATACATACATTTTTTTTAGCGGTTAACTGAAGTTCACCTTTTAAAGATATCACTAGTTTGGGCGGCAACATGGTCGTTAATGGAGGGGGGAGGACAAGTCAAGGGTCCTATCCCAGACATACAATATTTAGTGTGGAAGCACTTCTGCGTTATACCAGTACGTAAATCATAACAATATGGGAGCTATGGGGGACTAAGGCACCTACCTGCCAATAGGTATCAGCGCCCAAGATCTCTGGTTCTTATTGTTCATCTTATGCAAAACTTTTTGGCCAATGGATGATCGGGAACGAGGCTTGAAATTGTAATAAAAATAATTTATTTTTCAGTTCCAATCCCGCGGGACTTCCCGCAAATATTTGTGCGGGATCCCGCGGGATGGGATTGCATTCCCTAACTGCGCCTACACTAGCATCACACAGGGAAGGAAGGCGGTACCATTTTGAGAATCGCAGTCCTTTTCCTCTAGATTTTATTTTCTGAAATTCTGAGAGCGATTCGGATAGTCGGAGTTCGGATAATTAGAGTTATACTGCAATAGATATTTATTCGTATATGAAGTATTATGTAAACTATTTTATTCGATACATGACTTTGAATGCCGTTCAGCATAGGTTCTAACAGTATTACCCAAGTTTTTCAATGCGAAAAAGCAGAAAGGCAACCTATAAACACACACGCACACATATTTATTTCAAAAAAGTTGAATGTTAAGAGGATAAAAATTAATTTGATTATGAGTTTTATCGACCACAAATACTTAATTTGTCAATACTTTTTTTTTTCGAAATTTATATAGCTGAAAACAACTTTTAGGATATCATTTACCTTTAAAAGTGTCTTGATAGTCTTCCTTTATGGATGACAACTTTTTATTCGAAAATTTATTTGAAAATGCGTTTTCTACTTGTCGTTTTTAATGTAATAGGTTTTTGAAAAATAATTATCAGATTGCTCTTTGATTTCAGTTGCGAGAATTGTGTCAGGTGTGAAGAGGTAATAAAAAAATTTTTTTAATTAAGAGCAGACCTGGACATTGAATCCAAAAGAAAGACATTCGGGAAGGGTTTAGTTTACACTTTCGTAGATTTATGCAACATTTTTTCCAGTATTTCTAAATCCCTATTTCACAGCTTTTCACAGCATTGAAGAGCTCTGTGCTGCTGAATGAGTGCCACTCGCAGATTACTGTATCATTATTAAATCATCAGAAGCGCATAATTAGAATTATTTATTCCCTCTTACTCATTTCATATCCTCAAATGAAAGCGTATTTCTCTTTCTTATCGCCTCCAAAATAAAATACTCAAAACGAAACGAACATTATATAAACTATGAAGCGAAAAAAAAATTGTTCCTGTTAGTTGTTAATGGAGATCAGTCAAAGGAATGTTTTCTAATATGCTAAATATTTTCCCGGTTCGCGTGGCAGTTCAAGCTGAAGAAAATATTAGACATCATTCTACGCAGAAATATAGCGCTTCGCATTCTGGGAAATATTTGCAGATAGCTTGGGAAAATAAAGGCTTGCTGCCAACTAATAAAACATAAATAAAATAGAACAGATGCGAAATAAAGGTCACACAGTGAATAGCCTGTATTCAAACGTTAATAAATAATAAATGACACAGAATAATAATAATAATAATAATAATAATAATAATAGTAAATATCATAAAAGAAATAAATATCATTAAAAAATGTGCAAGTTTGTTTTTGATGTCTGATTAACTTTTCTTTAAAATAAAGACACGATCTAACAAAATTAAATCTGACCTTTAAAAATTCTATTGCAATCGACTAAGCTTCTTTAAGTATAGGTCTTCTTTAGGTCTTAGGTATTATATAATCGACTAAGCTTCTTTTGCTAAAAGAAAATCACCGACACAAAGATATTTTACATGGAAACTAGTAAAGTGTACAGACATTGTTCAAAAAAAAAGTTTAGAATACATTTAAATCTAAAATCCACAAATGGCTTGTTCTTTTGTCGAGGAACATTGTTAAGAGAAAAAACAAATTTTAGAAAATTATCTAAAAAAGTGATTTGACTTGACATGAGAGAGAGACATTATTGAGATCTGTGGCTCTTTGGCCTTTATCTCAGTTGTTCCTAATTACAAGTTCATTTATTTTAAAGTACCAATTTACAGCACAATAATTGGACGAATACAAACAGACAGGGGGTTGAGTGAGAATCGAATCTACGGCCGTACGCTTATGCGATTGGTGTGGAACAGTGGCGTAGCCAGAAATTTTTCATAGGGGGGGTAAAGGGGGTTACGACTACTGCAACTCACATATATGGATACATGTGTGTGATAAGGGAGTGAAGAACATACATTTTGTATGGCAAAAAATTCCTCATGGGGGGGTTATGATCCCCTAACACCCCCCCTTGGCTACGCCTCTGGTGTGGAAGAGAACAGCCTCCAAGCCACCGCTCACTCCTCTATTATAAGCGAGATACGATATTTTAATTTTTTATACACAATTGTTGATAAATTTTACATTTAAATTATATCTTTACAACTATTGATTCAACAATATTACTTGAAATTCATTCGGACCAATCCAAGTGAAATAGATGAACGAATCTGAGTCGATAAATATAGTTAGTCCATATGGACTTTACTATATTGAAAGCTTTTCGGGCGTCCCTGTAAATAAACCTAGTCGATTGCAATAGATAAATGAGGATTACAACAACATGTTAGAACAGTCTAAATACGAGAAATTTCGACTTTCTGAAGCTAATCGAAGCTAATCGTATATACAGACTAAGTTATGCAAGTTAAGTAAATGCAGACGTAGATACGAAATTGGTCTGAATGGATTATACACCCATGCACACGTAAGTACAGACGTCACGTAGAAACTTGTCAAAGTAAATTCAGATATTTTCTATACTGATACTCAAAATCTCAGTAATAAATATTTCTCTCAAAATCTCAGAAATAAAAGGTAAAAATTCCTTTACTTTGTATAATTAAAATAATAATAACAATAATGCTTGTCATTAAAAACAATATATGAGTGCTAGAAGGTGAAAACAAATGCTTGTCTCCAAGTTACATTGCAAGAAATACCTGTAATTTTACCACAGATATTGCTGTAAAATAACACAGCACAAGTGCTGCAGCTTTGGAGTGAAAAACTATGGGTTGTAGAAATCTTGTACAGCATATTGACAATTGACACAGTCTTTACATCATGTTGGCGTTACGTTGGCGTTGTGCTGTAATCTAGGAAAATATTTTTTTCAGTGTATAAATAAAAATCTAAAAAATTCCTTCTTGCTCTAAAGAAAAGTAGAGAGTATTAAATTTATAAAACTGACTCAATAAATAACCAAACACATGACTTGTATGGTATTTTTTTAGAGTGAGAATTGAGGCATTTCCTTACTATTTGAGTTACAGTGGTGACCAGATTTTTGAACATAGAATTCCTGACATGTCCTCAATTCTGAAACAAAATTGAGGATATTTTATAATTAATGAAATAATTAACAGCAATCTAATTAAAAAACATTAACAGCAATCTAATTAAAATTCTGTTAGAGATAAGTGGGCAGGTTAAAATGAAAAAAAATGTTCAAAATAAGGTCAGCTATAAGACTTCGTTAAGAAAAAATTCCTCTCGTTAGTTTTCAAAAAATTACACTTTTTTAAATTTTTATACGACCCCGTACGAAACAATTCCCAGTTAGTAAAATGTGCCCCATACACTAAGAGGTGACATATAAAATTTGAGAACTATACCTTAAAAAGTGTCAGAGATATGGAAATAAATACAACGTTGACTTAAACCACTTTTTAAGCTCTCGAAGCAAAAACATCACTCGAATGATCGCATTTCAAGGGTCGTACAGAAATCACGAAAGAAAATCTTTTTTCTCCACTCTAGCAATAAACGTTTACATACAAAATCATGTATAGTCTCGTATTATCTTTAATTAAAGATATCTCTGCGACTCCGTATGAAATTTGGTTCATCACCTCATTAGTGTCTGGGGGCATATTTTACTAATGGGGAATTTGTCGTATACAAATTTAAAGAGTGTAACTTTTTGAAAATTAACAGGAGAATTTTTTTTTAACGGAGTCTTTATTTCCGACCTTATTTTGAACATATTTTTCAATTGACACTCTCCCCTTATTATATATATATACAGGGTGGCCATAATTAAACTGTAAGTGTTCAAAGGGTGCTGGAGAGAAAACTACCGAGAACATTCCAGTGAAATTTGGTATCTACACGTTTCAGAACATGCGCAAGTCAAATATGCAGAAAAAAAATTCGACATTTTCACTCGATAGATGGCGCTGTACCGTATTTCAAAGCTCACCGGTGGCCTATGCAACTTCCAAAACCGACAGACAGAGCATAGTGACATTCTAAGAGGCATATAAACAATATAAAACATCATTTACAATTTATCCAAATTCCATACAATTCGCTTCAGTAATTAAATTTTTACAGTAACATGTAATCAAAAATTAACGTAAATTAAGATCACAAATTAAACAATTCATAAAGACGCTTTGGAAAACAATTAAACCATTATTTATTCTCATTGGACCTCTTCTTAATCGTTTCATACGCCGGTATTCTTTCAGAGTAGCTGAATAATGGCTACCATTCTGATAGAATATCTTCACTAACAATGCACGTTCCTTCTTAATCAGAGTCGTGAATGACCATTACTCAATGTGGTCCTGTTTTTACACTGTTCGATGGGCTTAAAATTTGCATATATGACGTCCATAAGTATTGAAACACGATATAGCGCCATCTATCGGGTGAAAAATGGCAATTTTTATTATTGCATATTTGACTTGCGCATGTTCTGAAACGTGTAGATACCCAATTTCACTGGAATATTCCTGGTAGTTTTCTCTCCAGCACCCCTTGAACACTTGCAGTTTAATTATGGCCACCCTGTATATTAATTATACAGGGTGTCCAGCCTTAATGTGACCCAATAGCTAATTCCCGAACCATTCGGTTTAGATATGCACTTCCAATTTGAAAAATGTTTTAAAAAAGGTAAAGAATGTTTTTACGTGCTTTTCGAACCAAAAAACCCATTTAGAAAAAAATTACAAAAATTAAATTTTTATACGGTCCCCAGGTCCTATCACTGATATTTAGGAAAAGATGCAGTACACAAAAACAAAGTAAACACAAAAAGTTTCATTTTATTACGATAAAAACTGGCCAAGTTATGGAACTTTGAAAATCATACATTTCATCCATTTTCTCGGCCGATTTCAAGAAGCTAGTAAGGGACCGTCTCCAAAGTGAAATTAATTGGAACTCTGCCCGGAAACTTTCGCTCTTCCACGTCACTCTTATGTAAATCGTTTTTAAATTTAAAAGTACACACATTACGTTAATATTACAATAATTGAGTACTTAAGAAACAAAATTTATTCTGTGTACGTGTAAAACATAGATAAAATAAAATATTTTGGACGAAGAAAACTTTTCAAAAGCAGTTCCAAAAAAATAGGCTTATTTGCCTGCGGCTTCAGACTGATTTGCTGCGATACTGATCATGGCGAACGTTAAAAATCTGTTGTGTAGTCGCTTGCAATTGCATACAGCCGTATTCTAATATTACGAATTCTAGTATGGGAGAACGAGATGTATACAACTGGTCTCCAGGCATTTCCTGGCAGAGTTCCAATTAATTTCACTTTGGAGACGGTCCCTTAACTAGCTTCTTGAAATTGGCCGAGAAAATGGATGAAATGTATGATTTTCAAAGTTCCATAACTTGGTCAGTTTTTATCGTAATAAAATGAAACTTTTTGTGTTTACTTTGTTTTTGTGTACTGCATCTTTTCCTAAATATCAGTGATAGGACCTGGGGACCGTATAAAAATTTAATTTTTGTAATTTTTTTCTAAATGGGTTTTTTGGTTCGAAAAGCACGTAAAAACATTCTTTACCTTTTTTAAAACATTTTTCAAATTGGAAGTGCATATCTAAACCGAATGGTTCGGGAATTAGCTATTGGGTCACATTAAGGCTGGACACCCTGTATATATGTGTATGCGTCAAAAGCAAATTTTTCGAGAATTAATTCAGACTTTAATTCAGAAACGAATTAAAGTTTATGCTAGCTTTTTTTTTTCACTTGTTTTGCTTAGAAAACGCTTTGAATAAAAGTTGCAAGCAAATAATGAGACGAAAGATTTATTCCTGACACTCTAAAGTAGCGCCGAGGAAGATCTATTGTAATAAGTAATATTTTGCAATTTTTTTTAAATATTACTCCATCCCCGCGTACCGATTTTAGGTGAAGGAAACATCATCTATCATTTCACCAGGGAAAAAAAAAATAAAAAAGAGTGCTCCTTCCCCATTCAAGGCAATCTTCACGGGCGAGCCAGGGAAAATAAATGTTTATCGCCTAGTGATAAAAGAAAAAAAAGAAGAGAAAAAGCATACATGGGGGAGAGAAGGACCAGGCCTGTCCCGAAGCAAAATGGCCAGTATTGAAATTTATAAAATTGGCGTAATAAATAACCATAGAGGCGAAGTGCATGGTAATTTTTACGCTGGGATTGGCGATATTTCTTTCCCGCGTTTCCGATACAACGGATAAAATTTTGATTTTTTTTTCCCGGAAAATTGCAGTTTGACACGATTGAGAAGATTTTCGAACATTTAGAATTCGGCTAACCCGTCTAATTAATCTGATCGCTATGTGTATTTAAGTTTTTTTTTTTTTTAAACAGCGTAAGATTATGTTAACCTTTTACAGGCCAATGTTTCCAATCGGAAACATCCAATAAAAAATTAATTCAAAAATTATATTTGATCAGTATTGACTTGAAAATATGAGCAGCTATAGATAAAAGATTACTTTTTACTTTCCGAACATGTGCCATGTAAGATAAGTATTGTAATCATGAAAATCGTTCGACTTCGAGATTTTGGTGTATTGACACGTTTTGAGGTCTTCTGAATTCATTGATGCTATTTTTACGAGATGTGTGTGTTTGTGTGTGTCTGCGTATTTGTGTGTATGTGAGTGAACACTATAGCTCCTAAATGGGGCATCCGATTGAGCTCAAATTGGGTATATATGTTATAAACCACCATCGTAAGACCGGTATTGATTTTCATGTGTATAAGTCTTATGGTTTTTCTACAGGGATACGACAAAGATTTCTTTTACATTGTGGCCTATGGGGAGAAATTATTGAAAGTGCGCTAGCGTTTAAACGGCGCATTCGATTGAGCTTCCATTTGGTATATATGTTTGAATTATTCATCGATTAAAATTTATTTAAATGCTTAGTAATGATCTTAATCGTAAGTGTTCGTAAAGTTGAGTGGAGTCACTCCAGAATTGTTTTAAATAGAAGTTGCATTTCTATCATGAGTGGGGAAACTGGACAAAAAATTCATAAAAATAGTCATTTTCATACATTTTTACAGAGCTCTCTTCATACACCCACTCCCGCCTTCAAACTTGGTTCATATCTTTACTTAATTTTTTTTTTTTAAAGTAAATCCTTCATTAACCATTTAACGCACAGTGTTCCCGCTCTGGGAACACCCAACTCTGACGTTTTGACTGTTGCCAGTCACCAAGAATAGATTGGATTTCTATAAAAATAGTTGCGGGTGACAGAGCTCCACGAGAATCCTTTACTTATTAGCACGTCCTTTACCGTAAAAAAAAATTGTCACGATTCTTTTTAACAGCACTGACATCTGCTGAAAAATGGAAGAAAGCGAGAACAGCCGGATAGACTGCCCCATGCTGAAAAAAGGGCAGCCGTTGCCATCACTCGACTTAACGACCAGCAAGAGGGCGGACGATCGAAACGTCCATCGCGTGCCACAGATCGAGAGACCCTTTTTTGACGACAGCTACCTGTGCGCGCACAGCCAGCTGTCGATGAACGTTTCGATCGTCCGCCCTCTTGCTGGTCATTAAGCCGAGCGATGGCAACGACTGCCTTTTTTTCAGCATTGCGAAAGGGTTGCGCCTTAAAGGGTTAAAGCTGTTCAAAAGACGAGTGACGACGATCGCTCTACAGATAGAGAGCAAAAAAAAAAAAAAAAAAAAAAAAAAAAAAAAAACTGTTGTTAAAAAGTTAAAAACCAAACGTAATTTTGTAAGTAACGCACACATATACAGGTTGTTTCTCGAAATCACAGACCTCGTCTTATATTCACTAAATATTGATCGGTGGCATATACAGGGTGTTCTGAAAATAACGCTCCCTTATTATGATAACACTATAATGTATTGACTTGTTTCACAGGTGTTTGAAGAGCTGCTCTGCTTGGAAGAAAGAATAGCCATTGTTTCTTGGAAACCGGTTCATAAAACATATGAAGAGGTGCGTCCATCGAAAACACCGAAAACAGCCACCAGCAAGGGCCAATATCAGGCTACTGGTGAACAAATTCAATCATTCGTCAACTGGACCATCGAAAATACCGAAAACAGCTACCAGCAAGGGCCAATAGGAGACAAATTGTGAACAAATCCAATCATTTGTCAGGTTTACCATCGAAAATACCAAAATTAGCCACCAACAAGGTCCAATATGAGGCTATTGGTGTTCAAATCCAATCAATCGTCAGCTGTACCATCGAAAATGCCGAAAACAGCCATCAACAAGGGCCAATATCAGGCTACTGGTGAACAATTGCAATCATTCGTCAGCTGTACCATCGAAAATGCCGAAAACAGCCACCAACAAGGGCCAATATGAGGTTACTGGTGAACAATTTCAATCATTCGTCAGCTGTACCATCGAAAATGCCGAAAACAGCCACCAACAATGGCCAATGTCAGGCTACTGGTGAAGAAATTCAATCATTCGTCAGCTGTACAATCGAAAATTCCGAAAACAGCCACCAACAAGGGTCAATATCAGGGTACTGGTGAACAAATTCTATCATTCGTCAGCTGTACCATCGAAAATACCGAAAACAGCTACCAACAAGGGCCAATATTAGGCTACTGGTGAGCAAATTCAAACGAACCGGTAGCATGGCGCATGAAAATCGTCTTGGGCGACCATCAACATGTGACGCTACCGGTTCATTTGTATTTGTTCATCAGTAACCTGTTATTGGAACTTGTTGGCTGTGTTCGGTATTTTCGATGGTACAGCTGAAGCTCCTCTTCATATGTTTTATGACCCAGTTTCCAGTGAACAATGGCTATTCTTTCTTCTAAGGAGAGCATCTTTTCAAACACCTGTGGAAGAAGTCAATACATCAGTGTTTTCATAAAAATAGATTGTTACGTTTGGAACACCCTGTACAATAAAGATACGTAAAAAAAAGATACAGAATTTTATGGTATTGATTAAAATTTTTAAGGGATTCGATCTAAATAAATACAAAATTTAAATATTTATACAAACCTCATACAAAAGAAATTTCCCAATTAGTATAATGTGCCTCGTATATTAATTAGTTGATATAAAAAACTCGAGCATTTTATCCTAAAAAAAGAGATCTTCTAGATCTGTGGCACAGCGATGAAAACGTTTCACGATGACGTTCTCGCCCCTCTTGCTGGTCGTTAAGTCGAGCGATGGCAACGGCTGCCTTTTCTTCAGCATTGGGCAATCTATCCAGCTGTTCTCGCATTCTTCCATTTTTCAGCAGATGTCAGTGCTGTTAAAAAGAATCGTGACCATTTTTTTACGGGAAAGGACGTGTTAAAAAGTAAAGGATCCTCGCGGCGCTAGGTCACCCGCAATATTTTTTTAGAAATCCTTATCTATTCTTCGTGACTGGCAACAGTCAAAACGTCAGAGTTGGGTGTTCCCAGAGCGGGAACACTGCGCGTTAACGGGTTAAAATAAGGTAGGAAAAAAGACTAAGACCAAGAAAAAATTCGTCTTGTTTTATTTTCAAAAATTGCCCTTTTAAATTTGTATACGACCCCCCGCAAGAAAAAAATACCGTGAGTAAGATGTGCCCCATACAATAACGAGGTGATGTACACAATTTCAGGCTTTCATCGTAAAACGTCTCAGATATACCTCTAAAAAAAGATGATCTGTTCTATGCATGATTTTGAATGCAAAAGGTTTATTGCTAGAGCGAGAAAAAATTTATTTTCTTCCGTCATTTCTGTACAACCTCTGAAATGCGATTATTTGACTCTATTTTTTCCCTTTGACAGCCATTGAAAAGTGGTTTAAGTCAGCCTATGTTTATCTTCATATCTCTGACACTTTTTAGGATATAATTCTCACACTTTGAAATCACCTTATTAGTGTATGCAGAACATTTTACTAACTGGGAATTTTTTCTACAAATACGAATTTAAAAGTAACATTTTTTTTTTTAATTAACGGGAGGAGTTTTCCGTAGCGTAACTTTATCAGGACTTTATTTTCAACATTTTTTTCGATTTACATTGCCCACTTATCTCTAATAGATATAGAATTAAAAAGGCTTTTTGGGACACTCTGTTTATAGTTGTGAGGTACTAACAAACTTTTTTTTTCTTAGTTTTAAAAGGTTATTTCTTTGTACTAATGCATTGTGGATGATGTGTAATGGAAAAAAATAAACATGTTTAAAAACAAATGCTCTTGATAAAATATTTTCAGCCAAAAATCAATGAAAGTTTTTCTTTTTAAAAAAGTATCCTCCAGAGACTCTTACAAAGCTATTTATCAAGGAGCTTTCTTTCCAATAATAACCCGTGTGTCTTTTGCTAATGTTTATTGATTGCTCCTGAACATAAATTTTCTTCCATATTCCACATTCGTTTCAGTTTTCCATGGAAGAATGAAAGTAAAAAGCTGTTCGTATGGTCATTAGTATTGTAGTGAAGGAAACCTCCGATAGTTTTTAATGTTACAAAATCGATGACCTGGACAATACGTAATCCAAACTAGAAGCAAATGAGCTTTTCTTTTGTTTTGAGTTTTTTATGTGCGTCGAATTTGCACTTAGGTCTGTGCGTTGCATAGCTCTAGTATCTTTTCTTTTTTTTTTTTCATATTAATTCTGCTGTGATTTATTTTACATAATGAAATATTATGTTAGGATTTTTTCAGTTTGAGTGTATCGTATTATGACAAGCCTATTCGATGGGCATCTACCTTTGGGGGGGGGGGGGGGTTGCTGTCTTGGGCTAAGGACTTTTTAACCCTTTGAGGCGCAACCCTTTCCCAATGCTGAAAAAAGGGCAGCCGTTGCCATCGCTCGACTTAACTATCAGCAAGATGGCGGACGATCGAAACGTTCATCGCGTGCCACAGATCCAGAGACTCTTTTTTGACGACAGCTGGCTGTGCCGGGCACAGCCAGCTGTCGTCATTTATGTTTGAAAATCTTTTAACTACTAGTCTTAACCAACCACCACCTATGTGCTGTATGTGTTCCTTTCCCTAAATGTCTTGGTATTCATAGAAATCCCCAAATGTTCCCTGTTACAATGATTTAACCCTTTGAGGCGCAACCCTTTCCCAATGCCGAATAAAGGACAGCCGCTGCCATTGCTCGACTTAACGACCAGCAAGATGGCAGACGATCGAACCGTTCATTGCGTGCCACAGATCTAGAGACCCTTTATTGACGACTGTTAAAAAAGGGTCTCTAGACCTGTGGCACGCGATGAACGTTTCGATCATCCGCCATCTTGCTGGTAGTTAAGTCGAGCGATGGCAACGGCTGCCCTTTTTTCAGCATTGGGCAATCCATCCAGCTGTTTTTGCCTTCTTCCATTTTTCAGCAGATGTCAGTGCTGTTAAAAATAATCGTGACCATTTTTTTTTTTACGGAAAACGACGTGCTTAAAAAGTAAAGAATTCTCGTGGAGCTATGTCACCCGCAACTATTTTTATAGAAATCAAATGTATTCTTCGTGACTGGCAACAGTCAAAACGTCAGAGTTGGGTGTTCCCAGAGCGGGATCACTGCGCGTTAAAGGGTTAAGGGATTCTAACGGTCATTTACCTTACGTCTGGAGAAACCTGCCCAAAACTCCAGGCCGTTAGATCGACAGCCACGCGGTAGTCCCGAACACGAGGCTTTCACACATCTATCATATTCAGTGTCTTATTTTTCAGCTTGATTTAGAATACAAAAACGAACCTAGTGTTGTTTTTTTTTAGAAGTGTTCATTTTTACCTTCCTCGTACGAAAGTAATTGTGATTGTTAACAATATCGGTATTCTGATTTCGATGGGAAAGCATATTTTGACCATCCCTGAATCCTTTTTGGCGCATAAGTGCGTGACGCCTGTGCGTACGTGTGCATGCACGTATTACGCATAGCTCGAAAACGATTGCCCGATGAATGTTGAAATTTTCTATTTATGACTGTTGTAACATTCAGTTCTGTGCCTCCCTTTTTGAATGAAATCGGCAGGGTAGTTCATCTACAGGATCGCCCAAAAGACTTTCAATACATTAAAGTCTATGGACAGTCATTTTTTTCAAACTGCATTTCGGATTAGTTCATCCGTTTGAAGGAATACAAAATTAATATATATTACTGAAATTTAAATGAAATAGATAAAAAATATGATATTTTAATTAGCCTGCAAAGAAGTCCTGTGGTATCCAGATCAGAATTTTTAAATGAAGTGATAGTATTTTGAAGAAACACCTCACGATCATCATTTTAAATCAATTTACTACGGATAAACCATTAATAGTTTGTAGTCCATTTTTTCTATATCGTATCTTACAGCGTTTATTTCCGTATTCCTAAAATACGTCCAGGGACATAGCCGGAGGGTGGAGCATGAGAGTAGGGGCTTTTCTCCGAATTTTTGTTTTATTTGGATGTCAATAAATAAAGCATCTAGGTGAGAAATTATACCTTTTTCTTTTTTTGGGAACCCCTCCGAAATTTTGGTTAATCGGATGTCCAAAAAAAAAAAAAAAAATAAAATAAAAGCATCTTTGTGAGAAATTCTACTCCTTTCACGTTTTGGGCACTCCCCGAAATTTTGAATTTCCTTTAATTGGGTGTCAATAAATAAGCATTTTTGTGTGAAATTCTACCTTTTTCACTTTATGGACATCCCCGAATTTTTTTTTTTTCTCGCTACGTCCCTGTCTCAGTCAACTCGTATATAAGATGTTCTTGAACTGTGGTCCGTGGACCACTGGAGTACTCGAAATTTTGAAAAATCTTTGCAAACAGTTCAAGAAAACGATGGAAAGCTAAGATGCACTGAACAATAAAAAATAAACACAGTATATTATTATGCTCTGATTCGTATATAACTTGTGTGGTTTTCATGATTTTTCTAAAATCATAATACTTTTAAGTAATAATTATTATTAATTATAATTTTTAAATTTATTAATTATTTAGTATTTACATTATTATTTAAAATTTTGTCTGAAGTTGACTTTTTTTCATATTTCCATGTAAAAAAAAAAAGTCGATTTTTTTCTTCAAAGTCAAACATTGGCGCAACAGCCCCTCTGCGGGGCCAAGGCCTGCGCTGCCCAACCGCGCCTTCGCGACCATAGGCTCTGGGGTGCGGATGCATATGCCTCGGCCAGGTGGTCAGCCTGACGTGAAGTCCCCAGTGTTTGACCCCAAGCAAGCTTGATCCTTATTTTATCGACCCACTCAAGGGATGAAAGGCTGAGTCGACCTTGCCCAGCCCGGGATTCGAACGCCGGACCTGTGGGACGGCAGCGCGGTGCGGTAACCATTACACCACTGGGCTTGACTTTTTTCTTCATATTTCTATTATTTAATTATTATTATTATTAATTATTTATTATTTAAATTTTTGCCAGAAGTTGAATTTTTTTCATATTTCTAAACCTAAGTTGATTAGGCAGCAACAATATACGACTTATATTTTCACCTTTCTTTACTATAACGTTGTCAGGAGATTACTAAACCAGAAATTGAATTTCGGGAACAACGTAAAACGCCTAGGGTTGGGTTGGGGTTCGGGAAACAAAAAAAAAAAAAAAAAAAAAAAAAACCTTTTCAAGTGGGGGGTCTTTGGTAAGTTTTAAGAACCTCTGATTCTATATTAATCCTGTTAAACATCTAAACATGAGTAACGGAATAGGCAAAGCGTATGTGTTGTCAGTCACGTGTTTATTAAGAAAAGAAAATCTGAAGTGTTAAATAAACTTATTGTTTTTCTTAAGGATACAGCAAATCATCAACTAATGATGTATTCTTTTAAAGTCGGTTTATTAAAAAAAAATATTAAGGATTTTAAAATTCTATTTTTGTGCTATTATAATTTATTCATATAACTATTATTCATTAGAAAAAGGAAAAAGTATGCATACGTTATCTAAAAGTAGACAAAATATGATTAAAAATTTGTGTATACATTCATTTTTAACGGTTCATCAATAAAAAATGTACAGGATTTTTTTTTTCTTCTGTAGCTTTATTATTTTTACTCTCATACTTCCTTTATCCTAATAATGATGTGATTTGATAGTTTTTGTTCACAATGCATCATCTCTCTCTTCTTGATGTATGTCTACATTTTTGTATGTCCATATGTTCTTTGTATACTTTTTTTCCATCGCTGATAAGGAATAAAAGCAAAAGAAGAAAATCTATATTCTCTTTTGAAAAATGGAGCTCGCTTATTTATACTGGGCGAGGTGGGCAAACTGATGAAATCTATAAAGCACCAGCATGATTGCGTAGCAAACATTTTTTTATTAATATTTCAGTTATCTTTTTTTCAGGCGTCTTTTCGGAAAGAAAAAAATTGTTAAGCGTTATCGTTCAAACAACCTCAGGCATTGAGATAGCTTCTTTTGTATCAGTTTATTAATTATGAAATATTATTGAAAATATGCGTACGTCAAGAAGGCCATTTTAAAATGTGAATGAAGTAAGATAGATAGATTCCCGGTACTTTCGATTTTTAATGATTATAAAATACAATTGAAACACGAGATAATTTATATTCCTTGGTGAAACCGAACTTTTTTATTCTCTGTATACTGTTGAATAAAATTACATGATATGTGATGCCTTAAAACTATATGATTAACTTTACTTTATGATACGATTAGGCTCATAATATTTTTAATTTTTAAAGATAAAAAAATATTACAAAATAAAGATTGTTACTGTTATGCACACATATTAAATAATTTTTCATTCATTTCCATTCAAATAAATTATAAAACTTATAAAAAACTTTATGTAAGTGTCACAATCAAGTAAAAATATTTTCTGGTTTTCAAATTATCGTACTTAAAAACAGTCTCAGAAGGAACTAAAATTAATCATACAATAGTAAAGTTTACGCTTGTAAAAAGGAAACTCCATCCAAAATTTGAAAAGTTTCCACTTAGTGGATTTGCTTCTCTGGTTGATTTTGCTGTATTTATAATTAGACAATAATCAGAGTACAAATGTTTTTTTTTACCGTATTACTCTCTTTAATAGATAAAATTTACTGGTACGTTATTTTTATTTTATTTTTTAATGACTATGTCATTTTATCTCTCACCCCCTTTATTGAAAATTGCCCAAAAAAAATGTGTCCCAATACATATATTTAAATACTATTAATCCACAACCGTTTTAATCTATTGTTACAATATTTCGTAAGCTGTAGAATATGCATCCCATTTATTTTTTACATATATTTAAATACTATTAGTTCACAACAGCTCTAGTCTATTGTTACACTATTTCGTAAGCTGTATAATATGCATCCCATGTATTTTTCTATAAATAGGTTACAATCCTAAAAATTTCAACATAGGGTTATCAGGCGAACTACACGAAAGATGAGAGATAAAATGACATAGTCAATGAATATCGTTTTAATATGGCAATAATGAAACTAAAAAATTAGGGAGGTTCAGAGGGGTCTCCCCTTACGAGACTCGAACAGCCAAGTTTTATATTTTTTTTTATTACTTTTTTTAGAATCCACGGTAGTTCAAAATAAAATCGCAGAAAAAAAAATATGTCGAAGACATAGATGAGATTTGCTGTAATCAATTTTGGTATGTTTTGATATTTTTCTATAGTTTCTAAAGTAGAATTATATTTACGAAACATTAATGACAGATGTCAGCCAGCTTTCTTTTAGTTAGATTTGATTACGTAATACTCTTAGAGCAAAAATAAATTATTTTGATGCATTTATAACATTCCACCTCCCACCAAAAATATTAAAATTATGCTATTAAGAAATTAATAAGTCATTTATAATAAACATAACTAATATGCGTTGCTATCAAAATTATTAATACTAGTCTCCTATGCGGCCAGCTTCGCCGCCCCATATGCCTTACTGTTCTTTATACTCAGTGCAGTGTTGACTCAATTTCAGGACTCATTTCAATGAAAATCATGTTTCTTTATTTTAACAGCATATGTCATAAAATTTATTTATTTTAGGGTTGCTACACATTTCGAGTGTCCTCATAAAAGCCGATGTTGAAACAGCAAATTACTAAAATGTGCTTTAGCCCAATGCATTTTAGACGGGCGATGAATGCGCCAAGTATAGTAAGCTGCGAAAAAGTCCGAAAGACCTTGCATTTTTGGGTATCCATTACTATTATTTTGTAATCTGGCTACTACGTGACATATGCTTGCTGTATTGGACGTCATTGTACTGTTAATTTGAATTTTCGCGCATTTTTTATTGTTATTGCACTCATGTTTACATCTTGCTGTTGCCGTTCGCAGCATGAAAATATCGTCCATTTTAGTACAGCATACGTTAACGCATTATATATAAGTAGATGACATACTATTGTTCGTAAATAACTATAGAGAATATTTTTTTCTGAAACTTTGATTTCTTAATAAAGTTTGCAAATACAGTAAAATTAGAAAATAATGTATAGTGCACTAAAAAATGTTTTAATTTCTCCCTCTAGAAAAACTTTTCTATTGTAATAGTAATCATACTTTAAATATAAGGTTTGTTTTAAAATCCTTATAAGAATTCTTAGCGTATTCATTAACCATTCAAGGAATTTTATTTACTCCAAACTTCCTAAATTGCGATTAATCAACCTATCATTTATTTTCTTAATAACTAGAGATAATAACTAGAACTTAATAACTAGAGAGATGTTGCACTAGCATTTGTTTTATGCAAATTTTCGTTCCGTTTATGTTTATTGATTATAAATCGACTGATCGGTTTGTGTGTTATAACAAACCTACTCGAGGGGCATATGTCTATATATATATTGTTTGTTTGTTTGTGGGATTACGACCAATTAGCTCCGAGTGGGCTCTAGATCGAAGGGTGGGGTGCCCTCCGTGGGGGTCTTTCTAAGGGGTCCTAACCCGTATTTACGCAAAGTTTCGGAGAAAACCACGGAAAACTCCGAACAGTTAGGTCGACGGACGCACGATGGGACCCGAACACGAGGGCTTCACACTTCGCCCGTCTACCATTTCCAGTGATATAACCACTGTGCCATGGTGAGGCTCTATATATATAAATTTCCCTGCAAGCTTATTTTGACAACATTAAATAATATTCCAATCCACCAAGTAATTTTTAGATTATCATTTTACGGTGTAACATTCAACACTTAACTAAAGAAAATTCTTAATTTTCTTTTGGTGTAATTATAAAAGGATTTTGACTGAAAAATCTATTGATCAGGTTAGAAAACTTACGTAATACATAGATGACATAATTTTGGATAATCATTGAAATCATTTTCTCTCGAAAATTATTCTCCTTTTTTTATTCTCTTTCAATTTCCTCGCTTTAATTTATGTTTATGTACTTCAATGACATGTACTCATTAGCTTAATTTTTTTTCATGGACAAGAAATCAAATTAGTTGGCTGAAAAGAAAGTCCAAAAATATTATTCTTCTGCACTTCATCACAAATTGCTGAAATAAGTTTCCTTCCCACCCCTCTTGCTCGAACCATGCAATTATAATTGTCCCTTCTTGGTTCATAATAAGGACCTGGTGTTAGTTCCTCCGGCAGTTTTTCGAACCTAAACGATATCTTGAGTGCTAATTGTCACAGAAACAAATTTGTTAAAAATTTCTTATGGTTTGATGCTTTCGAGTCTGGGGGCTGTCTACTTATTTATTTTTTAATTCACTTGGAAATTTCTAATACAAACCATTTTTTTTAAACATCCTCGAATACAACGGATGTTAAATTCTTTGGCTATGCAGTAAAAATTGAACGATCCGGCAATAAAGGAAAATATCAGTAGGGGACCGGCGGCTCGGAAATTAAAGACCTCTTCTTACTCCACACACACCAAGCGCCTAAGCGTACGGTCGTGGGTTCGATATCCACTCATACCCTTGTTGTTTAAAAATTTCCTTTCTCTGTGCTAGTAAAAATTTTCATTGTGTTGTCCACTTTGAGAATTTATGAGTGGATTCTTTGATCCAAGTACATAAGTCAACAAATAAATGATCCAGATACAGCAACAACAAGTATCAATATTTAACGGCACTTCTAAGAGTTTGTGGAAGATAATACACGGAAAATCGTTAACGAGCCATATGGCTCCCTAAGGTTCGTGCTGTTGTAGTTCCAGTTTCAGACATATTTGTCTAGTAAGTAAATATACTATCTAGATACTATCTAGTAAGTAAAAAGTTAAAGTCATTTTTCAAGAACGAAAATAAAATTATGGTTAGAGGGTTGATGTATACATATATACACTCATGTCCATAAATTAAGGATAATTCAGAATCACGCAGAAATTGATCTCTAAAATAAAAATTTCACCTGTGGAATGATCACACACATCTTGAAGAAGAATATGCAAATTACAGGAAACCACCAGATGGCGTGGATGGTACGTCACAATGACGAGAGTGTAAGAGAGGGGTATATAAGGAATGGTGGCAAAGAAGTAAAATTGTTCACAAGCGCTGTGAAAGCCTTTCAGTGAAAAACCGCATAGTTATGGCACAAAGGAGGCATTTGGATGATGTTTTATGTGGCAGAATTATCGGACGACTGGAATGTGGACGTACCCAGCTGGAAGTATCCGAGGAACTTGGAATCGCCCAGAGTGTCATCTCCAGGCTTTGGCAACGATTCCAAGAGGATGGTAATGTGAGTAGACGTTACAGCACAGGTCGCCCCCGAGTTACAACGCCGAATGAGGACCGCTATTTGGCAGTTACTGCCAAAAAAAACAGACGGAGTACAGCATCAGACCTGTCTCGTCAGCTCTCTTCAGCTACCGGTACGACAGTTTCAAGGCAGACCGTGTACAGACGCTTGGGGCACATTGGTCTATATGCTCGTAGGCCTGTCAGATGTGTTCCTTTTACCGCAACTCACTGTCGCTTGCGATTAACCTGGAGTAGAGAGCATGCATTGTGGACACCCCAACAGTGATCTTGTATGATGTTTTCCGACGAGTCCAGGTTTAGTTTGGAGTCTGATTCTTGCCGGACATTCATCTGGAGAGCGCCAGGTACCCGTTACCACCAAGAGAACACCATTGAAAGACACCGTTACGGTGGTGCAGGATGGCTCGTTTGGGGAGGAATTATTCTTGGTTCCAGAACTGACCTGCATGTTCAGAGTGTAACGATGACAGGCCACATCTATCGGGATGTCATTCTGGAACAACATGTACGTTTGTTTCGGGGCGCCATGGGTGCTGAATTTGTGTTTATGGATGACAACGCCCGTCCTCACCGTGCAAACATTGTAGACGAATGCCTTCAATCGGAGGATATCACCCGTATGCATTGGCCAGCATACTCACCGGACGAGAATCCAATAGAGCATGTGTGGAATATGCTTGGTCGACGAATTGCAGCCCGTCAACCCCCTCCCACCTGTCTACCGGAACTTCGGAGTGCATTGCTTGATGAGTGATGTAATATTCCCCAAGATCAGATGGATCATTTGATACTCAGCATGCCTAGGCGTTGTCAGGCCTGTATTGCATCGTTCGGGAGACATACTCCGTATTAACCATCCTACTAACCATGTTATACTGTTTTTTGTAAATAGGTTCTTTTTTGAAATTTGGTCAAGGGAGTAAAACTTGCAATTTTTATTAATTATGTCAAACATATAGCATCTTTTTTGCTCTTTACTTTTTGTTTAATAAATAGACTTTACAAATAAGTCAAATTTGTTTTGCTTCTTTCTCTTTCTTTGCCTGAACTTCATTATCCTTAATTTATGGACATGAGTGTATATGCGTATATAAGGAGTAAATTTGGCGAGCTTTATTGAACACAAATTTATCCCTCATAAATATAATTATGCCGTAACCTCTTCACACCCTACAAAAAATCTCACATCTCAAATTAAACAGAAATCTCATAATTGTGTTCAAAAAGCCTATTACACCAAAAACCACAAGCAGAGCGTATTCCCAAACATATTTTCGAATAAAAGCCTCATTCTCAATCTCTGTTTCAGTCGTAAAAAGCTACTATCACCATAAACGAAGACTATAAATACACATTTTAAAGGTAAATGATGTCTTACCAGTTCTTTTCAGCTATATGAATTTCGAAAAAAAAAAAAATTATTCACAAATTCAACTTTAGAAATTTTAATAACATTCAAATATCCTTTTGTGTAACGGCAAACAGAGATAAAATAACGGCAAAGATAAACAAAATGTGTGTGTCAGATTTGCACACTCACATGCGTTAATTTTTATTTATTTATTTTTTTTCCCAATGGCGGACCTCTGCCTTGTAGGCATTGGCCACTACTAAGGCAGCAGTTGTCGGTCTCTTTATTACAGGGACACCTAGTAGGTGGACCAGCGTCGCCCCTTTTGAAGGGACGGACACAACGACAGCCACGACCAGTTGAGGATCGAACCCGACCCAGTTCCGGGAGTTGCACCCGAAAAGAGAGTTGCACCAAAGCCTCCTAGAGAATTACTACAAGCCTAAATGCTCCTTCCGCGAGGGGATGTGACGTCATGACCCGGGTCCCTTCCTCGCGCACCACCTAAGCACGTTCCTCGTTTGTTTTCTATTCTCTGTTTGCTTCGCTTTGTTAATTGTCATTATTTAATTCGTTAATTAAACCACGTAATTATATTCAGTAGTGTTTTACTTCGATTACAGCTTTACGGTGTCTTGATGAAGAACTTTATAACGTTACACTGCAAATTAAACTCTTAAATCTGCAACTGATTCCTCCCGAACTGTTTGCCCATTGTCAGTGCTCTGACTTCCATAAGGATGTACTGATTGCAATAAAATTTATATTATTTCTATATACTTAAACATATACCCCAATGAAAATTATGTATATAGCATGAGGCACTCAATAATTTCAATAATTATGCTTTATAGACAGTCATTGTTTTAAAAGTGTATTTTGGAGCATAAATATATTTCAAGAATAAAACAAAATTAGTGTATGTCATTCCGGTTTACGAAATAATGCTCTCTATTTAAAAAAAAAAAAACTATATGCAGCATCTGTAGTTCTTTTACAGAAGAAAGAAAAATAATTTAAGCATAAATTATTGCTTAATAGCAGTTTAAGGACAAAATCAAATTCAAGCACAACAATGAGTATCTAGTATAATAGACGTTTATATATGTATATATATATATATATATAAATACTAGTGCAACTTAGATAAAACATACTTCCCCGATTCAGAATCGTTCATTTGATGACATATATCTCCCCCCTCAATTAATGCTTTTATTATGTTATAATAACTATAAAATAGACCTCACAATCCGATCTCATTACAGCTGAAGTTCGATAAAAAAGTTCCTGAAGCTTAAAAGAAAAAAAAAATCAAAGGCTTCTTTAATTAAAATGAAGTCTATTAATATAAATAAATATTATTAAATAAATTAAGTTTTCCAAATTTAATATTTTTTTCTTTTGTTATTTCCAAAGAATTCTAGTTAGCGAATAATATTCAAACTCAAAATTCTTTGGGGATAAGAAGTTTGAATTTTCGATTTATAGTAACAATCGGGTACTCAAATTATGTTTGAATATTCTTAATATTCTCTATTTTTTCTTTGATTCTAAATTTTTTGTTTTTTAAATGTATATAGCTGGGTGAGTAGCCAGGGGGGGAGGGGGGGGTAGGGGATCACAACCCACTTTTGCCATGCAAAATGTATATTCTTCACTCCCTTATCACACACACGTATACATATATGTGAGTTGCATTTTATATCGAAAGAAATTTACTCGTGAAAAATAAATATTTTTTAAATTTCGTGAAAAATAAATATTTTCCATTAAGCAAATTTTTTCACTTTATGAAAGTATCTAATTTCAAAATTGTTCCCAAGATAAACTCACAAAAGCAATCAGAACAGCGTCATCGTAGCAAAGCTTATCGGACGACCAGGGACCCGGACTGTGACGTCACGAATTTATGCTTTAGGCTTGATTCACTGCTCTAGGTGGCTTTGGTTGCACGGTGCTTTATCCCCCCCCCATGCAATCTGGTAGGCCCATGCGTTCAAAATCAAAGCATCGACGCATATGTACGTCATTCAGAAATGCAAAAAAATTTCAACCAGTTTGACAGTGGAAACAAAAAGGCTCACATATGCGAACCTCTGGAACGATGGGGTTAATACATCATCAATGAAATCTTCAAAAACAAAATTAATGTGATAAAATGATAAATATTAAAACTGGGCCAGTGACTATAAACGACCGGTGCCCGTTATTTGAGGTGTTCTCTAATGCAGTAGGAAAAGCTTTGCCTAGTCGACACAATCAAAACAGTGAGTAGATTTTGGAAAGGTTTTGCACCAGCTATGTATGCGGCAGATCTGGCCCTGTGATGTTTTTATTTCAAAATACCACTTATAACATAAATTTTTACGCAAGAATAGTTACTGTAATACATCAGGTAATCCGAAATGCTGTGCATTTGCATCTTTGTACAGTGATGCAGATACACCCAAAAGTATTCGAGTAAGAGATAAATTTCCTATTTTAGGTTTGCGAATAATAATTGCGTTTTTTAAAAACGCACAACTTGTTCACAGAAATATGGAAAGTCATATTTATACATAACCTAATTCATAGTCTATGATAAATAATGTTTAATATACGAAACCAGCGTAGGAAATTTATCTCTTACTCGAATACTTTTTTGGAAGGTGTACACTACAATAAGTAGCATGATATCGCTATTTGTAGAATTCATGTACTGCTACTGCATGACATTACTGCTTACGTGTACATTGAAAGCATAAACACATCTAGAAAAACTACCTGTCAAATAATAAAACCTTTACCTTTGTTTATTTTTAATTTTTGTGCAATTTAAAGAACGAAATTTCAAAACTTTCTCCCAGTTAGTTTTTACCAACATCACAACAAAAACCTTGTTCTTAAAATAAGTAATTTTTCAGAAAAACGTTTTCAGATTATACAACTAGCACCCAAAGTCGTAAAACTTCAACTTTCTGCAAAAAGTAATTTTAAAACAGAAACTTTTAAACAATAAGAAAAATTCAAACTACTAAACGTAGTTTCAAATAATCATGCTGATTTTTTCAAAAACAGTTATAATTTCTTTATTTTTTCCGACTTTTCTTAATTTTTTTTCTTTCCTCCTCACGAATTATGCAGATGAATTTCATCGAATCGTGCACATGATAAAATTCCGGGGATTAAATTAGCTTTTGCTGCGAACAGATCTCCCCACCTTCCCCCCAAAAAATATATTATTAAAAAAAAAAAAATTCTTCTGCTACAGATTTCAACAGTTCTCTTCGGTGCATCACAATCTGTCGGGATGAGATTACTTCTCCATTCCCCCCCACCCCCTTACACGAAGCATGTAATTACGAGCTCACTAATCGGTCCATTATAAGCACCTGCTGTCGGCACATTTCTTTCCGTCAAAGTCACGTGGTAGAAATGGATGGGATCTAGGAGGAAACATGGGGCGTAAAATACATTTTTACGCTACGCAACCTTTTACTTTTGCATCTGACTTCGAAAAAACAGCAACAAATGCTATTTACTATCTTATTTCTTGGGTTTCTTGACTTATACTTTTTTTCTTTTCTTTTGTGACTTTTATATAAAATATATTTTACCGTTTTTTCCTTCCAGCGATATTAGCTACAAATTTCACCGTTTAATGTTACGCGAGACACCATGAGTTTGAGCTGTTTTTGCCATGGCCTGACTATAACATTTTTGTGCCTAGTGCACTTTTCGAGTTTTGTGCCTCTATAAATAGGCCTAAACTCCAATTTTTTGGCCTATTTCTGCATAAGTGCCCAGAACACGTGCCCCAAGTACCCGTGCCATGATCAGGACCTGAGTTTTGCAATGTTCTATAACCAACAACTAAAACGTTTACAGTAGCCCACTAAAGTTCCTTGCCACCTTCTTAGGAACTGTTGCTGCTGTATTCTTAAAAGTGGTGTCCACGTGTAGTAAAGTGGCCATGCGCTACTGAATGAAACCGCTCACGGCGCCACCTGGTGGAAAACTGCGCAGTTAGCATTCCTATCTCATAAACGGAACGAGACAGAAAGAAAAAAAAAATGTGATTTACAAAGTTGCAGAGCATCATCGATTTAGTAGGAAAAGAGAACTCGTGAACATTAATGCGAAGAACAGAGTGGTTAAAACGCGCATTTGTTTTTCCGTTTCCTATGCTATGCCGACACGAAACTTGAAACAGAAAGAGAAGTGATTATCGTTCGGGCAAAACACGGCACCGCAATGTTGCACGGCGGTATCGCTCTTGCGATCAACAATCAAAAGAATCGCGGTTCAAATCCCGAAGTCGCAAATAATTGGTTATGGCGGTTTCGAAGAGTGGCCTCCGCGTTCTCCTGATCTGACTCCGTCAGACTTTTTCCTATAGAGATACCTGAAACAGCAGGTGTATATGACTCCTTGCACAAACATTGCAGGACCTTGAACGATGCATTACGGACGCTTGTGCCAACGTGTCACGCTTTATGCTCAACGCGATATTCAAACGAGGATCCATATATGTATTGCAGCTGACAGTGAGAAGTTTGAACATTTCAAATAAAGGTATAGTGTTGTTTTAACTAGTTTTTTTTTTTCTTTCTCAGGTCATTTTGTCATCTCAGAGTGTAGGAAACCACAAAAAAAACGACTGCGAGTTTCAACCGTTCTATTCTTCGCATTAATGTCCACAAGGGGTCTTTTCGTACGAAATCGATGATAAAATAGTTGGTTCTAAATCGAATAACAGCTATGTAACTCACTTTTTTTTTCCTGTCTCGTTCCTTTTTCGAGATAGCAGTTTTCCACCAGGTGGCGCCATAAGCGATTTCATTCAGTCGCGCATAGCTACTTTACTATACCTAGACATCACTTTTATGAATTTAGCAGCAGCCGTTCCGAAGATAAAAGGGTGGGGCGGAACTTTAGTGGGCATACTTTATGTATTTAGGAGGAGCGACTGTGGTTTGCCACTATAGCATGTCCAAAATTCTTGGCCATTTTATTGTGGAGGCACCTAATAGGCGGCCAACGTAATATATATATATATGTATGCATATACCCGATGATTCAAAATAGATGTTAAAGCGATTATCTTTTAGAACGTAAGTGATCGAAACACACTTTCAATTAGAAAAATTCGCCAAATAAAGAGTAGCTTTAAGAAATGGCATTTTTTTTACTAGGGGCTGTATACATATTATTAGGTTGTAACGAAAGTTTCCCGCCACCCCAAACTTCGTCAGCACACAGTTCTCGTTGGCGTATTTGCTCCTATTTTGTCAAACGATTTTTGGCATTTGAAAGAAAGAGGTTTACTTTATAACACTGTGTTGTGAAATCTGTAAAAAATATAGTTATCATTAAGTATAAGGTGTCTCAAATAGAACTATCATTCTAGAGGATTAGAACCATCATTTACTTCCAGTTGTGTTGCAAAAAGTCAGCTACAGAATATCAACGAATTATGAGTACAGCTTTAAGTACTATTGTTGTATCAGGTGACACTGTGCAGGTTTGGTACCGAAAGTTCAAAAACAGTTATCTAAGGAGTTAGAAGTTAGTATTTCAGGCAGATATGGCGGAAAACTTTCGTTACAACCTGATAAAATGCGAAATTTAATTTTTATACGGCCCCACCTTTTCTATCACTTATATTCAGAAAAATGGTGGTCTATGTCTAAGAAGGTAAATTTTAAAAATCTTATATCTCTGAGTGCAATAGTTTCCGAGATGTTGCAATTAGAAAATTTTTACGTCTGTCGGCAAGCACTAAAGGGGTGTCTCAAAAGTGAGAAAATGTTGTTATTTTTCAAATGACGTTCTTTTATGTTAAATGTCACTCCACAGACACGGTTGACTTCTAATTTAGCTAGAATTTTCCTATAACGCATTCTAGTGAAAGTCACCACACCATTATTTTGTCATTCTCTTTTACACTTTAAAATTCCTTCTCTAGAGAAGAGTGACGTAATTTGTGTATGACCCTTCCCCCTAAAAGACTAAATTATCGCTATTTTCATAACACAGAAGCGATCGATTCTGGTAAAACTGTGCCTGTTAATTCCACATGTTCGAACGCATTTAATTGCCATTTGACAGCAATGGGATCATTATTTAACTTTTATCAACACATACTGGGTCCCTTAAAGTAAAGATTTTTTTCGCCTGAAAATAGACGCCAACTCAATAGATAAAGTGATGCAAGTCGTCATTTTGAGCATTAAATTTCTCGTTAACTACTTCACTTAGAGACATGGGATTTTTTAAACTAATTTTTTTAGAAAAAGCAACATTTTTCTAAATATAAGGCATAGGAAAACAGGGACCGTATAAAAATTAAATTTCGTATTCTACGATGTGTACAGCCCCTAGTAAAAAAATTACGATATCTGAAAGCTAATCTTAACTGGACGAACTTTTCTAATTGGAAGTATATTTCGATCACTTACGGTTTAACCCTTTGAGGCGCAACCCTTTCCCAATGCTGAAAAAAGAGCAGCCGCAACGGCTGCACACGCAGCTGGTTGTGCCGGCACAGCCAGCTGCGTCAAAAAAGGGTCTCTAGATCTGTGGCACGCGATGAACGATTTTCGATTTGACGTGATTTTCGATCGTCCGCCCTCTTGCTGGTCGTTAAGTCGAGCGATGGCAACGGCTGCCCTTTTTTCAGCATGGGGCAATCTACCCAGCTGTTCTCGCATTCTTCCATTTTTCAGCAGATGTCAGCGCTGTTAAAAAATAATCGTGACCATTTTTTTTACCGGAAATGACGTGCTAAAAAGTAAAGCATTCTCGTGGAGCTAGGTCCCTCGCAACTATTTTTATCGAAATCAAATCTATTCTTCTTGACTGGCAACAGTCAAAACGTCAGAGTTGGGTGTTCCTAGAGCGGGAGCACTGCGCGTTAAAGGGTTAAAAGATAATCGCTTTAACATCAATTTCAAATCACCCGGTATATGTCTGTAATAGAAAATAGCCATTAATCGTAAAAGAGCGGTGAAATTACGTATAACACTTGTAAAACCAATTTTCATTCGAGATTGGTATGAAATAAAGTTTATCCTGAGATTACGCTTTCCGAAGACATGCGCTATAAAAATTATTTCATCTCATACATTTTTCATTTCCAGCTTAGGAAATAAATGAAACGTCAAAAAGTGAATCTCAAATCTCAATCACTTAAAATCTGCAATTTCGGTCACGTTCACTCTAGATTATGTACCTCGAAAATGAATTTATTGCGGAACTCTCGGCAATTCAATATTTTTTTGCAGCATTCCTCCGTTATGACTTTTTTTTTTTGGAAAACAGACAATAGCAAACGTGTGAAGTCTTCCACAAATTACATCGTCCCGTTTCCTTATATGAACTATTTTTTTCTTCGAAAAGAATTGTCTCTTTTGATGGAAAAGCGAATCCAATTTTTCAACCGCGGTGGCTGTATTCGAGTCTAATACAAAAGGGAAAATAGTTATAAACAGATATTGGGGAATGACCATCTGAAATGTTAGCGCGGACTGGCAGCGAACTGAAGCGCCCGACATGTTGTTTCTCTGTGAAGACATAAGGAATATAATAAATGCACAGATGTAATGTATGTTACGTACTAAACGCAATTTAAAAGAAAAAATAGAAAATTTTCGTATTTTAAATACGCACCAATGTGCTATGTATTAAAAGCATGTCGCAATCCATGTGTCGTCCCAATTTACTTCCGTATTCCATTATCTGGAAAGTGTATTATTATTAATGAGTGTGCCGTATTTTTCTTCCTTGTTCCATAAAAAAATCTTCTTTGGAATCGAAATCTATATTAAAATAGCATACTAAAACTGTTTAACAATCTTCGTCAAGCATATTTTAACTATAGTTTATAAATACAGTTTGGAGTGTTCATTATTACTTCAGTGATATCAAAATAAAAAGATTTTATTACAGATAGTAAATTAAAATTGGAGGTTGCGTTTGTAAATTCTTCTTATGGTTACCCACGAACGTTCTGTAAGTCAAATAAAAACATTCAAAATACATACAAAGCTTATTCAAAATGTGGTGTTTCATTCTAGAAAAATGATACCATAAATTCGTTCTTTTCTCCCGAGTTTCGTGAGATGTCTTGTATCACTTGATTTGGTGGAATTTTTAATTTTTATTTAATTTTATCAAAACACATTGAAACCTCCAATTGTCCCTGCATTCTATAGAAGAATAATTGTTGGAAACTATTGATTGCTAAGTCTGAGGAAACTGCAGACGTTGTTGGCCATGTAAGAAGCACAGTATCAGCTTTTTTCCCATTTTCAACAAGAACAATGGCCCAAAAACTTTCCTTGTTGGCGACATTTTGCTTTTTTCCGACTCCACTTGCCTAATATACATGAAGTTAGGTTTCAATTTGCTACACATTAGAAGATTATTTCATGGTCGCCCAATATATAAACGCTTTTCATTTTTGATTGATAGAAACAAAATGGGATCTTCGCAAACAGATACTCTGCATTAGAGCTTGTTTAACAAAATGTCACATATTGGATTTTCCAAATATTCCTCGGTAATAGCAATAAAATACTATAAAATCGTAAAAGCAAAAATTTATCATCACAATTATATGTGTCTAACTTATAGTTTATGTTACAATTTTTTCCGTAATTTGGTTGAAAATGATATCAGGAGATGAAAGATTTCTAAGAGTATCTAAATTAGGTTTGGGAATTGCTAATAAAAAATGCTTTTATTGGGTAGTAAAACGTTGCCTTCCACAAATAGTTACTCAAGGGAAGACAAATTTAGTTTTCTTACTCTATCTATGCAGCAAATTTTAGTAATATTGCAGTTTTATTTCCCCCACATACATTTTATATGTATTTTAATAACATTATTTTTGTTTTCATATATTTAAAACTCAAGTTTATTCTTCTAAGTGTTCTTCCTAGAAGCTGTAAACACATAATCTAAAGGATACTAAGAAATGATTCTCCCAATGCATTATTCAAAATTTTTTATTTATATTTCTAATGCTTCATTTCGCAGTTGAATGAATATTTTAAATAAAATCAAAGTAGACAAATACTATAACATGTTTAATCAAAACGTTTAAATGTAGACTGGGAATACATGACCATTGAATGCTAGATTATTTGAAGTGCCTCTTATCTTTACTCGAGTAGACTTTTTAAAATAAAGTCAGTCTGAAACTTGAAACCTGCACATTATTTACAGTTCTGTAATAAACAAATAAACAAGTTAGTGATTTTTTTCTTTTGAAATATATCCTTATTAAATTTTTTTCGATCTAAAGCAAATTTGAAAGTTGTTTTTTATGGTCTGCATTAAAACAGCTACGCGGTGAAGGCTAAATGCTATAAAATTAAAATTAGCTCGCATACATTTTAATATTCTCGGAGATTCAAATAAGAATTTCATTATAAGCTCGAAAAGATCGTTCTAATCCACCAACAATAAAGTGATCTTCTCGCACGAAAATTACAGTTGAAACTTTAGTCCCTAGTATAATGCGTTTTCTTGGGCCGGTTCCATAGGGGGTGGGGGGTGAGGAGTGTCACACCCCCCAACTATATGAAAAGGCACTTTTGTCGGCAAAATCGTCAGTTGCCAAAGGACTGTCGGCAAATTTGAGTTTCTCTACCAATCTGTTAA
The DNA here is from genome assembly GCA_038373885.1 of Cheiracanthium punctorium. Classification (NCBI taxonomy): domain Eukaryota; kingdom Metazoa; phylum Arthropoda; class Arachnida; order Araneae; family Cheiracanthiidae; genus Cheiracanthium; species Cheiracanthium punctorium. The sequence goes on from JAWZYV010013941.1 coordinate 457,555, forward strand.
GTGTTTAATGTATAAATTACCAGTTCTGCCGACAGTTTGTTATAAATTTCACTATATCATGAACCTAATCTTGTTACGATTTTCAATTTTCATTTTAGTGATATACGCGCCAGTAAATAAGTCCCCTTTGTCCCATCAAGCCAATTTCATCCCAGATCATTTCAGTGTAATGCAGTGAGTATTTCAGACAAACCTACACATTGGTTATCTGCCTGGAGTGGGGGTACCTCGGCCGAAGAACTTTTTAAGGGGATCTAATGCATATTCACACTACATCTGGAGAAAACCGTCCAAAACTCCAGACCGTTAGAATTAAGGCTGCGTGTAGAGTCAGGAATCCTGGACGCCCATTTCATCCATCTGCCAATGTTTAGTGATTTTAACCACTTGGCCATTAATGGGCCCAAAGATCATTTAAGAAATTAGATAAGTTTGAATTAGATCAGTTTTTTATTAGATTAGAGCATTTTTTTCTAGAATGCACTTGAATACATGCATACCTTCCAAAAAATTTGATATTCTCTGATGCAAGCATCAAGTCAGAAAGCATCATTTAGCCAAGATTGAAGTAACTTGCATTGTTTGAATAAAAAAAACTAGTGTTTATACTAAAACTATATTAAACCAAATACTAATTTCATCAATAAAAAATAGGTGTAGTAGTGTAAGTAATTTGTTAACAGGATTGATTGAAGAATTTTGAGATGTTTGAATAGTGATTGTTTATACTTTATACTTTGCGCGTAATGAAATTGAGTACCGCAGCACATTTTATATGTATTCGTTAAAGTTAAAATGGCAGGTAAAATTGGTATATATTTTTAAAGGCATATTGGTATATATTGTCGACAAATTTTGACTTTACAACCCCTCCCCAATATTTTTGCTTAAAACCGGCCCTGGTAACCCCAACCACCTTGGGTTGAATTTTGGTTGAAATGAGGTGCTACAGCTTGTAATATCACGCTTTTGATGCTTGCATTAATAGAGATTCTCTAAAAGAGGATCTCTAGAGAGATGGATCTCAGAGAGTCTCTTGAGAGATAGATCTCAAATGGAGTTAAACATCTATCTTTAACTCCATTCAGGATTGGTAATAAATGTCTTCACAAGTGAGATGATGACTTGCCCTCTTGTCTCCGATTCACATATGGGCACAGTTCTCCTTTCCTGTTTCATTTTAGTTTTACTTTTATTTTATTAGATTTTTAAGATTCCTTTCTCAAAATTTTCCTATCTTTCTCTTCTTTGGCCCTTCTTTTTCTGTCTTATTATTTTGTACTATTAAGGTAATGGAACTATGCAGACAATCACTTGTGGTAAAAGTCTCGATATTCGTGCATTGTGTTTGTTCCATACAGTATCATTAGAGGTATATGCATGCTTCGTTGTCCTTTACGAGAACCTGAAGAACATTTAAACCAAACCAAACCGAATTCACGTATCAATTTTTACGCTTTATCTAAGGTCCAGCTAATAAGTCCTTGTCAAAGAAAGTAGACAACGTACAGAATGTTTCTTCTAGCACACAGAAAAGACAAAACAGATATGGGTAAAAGAAAGAGGTGTCAATTACATGGCACGCGTGTCAATATGTTTTCAACTTCCTACAACGCTACAATTTTTGACTGACTCGTTAAAAAATTTTAGCTTAACAATAAAAGAGAAACAAATAAATAGATGAAAGGAATATTTGGAAGAAAATTATGCGTCGATTTATTTTCTTTAAAAGCGCTTTGGTAAAGTCCTAATTGCCATTCTTGTGTAGAGAGATTCAAAACCATCATCGTATTTTTGCAAGCGACTAGCGGAGTTAGCAATTTCGATCATCCGATCACCAGGACTCCAAAGAGATAACGTCAACAGCTTTATGGATTGTCATCATAGAAATGGTTCGGTGTTCAAGAACACTAAGTTTGTCATTTTTTAAATACAATTGATCCACTCATCTAGTCAACTTGCACAGTTGTGAATAAGTGAACGAAAATAACCTTTCGAAAAAAATATATTAATACTTTTATATACTATACAGTAAGAGTATATAACATTTCCGGTAATAGTTATGATTTTTTTCTACGTACAATCTTAACACACGGCTTATTGCTGTTGAAATTTATTTTCCCGTGTTGCTTTATTTTAAATTCATCTTAGCTAAATTATTCTTTCAAGAGATTTCTGTCACGTAGCTTCCCTATCTTTGCTGCATATAGTATATTATGTCCATAAAAAGAAAATCAGATCAGATGACTATAAATAAAAATTCGTTTATCAGCTGGCATGTCTATAACAGAAACAGATATTTCTGCCGGCAATTAAATAGAAACGTACCACTTCTTTTCTTTGCATCAAGAAGCATAAATCTCTGCTTCTGCCTAAGTCCGAATGTGCTGCTGTTTTCAAACATACTTACTCGCGGAATTCGGACCTAACAGAGGTGGTCTCTTTTATTTTTATTTTTTATCGGAAACAGCTGCCAGAATCCATCGGGAAACTCATCAAGGGCAACTGTTAGTACACTAATTTGTCTTCGGATACAGATATGGACTCGTATTTTTCGCATCAGATGCAGTTGTGCAACTCACCGGCATCTGGTATTCCAGAATTTATGGAAAAAAATTTTGTTTAGCTTCAAACTTCATTTGTCCAGCTTGTGTCGAAAATGTATGTATGATTTTATAGACGAATGAAGAACAGCTTTTAAAATAATATGCAATATAAGTAAATATTGGAGAGTATTTGATCAGTATTATACAACTAAGTTTAAAGCTAGAAAGCTTCTCGAAAATTTACACAAGTAAGAGGCGATTTTAACTTTTCGGTTTGATGAATGAATTAGCAATTTTTTCCCCCAAGATATCTAACTCAACGAAAATTTGATGAGTCACATTGTGAGTTGAATTAGATTTTTGAAACGCACTAATATGTGTGTGGGTGAGTGAACATGCAAATGAACTTGTACTTCTTGTAATATGGCTTATACTGACTCAACTAGTAATCCATTACACAGATGTATTAACTCTGTGCGGCCCCGCATCCAACTGTGCCAAGAAAGTTCTTTAGTTCTGTGGCACGTGATTGCCGATTCAATCGGCTACTGGTAGTTAAATCGAGCGATGGCAATGGCTGAACTTTTATAGCATTGGGCCATTTTGCCAGTATACCTGGTTGTTTTATATCGATGCGTTTTCACCACATCCTCCAGTTTTGTGTCCTCGAAGCACGGACTTGGATAGCGAATCATGATGTGATTCAGTGATTACGACTCACAGCGCCATCTTACAGGCAAATTTCGTTTAGCTCTTTTAGAATACGTCGATGACCGTCCTATATCCAAAGCCCATACCTTGAACCAAGCACAACGTGCATTAACGGGTTGAAACCATATCTTTTATCAAGATTACACATTTAAAGAAGTATAACAACAGCACTGCAGTAAGCACAACGTTTCCATTATTCAATTGTTCCTCTATGAATTCTATTCTGTCAGACACACGTGACTGAAAAAAAAAGGCCCAATGGAACGGAAAGGAATTCGTTTTTGCTAAGGAAAGGGGGTGGGAGGATGTTCATATTATTTACTTTTTTTTCGATGCTCATTTTTTTCTGCTGCAGCGCATTGATTTGATTGTCCGGATTATCATTATTCATCTCCGAGGGGAGCTTTTTTCCCCGGTACCCTGTGGTTGTACTATCGAATAAAAATTTTATATATGCGTGTTGATAAAGCAAATTATCTGCTTTTGACGCAAAGAGGGGTGGTGTAAGATATGACTCATTCATATTAAATCAATGCAATCAATTTTATAAAGAATTGTTTTCCTTTTATTTTCAGTAAGGCACTAGCAATGATGATATAAAGTTTTTTTTGTTTTTTTTTTTCAGGTCTCACAAGCCTAATGAAGATCCCAGGACTCCTATACAATGTGCATTCAGGGGGAAATAAAGGCATGAAAAAAATTCATCCACAGTAAACGTAAATGCGTTTAATAATAAAGACTTCTATTTTCTTTCGTTCTATTTTTTTTTATGAAAATTTAATTATAAGTTGCACTTAAAAAATTTGTAAACCACAGAAAATATTGCAAATAAACACGATAACCCTTTGAGGCGCAACCCTTTCCCAATGCTGAAAAAAAGAGCAGACGTTGCCATCGCTCGACTTAACTACCAGCAAGATGGCGGATGATCGAAACGTTCATCGCGTGCCACAGATCTAGAGACCCTTTTTTGACGCAACTGTCAAAAAGTCGAGCGATGGCAACGTCTGCCCTGTTTTCAGCATTGGGCAATTTATCCAGCTGTTCTCGCATTCTTCCATTTTTCATCAGATGTCAGTGCTGTTGAAAAAAACCGTGACCATTTTTGACGGGAAATGACGTGCTAAAAAGTAAAGGATTCTCGTGGAGCTCTGTCACCCGCAACTATTTTTATAGAAATCAAATCTATTCTCCGTGACTGGCAACAGTCAAAACGTCAGAGTTTGGTGTTCCCAGAGCGGAAACACTGCGCATTAAAGGGTTAAATAATGCAGCATAAAGTTTTTTTTTTTTTTTTTTTAGGTCTCAAGCCTAATGAAGATCCCAAGACTCCTATACAATGTACATTCAGGGGGAGATAAAGGCATGAAAAAAATTCATCCACAGTAAACGTAAATGCGTTTAATAATAAAGACTTCCATTTTCTTTCTTTCTATTTTTTATGAAAATTTAATTATAAGTTGCACTTAAAAAATTTGTAAACCACAGAAAGTATTGCAAATAAATACGTTGTTATGCATATATACGATAAAAGCTGCTATTTTTTTTTCCTGGTCTGACATAAGTATGCGGAAACGAGAGAACGAAAATAAGCAAACAGGTTACCAAGGAATTACATTTTTTGGCATAAGCCTAGTTAGGCGAATTTAACCTTTCTTAATTCCAAACTGCGTAAATGGAAGAAAGCATAAATTCACACTGTGTTTGGCGCTTTGGCAAAATGCCAGGTTTGCAGGTGCAATTGTTTAGTTTCGTTCTCTCGACTCGGCGAACGCACTTAGGCCCGTTTACATGTGAAAATGGAAAATCCCGGGTTAAAGCGGAGTCCAGGGGAAAACTCGCAATGCATCATGGGAAAGCGGGGTTGACTCTGCATTAACCCTCCTTTCGACCAGGAATCTTTCTACCCCGCATTTTTTTTTCCCTAAGTAGGGGAAGCGGGGGAGAAAGCAGTGTAAGTCCCGGGATTTACTCCGCATTTTTGCACATGTAAACGGGCCCTATAGCTATAATCTATAAGTTTTACATTTCTGTTTGACAGCCCTAGTGGTTGCGTGTGGTTATTTTATGATTTTGTTTGTCAGATTCGCGCATTCTTGTTGCTTCTCGACTGCCAAGAGGTCATGTTTTAGCCCCGAGTAGCATCTCGCTTGTGTTTTTCTTATGTTTGCTTTTTTAAAACTACGTTTTAACCCAACGACAGCCTCATCAGTATTCCAACGTTGAGAAAACGTCGCATATATATTTCAGTTCGTCGTTGAAAAGACGGAATTTAGTTTCTCTTTACTATTTTTTAAGGAATCTCATTAGTTATTTCAAGATAAATTGTAGAAACCAGGGATGTTTAGGGGTTTCTCGATAATCCGGAGCGTTTAAAAAATGTGTCGCAACACAGGGGGAAAAATGTACGAATCAAAATTTAAAAAAAACAAGAAAGATAAATCATGCCAGACGCATCGATTATAAAACGCTTTCCAACACAGCATTATTTTTGCACCCAATTTGGCGACGTATTATATTTAAATCTTGCGAGATCGTAGTTCTCGCCAGATCGTATCAAGCGAGATCGTATTCAAGCTACATCTAGAGAAAATAGCCCTTAACTCCAGACAATTACCAGACTTACATAGACAACCGTGCGATAGGCCGGGACCACCATACTTCAGCAGGGACCGATTTGCAAAGTTGGGGGCCCAGGGCAAAAGCTACAACACCCCTGCCCCCTTCTTACGAAAAGCCCCCTTACCTTTACAAAGCAACTTTCATATCACATAGAGAGAAATGTGTTGTAACAGCATAAAACTGAATGTTTAATCAAGATGCAAAGTGAGATGAAATAGTTTGATAATAATATTACATAGGATAATAATATTTAGTTATATTATTTAATTTTCAATCTTTCATTTCATCCAGCATTTTTCGAATAACACGTTCCTCACTATTTTTGTATTTATTTTCCTAATGTTTATATGAGAACATTTATTTATGTAGTGAAATAGATCTTACTTCACTCCACTTAGGAAGCTATTTCCTCTTATTTGTTCCAATTGAAAAGCAGCTCTATGGTTTCCTCGCGATCAGAATACATCACTACATAGGCCAGGACTAAATAACTTTGCTCTGAATAATTGCCTTGGACTATACCGTTTACTAAAAAAGTGTGGATATAATGTTAGGGTTATGAAATAGCAACTATTGTCTGTCGATCACAAGAATAGCTCCCGCCAACAAGTTCGGTTAGGGGCGGTGCCTGTGGCAACTGGACCAGTCCATTTCCAATGGGGGGTTGAGCGTGAGAGGAATTCGCAGAGTGAAAGGTAACCTCACACTTCATGGAATTTTAGTACTTCTCGGTTCTCTCCGGTCGAAAATGGGGTGAGATGTGTTCCCATGGCAACAGACTGTCGTAGACTCTTTGGCGAGAGCTATTCTTGTGATCGACAAAGAGTATTATTACTATTATTTTTCATAAAAATAGTCTCTGTCTCTTAATTTAAATTAAAATCAAAATTTACATATTTTTAAACTTAAAGGATAATTTAACCCCCCCCCCTCTTTTTTGGGGGCCTGGGCGCTTGCCCCGAATGCCCTGCCGGAAATCTGGCCCAGCAGTTCAGCTATCTACCATGTTCAGTGCCTTATCCTCTCGAATTGAATTGTGTACTTCAGTTATGAATGTCGATCCGATAAATTCTGGAATAGATTCAATGAAATCATTGCTTTTTCATAAGTTACAGAATGGGATGTTTCAAAAATATATATGAAAATATTTGAATTCAGAAAACTGTCTGCATCTGCTACTTATTCAGCAAACGCGTAGATTTATTTCTGTATCAAAAATGTAAGAGCCCAGAATTTATATTGATGTAATATAAGGGTAACCAAAACAAATTTTCCATTTTCAGGATCATTCAGTACTCCGCAAATAAATTTTCCCTGCAGCTGTATTTTAGTTGTTTCTTGCTGGATTTTTTCCCTCTAATTTATGTATTAGAATCATCTTTTAAAAGGAACTTTCAATTTGCATGATGTATTTTCTATATATGCCAATTGGCTGTATCCATATCCTTTTTCATTTTATCCATCTATATGCATAATTTGAAATCGCTGCGAGATATAAAACTATGACGTAATAGCAATCAGGACTACAGCCAATAGAAAGAATGCAAAAAACTCATCTTTGCTAGGACAACTTTTCTTTATTTGAGGAACTATTACTTTGCTGTGTGAATGCCCGAATATTATCGTTTTGGAAAAACTGTGAAACATATTTTTCTTCTTATTTATAATACATATTTATTTATTTATTTTTTTATTCCTCCTTCTTCCTGCGTATTCATGTTTGCTCCAGGGAATGTTATAGCGGGAAGTTGAAAATAGGACACATTCTTTCTGGATTTTGTTTTTTTTCTTTTTCCCAATTCGCGAATAACGTGTTCTTCTTCTATTCACCATAATGTATTTCGAATTGACTCGGAAACATAACATTTGGGAATAGATTGGAAGGAAAAAAAAAAAAAGAAACTTTGGCATTCTTTTCTTCGGATCAGCTCATCCGGGAATTTAGTTGCACCATCCCCTCCCCTCCCTCCCCTTTGTCTCTTCGAAATACACTCGGAGGAAAAGATAAAAATAAAAAAAAAAGCAGAAATGTAAAATAAACTTATCCGAAACATCTCTCTGAAAATGTAATAGTACTACGTTACTAGAGTCAGAGATTGGCGTATTACCCTAGATTTCGAAACGTTTTGCATGGATATAAATTGATACACAATTTCGTACATGAACAAAAATTCAACAAAAAGTTCCTTCGGGTAATGATTAGCAATGTCCGTGATGACAAATTTTGGGAACAAAAAGAAGCTTTGAAAAAAGTGGGGTAAATAAGAACAAAATGGTATACTTAGTATATCATAGTAGCAACAGGTTTCCGCATGAGAGATGAAGAAAGAAAACTCAAAACGTGTATGATTCAAAACGAATAGAACAGATTTAAAGAGTATTGCAACAAGTTAGACAATATGCAGGGTGTTTCAAAATTAGAGGAACAAGTTTCTAGAAGGGGTGGGTTACACCAAAACGGTTCAGAATTACATTGCTAAGTGTTTCTGACCGTCTATTGGAGTATCCTATCCCTCCTGAAAGTTTTCTCCCCTAAACACCCTGAATACCCCAAATCCCTTAAACACCCTTATACTTTAAGAATTTCCTGTTTTTCTCACGCAAATATACGAGGGTTGATCAAAAAGTAAGGTTACAAAGCCTGTAGAGAAACGCGTATACTTTATTTCATGCAACTAACGCATCCAATTGATAGTACATGCATCAGGTTGACCTCCTAGTCCGAAGCGAATAGTCGGCCTCCTGAGTGGTCCTTCATGTGAGAAAAGGGACGAAATTCGAACGGAGCGAGGTCCGGGTTGTAGGGAGGGTCGGATTGTGATCAATGACGTTCAAGCGAAACTGCTTCCAACAGCTTGTGATCTTCTAGGTTATATGAGGTGTCGCGTTACTGAGGGAGCAAAGCTATAGGCCGAAGATTCGCTTCTCAGATAAGAAGGTGGAACAGTTCGCTGCAACGTGGTTGAAAACGCAAGGACAGAATTCTCACCAAAACAGAGTATTTAAACTCAGCTCGCGAAATGACAAATGCCTAAGCCGATATGGGTACTATGTCATAAAAGTAATGTATGTACAGGCAAATAACTCCCTGATTTAAAAATTAAAAATCTCAACATCTCAAAAACGCCACTGCTAACAGATGGCGCTGCACGTCGAAATCGATCGACAATCATACTGTCTAATTTCATTCTCTGCAAGCAGTCACCACATAATCTCTTCAAAATGTCCACTGTTCGACATACAGATGTAGCTCAAATGAATTATGAAATTTTTTCATCATATCCTGTATGCCTCAACGGAAATGGATTCACGTGCCACAGAAATCGACTATTCAGGCTATCTCAGCTTATAGGATGGCTCCGGTAGATAGTGACTTTCAATGTCTTCCACTGAAAGTTGTCAGATCGGGAGAATGTGGATGCCAATTCATTACGGAAGCCTGCAATTACAGCGCCATCTTTTAGCGGTTTTAATAACTACTATTTCGAGACTCCTGTATAAAATTTTTACCGCTTACATAATACCGTTCGCTTCACCCTTCTATTGATATTTGCTTTTGAAATTTTTATGGATATAATTTATGTTTAAAATATTTTTTTAGGATTTGTATCGTTCGCATCAGTTACTATATATAAAAGTCTCTAGATAGGAAAATAAAAAAATATACATATATTCTTGAAATGAAGCTGTTTCTTGTGTACTTTTGATTTGCTAAAGTTGATTATGACTAATAGCCACCGCACGCTTTCTTTTTTCCGTATCTTTATATAGATTAGATGCATGGAAATCGTTCGGAAGAGGTCGAAACTAAATTTCTTGGCAATTGAAAAACTGAGAACTGTAGAGAACTTGGACTTGATAAAGAACTAGCTTTAGAGCATTAATAAATTATGAAATCCTAACAGGTTCATAAACTGCTTTCCATGAATTCACTCTTGGATTTCTCTACTGATTTTTTCAGCACTGTGAGCAAAGAGCAGGGATGAGCGATTCCACCAACTCATTTCAAAAACGGGAAAGCTTTGTCAAGGAAAATTGAATCCAAATATGCTTGTACACTGTTTCTCTACACTTAAAAAAAAAGTGATCCTCAAGCAAAATTCAGTAGAAAATAGTTAAATCTGTGCATTTATAAATAGATTTATGCATGTAAACAAAATAAAATTAGCCACTTTACAACAGAATGAGCTTTTCTATTTTGCTGAAATGGCGGTCATTACACGTGCGGTTCAGCATTCCAACATTAATGTGAATAAATATGGCCAACAAACAAATAAGATTTATTGTAAAGGTTAACTTATTAATGCTGAAGTTTTTAATCCCAAAGCACAAAATTGATTTATTTATTGAATTTCACACACACATCTCAAACTCTCGGATTCAATCAATTAAATCTCTTTTTTCTATTGGTTACGCCACCTGCTTATAGAATATGAAACAATTACCGTCAGTAAATTTATTTCTTCCTTTTTTTCATCTAATTAAGTTTCAGGCAATAATTGGTGGTAGAGTATTAAAACTTGTTTATTTTGATTAATAAAGGTTAAAATACTTTCCATGTGTTATTTTATTTTTATCAAATGATTTTTAATTTGTATGCGACTTTATTATCATTATTATTACTAGTATTTATTTTTATTTATAATAGTTTTTTGCTTAATTTTATTTATATATTTGTATTACCGTATAAAATTTTTAATTGAATAATAAATTTTTACAATTCATAAAATACTTTTAAACATTTCTTAAAAATTAATTTTAAACAAATTAAAAATTAAATGACTTTTAATTGGTATATAAATGTATTATTATTATTTATTTATTTTAAAATGTTTGTTTCTACCTGATTCTTTTCCGTGCTTGGACTGATTTAGGAAAATACCGTCTTAAATTTCTTAGTTAATGAATACGTAATAAGGCAAATTAGTGATTTGTCGGAGGGTACTATTAAAAGGAATATTCATTCCGGGAAACTTTGCTAAGATGTCCGCAGGGTTTTCAGTAGAAGTTCTTTGGTTGGAGCTTCGGGGTCTATTGCTGTCTGTTGAAGTGTTTTCGCTTTCAATCAAATGATCCCACCACAATTCGTTGAAGATCGTGATTCACATACCTACAACAGATCAGCTGTTTGAAGGAACATTTAAAATGATTCAACTCTGATAGAATATTAAGGTGAAATGAAGGTGTAGAGTATTGTACACAGACACACATACTAAGTTATAGGTAAACATTTTAATGTCAACAAAAAACTCATGTAAATATATTTTTAAAGAGCTTATGAAATATATGATTTTGTTAGCGTAGCAATTATTCTATTTATAAAAGATGCATCGTATTATTAATATTTTTAAAACAAAATGTATCGGTTAAACTTTACTGATATGAAAGGAGCATTGAAAAATCTGAAAAAAGTACATCCAATAAATGCTCCACTAAAATTTCAATTTTTATATTTATATTCTGTTTTATGTTCTCTTTCTTTTTCTCCTAAATAATGATCAATTATTCAAATATATCAAATTAAACTATTTTTCTCTAGTTTGAAACTTTTGTTTTAATTTACAGTGAGTTCTATGTAAAGAAAAAGAATGTTAGAACAGTTCCGATTCTTTCATCGCTTTTTAATTTATAAACATATGAAAAAACATAATTTTTCTTCTGAATCACTAGAACTTCAGCGAACTACATAAATTATAACTGACCCCATCATGGCCGATTAATAAGATACTGAACTTGGTAGATGGCTAAAGTTAGAAGGTATTAATAAGAATTTTTTCTGGAAGTTTCATATCTGATACAATCTTATCATTTATTTTTGATTATAGAACAGCTTGTAAATAGGTAATGTAAAAATTCTGAAGAGCGCGATATAATTTTGTTCCAGTAGACGATGATTCTGCTAATAAGAGAGCATAAGGTTCAGATTGTGTGCTTTTGTAATCAATCTATCGCTTGTTTTGAAAAGTACAGCGATATTTTTGAAAGCTATTTATGCTTTCTTCATTGTTAAATCCTTAGGATCTGCTGATAGTTTGTCTCGAGAATTTCCACAGAATTTTATCCCGTGAAAAAAATTTTATTGAATGTGAAATTCAGCATGTGAAAAAGCTTCTGTGTTAAGGTGGCTGTTATAAAACGTGTTATTGTTTATTTATTCCCGTGATTTGTGTATAGCAGATTGTTCATCGACATTATAATCAAATTTGTGTTTCGTCTTGTCAGCTGAACTTTTCACTAGAACTTTCCATCTACACTGTACTTTTAAGCTGCTAACCCGTAAACTAAGTAGAGTTTTCTGCAACAATAATTTTGAATGTACTTTCAGAACTACTGCGATTGCATATGAATATTTTTTTAATTCATCCATATGCTCTCTAACAGGAAGCAAATAAATGTCGACAGACTGCAGAGTGTTGGCTATAGGCTCTATGTATGAGGAATTATTTGCTATAACGCAAATTGCTATGATGAACTTGGGCGAGGTTGAAGCACTGTACATTTGAAACACCCTTATTCGCGTATTACTGAAAACCGTTTATTTTTGTGATTTTTAATATCTATTTTTGTGAATTTCAACATGTACTTTTGTGAATTTGCATGCATGTTTTAGTAAAAATTATTTTTTCCTTAAAATAATTTACGAAACAAATTAAAATATACGGTAAAGTGCCAATGAAGGGTTGTGTTAATCTATTGTATTGTGAAGGGGACTTTTTAATCAATTATAATTTATGAAGGGGCTGTTTTAATCGACTTTAATTTTGTGAAAGGACCATAAAACGTATATATATATATATATATATATACAGTCAACTCCGGTTATAGTTAACCTCTGGAGAACATCAAATTTCGTCCACTAAAACCGAAGTGTCTCCATAGTGAACACAGATACTGTATATGAATCGAGACTAATGGTTTGTTTTCACTATAGCCGAAAGTTCACTATATCCGGGTTTACTATATCCGGATTTGACTGTATATATTAATGACTATGTCATTTTATCTCTCAACACCCTTTATTGAAAAATGCGACATAAAAAGCGACATAAAAAAGCGACATAATTTTGCATGTATGTAAATACTATTAGTTCACAACAGCTTTAATCTATTGTTACAATATTTCGTAAGCTGTAGAATATGCTTCACATATATTTTTTACATGTATTTATATACTATTAGATCACAACAGCTTCAATATATTGTTACAATATTTCGTAAGCTGTAGAATATGCATCACATTATTTTTCTATAAATAGGTTACATACACTCATAAAAATTTCACCGTAGGGTTACCAGGCGAACTACGCGAAAGATGAGTGATAAAATGACATAGTCAATTAATATCGTTTTAATATGGCAATAATGAAACTAAAAAGTATTGGGGGTTCAGGGGGATCTTCCCCTGACGAGGCTCGAACAGCCGAGTTTTATATATATATCTATATATAAATAAAATTAGACTTTTGTCTGTACATTTCTTGGAATTCAAAAATTTTGCGATTTGTATCCGTTTCAAGCACCTGGGAATCCGGTGCGACCCTCAAAAAAAAAGTTTGTCTGTCTGTCGTTCTGTCATTCTCTCATTCTGTCCGTGACGCTTTTTTTTGTTCAAGCATCACGTAAAAACGACTGAAGCGAATGATATGAAATTTGGTGTCATGATAGGTGGTCACTCAACTTAAAACGTAGGCGTCGAATTTTTAAAAAATCTTGATTGGATTTTGAGATTTTGCGAAAATCCTTTCAAACTGCGTAAATGTGCGTTCGAGCATCACGTATAAACGACTGAAGCAATTGAAATGAAATTTGTTATCATGATTGGTGGTCACTCAACTTAAAACACAGGCGCCAATTTTTTTTTTTTAAATCTTGATTAGATATTCAGATTTTGCGAAAATCGTTTTAAACTGCTTAAATTCGTGTTCCAGCATCACGTAAAAACGACTGAAGCGATTAAAATGAAATTTGGTATCATGATTGGTGGTCACTCAACTTAAAACATAGGCGTCAACATTTTAAAAAATCTTGATTAGATTTTGAGATTTTGTGAAAATCGTTTCAAACTGCGTAAATTTGTGTTCGACCATCAAGTAAAAACGACTGAAGCGATTAAAATGAAATTTGGTATCATGATTGGTGGTCACTCAACTTAAAACATAGGCGTCAACATTTTAAAAAATCTTGATCAGATTTTGAGATTTTGCGAAAATAGTTTCAAACTGCATAAATTTGTGTTCGCACATCACATAATAACTGCATAGGTGAAAAAATGATATTTGGTTAAATGATAGGTGGTCACTCACCTTAAAATATGAGCATCTAATTAAAAAATATCGATCAGATTTCGAGATTTTGCGAAAATCGTTTAAAACTGATTGAATCTTTATTCACGCATTACGTAATAACGACTAAAGCGAATGATATGAAATTTTGTCACATGATAGATGGTTGCTCAACATAAACTATAGGTGTCCAATTTTTTAGACATTTTTATTAGATTTTGAGATTTTGTGAAAATTCTCTCAAAATACGTTTATATTTCTTCAAGCATCACGTAATAACGACTAATACGAATGATACGAAATTGGGTGATAGGATAGGTAGTTGCTAATCTTAATTTAAAGGCGTTGAATTTTTAAAATATTTTGATTACATTTTGAGATTTTGTAAAAATCGTCGTTTTAAAATGCTGAAATTTTGTCTCAGCATCACGAAATAAAGACTGCAGGGAATGAAACGAAATTGGATGACATAATAGGTTGTCACTCAACCTAAATTATAGGCTTCCAATTTTTCAAAAATATTGATTAGAATTTGAGATTTTGCGAAAATTATTTCAATATGCGTAAATATTCGTTCGTGCATCACATATTTACGAGTAAAGCGAATGAAATGATATTACTTAGTTACTCTCTAACATGTAATATTGTAACAATACATAAAAAAGTAACTTCGCTTTCTTTACTTTGGCAACATACTACATCCATTCTGTGTACTCCTACAATGCTGACGAAAGTTCTTGCTTTTAGGAAATTTGCATTCAGTATTAACCCGTCGACGACGGGTAGTTCAGCCAGTAATGTATAAATATGTTATAGCGCATGTGTATATTTTCAAGCGTGTCTCACTCTGACATTTTGCCCACCCTTGCAAAAAATCCTGGCAGCGCCCATGAGTGAGAGGGGGGCACAGTTGGATACGTGCCCTCTGTATCCCCTCAACCGAAGCTCTGCCTAAGGTAAGGTTCATATCTATTATACGCTTAGTAACACCAAATAGCTTCCTAAGGAAGGCTTCTCACTGCTCCCAGACCTACTGAAATTTTTGAGGAGGCACATGAAAACATAAGGAGGGAGGCACATACCGAATTTTAGAGAAGAAAAAGGAAGTTTCTTTTAAATTTGAAAACCAACTTTCGTTTACAAGATTTTAAGACAAGTGAGGGGGCATAGGGGATTTGTGTTCATATCCCTTCTCGACGATACGCCTATGGTTCATAGATGTTCTGAGCTTTGGTGGGAAAACCTAATAAATGCAGCTTCCTAAAGAAGGCTTATCACTGCTTCAGATCTACTGAAATTTCGGAGGAGCACATGAAACATTTCAGGGGGCACATACCGAAGCAGAAAAGCAGTGGCGGCCCGTGCTCAAAATGTCAGTGCAGCCGTAAACATGCCTCCCCCTTCTGTACAGGAATGGAAAATATTTATTACTAAATTCAAAGTTTCCTTTATTTATTTTTTTAAGGGGGGAATGATAAAAAGAGAAGGAAAGAAAAGGGATGACTTACTTATTTTTTTTTAAGTTAAGGAGCAGCCCGGCAGTACTGGCTCCATCCCACGAACCGCCACTGCAGAAAATGGAAGTTTCTTTTAAAGTTTCAAACAAATGTTTATTCAAAAAAGTATTGAGAGGAAGAAGTTGTGGGTGGCGCAGGGAACACGTGACCTCTGTGCCCCTCGTGTATCTAATGCCCTCTCTCTCCTCATGCATCTTACAAAATAAAGAATAGACATGTCCAATATTTAGTAAAAATTAATCATGTGGGTGATTTTAATGTTCGCGTTTTTTCCACGCACCGAGAAGAATCTAATCCCAACTATTAGAAACTCCAACCTTATTAACCCAAATTATAAAATAACTTCCTCTAACAACAGTGAACTCGACTCAAAAAATCCCCCAAATAAGAAAAAGCATATCCCTTCTCCATTAAATTAACAGTTCTTCAGTTATCCCTGCCATTAAATATATCTAACCGTGTTCTTGCCATGTCGGGGCGGTGAGGCTTACATGCTCCAATGACCCAATAAGTTATGCGGGCGGTGGCTTGACCACTGCTGGGGTCTCCCAGGCCAGAGGATAGGTGCTAGGCGAAAAAGAACATTCTGGTCCTCCAGGTTGGTGGTTTTACATGAGATTGGTACCCTCCTCATGTAAAATCCACACGTACTCATAAGCTTCAAGGGGAAAATATCATGTCTAGCTTATGATACTCGGGAGATTACTCAGAGCTGCCCTGATCTACATGCTAAAGGGCAGGCGAGACGGTTGCAGACCGACAAAGTGGTGGTTGAACCAAGTGACCGGAACAGGCTTTTTGCCTAATCCATGATGATGATGAATTAAATATATCCCATACCATCATTCTCAAAAGTAAGCTCTAATCTACTAAAAATGACCTTCTCTTTGCGATCTTTACAAGGACTTATTATCGCATGAGCAAATAGGGACTTTGCCAAGGGCCCCCAATATCAAATGTTGCTCTGAGATATTCTTTTTTGTATCAAAATTTTATGAAAACTATAACAAATTTCATAGATGGGACCCCCCAAATTCATCAATCTTTCCATTCTCCTTCTGGAATGCGAACATTACCAGGCATCAACTGAACTAGTCGGGGGGAGAGTTCGAGATTTTCCCCAGGAAATAAAATTCCAGCTCCTAAGACACCTTAAAATACAGTACTTCACCCTTCTTTACATTCCCCCCCCCGCCCCCCGCCGTATTTTACGAACCAATGCTGGAACAATGAACGACAAAGCACTGTTTGCTCATCCTCAGCAGACTGATTTGAACATCAGGGAAAGGGAAACAGTTCCTGACAGATTCGGACGGATCCGTATCCAAATGACAGAGGAGCGGTTTCGAACAGCGACGACAGATTTCAGAACCAGATGATCAAAAAGAACGGGTCTCGACCCAAAATGACTGATGAAAAAACCGAAAGGAGCAGATCCAGCTTCGGACCGGGTCCATTTTTAAAGATGGTTCCGTTCCTTCGGGCCCGTTCCGGTAGGAATGATACACAGCGAAGGCCCCGCACCACTCAGATGACATATGTGAAATGTCACATCCAAATGTGTTATTGGTTTATTAAACAATTGAGTCCATTAAAATCCTCCACAATTTGAATTAATTATTTAGTAGTATTTTTGAATGTTAAAAATCTAGTCGCACCCACTGAAATACATTAGAAATGCTGCTTTGCTTGTCACGCAGAGGTAAGTTGTCTCCCTGGTTGCTAGGCTCTTTGCATCTTCCTGGTAGTTTTTATTTGTTATTTGGCGTTTCAGTTTGTTTTTTGTTTGACATCCGACTTAGGGCATAAGCAGCAGATGTAATATAAAAAATAAACATCGATCCGATGACGGAACACTGAACGGAATGACATAGCTCCTCTATAATTTGGAAGAAGTTGGTAAAATTTATATAATAATTGTTACAGTAAGTAACTTAACATTTAAATGCTTAACATTTAATTAACATACCTGTTTCAGAAATCTATTTCTTAAATGCCATTTTAAGCGTAAGAATCGTGAGGAATTGTTTTAGAAACTGTTGAAAGCAGCTAAAGAAAAAAAAAGCTTGCCAAATAATTAAAATAATCGTAATATTTCATCTAAAAAATGTAATTGGGTGTTATAGAAGTTATTTCAGTCAATTTTAATAGTAGTAAACTAAGAGGAATTTGATAAAATTTAACTGACTATCACTGAAATTTTATAACTACTTTGATGCATTTGAAGGCCGATCTAAATAACTCATCATGCTAAGCCAAAAAGGTTCTCATTGAATTGAGTTTTCGTTACATTTAATATGGCTTTTTCATGAAGCAAATATGAAAACCAAAGAGAAATTTTGCATGAGTATATACATATATAAGTTACTGCAATGTTTACAAACTTCAGATACATCTAAAATCAAATTTGAATTCCAAAATTAACAATTAGTGCGCCTGATAAAATAAGTATATTTATATTTCTAAGAAGAGATACATTTTTGCCGCAAGATTTGGACTGTCTACTAGGCTTTTGCTAACCGGGCGGTCCATTATTAGCCCACAAGCTATTCGGGCCGTTGTTTTGTTTATCGATTTACAGTGTTTTGCTTTAAAATTAAACACGAAACCTAGGAAAACTATTAAAACATCTTTATTAACATAAACCAAGCAACACTGAAATGTTTCTAAACAATATAGAGTTTAAATTTTAAACTGATTTTAATAATTAGAAAGAAAAATCTATAATAGAAATAAAAAAAATTGATGTTACAGACGAGAAATTTTTTCTGATAGGTTTAAATATGTACAGTATTAAATGCATTTGTTTATAAATTTAAGTATGTGCTGCAGAATGGACCAGATAGCTTTTGTGCTAACGGCACCATAAGTTTGAATAGCTGCTTGTGCTTTGACATGATGTCTTTATTTTAAATGCACTATTACAAACTCTACATAAGACTTCAAAATTGTTGTTATGGTAAGAAACCATCGATTACAACCACTAGAAAACATTGATTAAAAAATATCTGAATTAGATTATTTATCATCAACACTGTTTCTAATTCGAACAGCAAGAAATGGCATATGATTCATTGATTGTTAAATTAAAAAATGATACTTACAGTTATCATCATTATACTTGGTCCTCCTACTTTTTATAAGATTACTGCCTTTAAAAAAGTGTTTCTTATATCCTTTAAATCCTAATAATAATTATTCTAATATTCTAATATATAAATAATTGATAAGTGTCATCTTGAAATCTAAAATACATTCTTTGACGGCTGAAGCACATTTTAGCATACATATTAAGGTGAGAATTTCAAAAAATGTGAGACTACTGGCACACCTGATTATTCTCATGAAGCATAGAACATTGTGAAAGAAGCAAATTCAAAATATAATTCTAATCAATGTAAAGTTTTATGTGTTAACATGATTAAAATCATAAAATATTATTTTTATTGGATTAAACATTCATTTGTAAGCTATAGACAATTCTTCATATGTGCGTCATTCCAAAATTAAAGCGCCCTTTTATGTCCCACATCTTTCTGATTTTATAATTCCCACAAATCTGTTCCAAACTAAAATTTAAACATATTGATATCAAACTTCTAACAAAGTGCTTTTTAAGAAAAAAAATGGGGTGATTATTTAAAATTTGGTAACGCAGGAGACATTTTAACCTGTATCGGAGGTTCCCAAACTTTTTTCGGCGCGGCATCTTTATGTGGCTGAAAACTTTTGGGGACACCCTTCTCGGACTAAACTTTCTCGGCGGGTAAAACAGGGCTAACAACGAAAAAAGTTTTCTCTTGGGAATGGGATATAGAATATTGCCCCCTCTCCTGTCCTAAGGTAGTTCCTATTAAGCGAAGCGACTGGTCCCTGAATTCTTTCAAATTTTACTGAAATATTTTACCTTTTGCCCATTTGGTCATCAGCTTGACAAACTTTTTTGTGGGATATTGGTTCAGCAGAAATTTTTTCATTATACTCCCCCAAAATTTAGACTTTTCTTGATTTTCTTCACGGCACCCCTGCATACGCTTCTGATACCCCAGGGTGCCGCGACTCACAATTTGGGAACCACTGGTCTATATATTTGTTTCCAAGTATACTAAGTAATATTTCAATAAAATTGTATTACTGATATTTAATTTCTATTCACCAATAAGCATTCAATCACCTCAAAAGTATTTTGGTCTTCTTTTAGCTAACGTTATTGAAAAAAAAAAATAAATTCAAAAGGGTGCTTTAATTTTGGAATGACCCATCTACAACATAGTAATTTTCTTCCCTCTGAAATCTGAAATTGAAACTCAGTGAAGAGTATTTATAAACTACTCTTACACATTAATATAGTCTGAAATAACTAAATTCTTGTAGGGGGGGGGGGTGGAGAACTTATGCAAAACAAAATAACAATGGCATTCTTCAGATTTGCCTTAGATAATTACCAATTGCAAAGTTTATCACTTGTTAAATATATTTATATGATTGGAGTTAAAACTTTATCTTCTTATATTTCCTGTGAGGGTAAAGTTTTAACAGTTTTTAATTACATAACATTTTTAGAACATCTAATTAAAAAATTGTAGTTTTTTTTATGAAAGTATTTCACCAGCGTGGATTATTCTCTTTTCTTTTTTCTGTATTATACAATTTTTTAAATATATTTTTGATAGGATTTGATTATATATGATGCATTTTTACTCTCTTAATTATATTTTTCCTTTTATATAGGTATAAAGAAAGTCTAACCACATGAATCCACAACGCAGATCAAGTAATTCACCTTCTTATTCAATGATTTTTTATATTTTAAAAGAAGACTTCACTAGTCTTAAGATTTTGTAACAACTGCTGGTTGAACCAGTTTGTTCTAGAGATGAAGCAGGCTTATACAATATTTTCATTTATTATACTGTGTTTTGCTGTTGAACAAACATTTTAAATGCTTCATTTTTTAAAAATATATTAATGTACTTGTTAGAAAATACACAAGAATGCTGTTTGATACTGATAGTACCTGGAATGTACTTGTAGCTCTACAGAAATTTAGTCAGTCTTTCAGTGTTTGTTTCCTATTTTAATTGTGTCGTTAATTTTAACAGATATCAGCCCAAAAATTATTTATTATTTGTGATAGCCAAATAATTTATATTTATAGTCAGTTGCATGATCTGATCACACATACATCTGTTTTGGAGTCAAGGAATATAGAGTACCGATCAATATTTTGACTTATTTTCATTTCAAACAAGTCACACGTTGTAAAAAGCAGTGACTAAAGAATTAATTTATAAAAAAAACACTTCGTTTTGTTAATTATATTCATAAAAATATTTAAAATAAGTGCATTAATCCATAAAGCTGCAAAACTTGTAAGAACAAGAGAAATACGTAGGCTCCAACTTATTCGTACCTTATATTTCAGGCTAAATTTAGGGATTTAAAATTCAGCCCAAACTCATCTCCAGTACTGATGTACTGAGTAGCACTCTGGCTTAGTACCATAACTTGCAAAAAAATTTTTGTGTGCACTTTCTAGCACTGAGCATGAGGACATTTTCTCAGAATCACTAATAAAAGAACCCAGAACTGTTAGTATTTTTTGTATTACATCAAATTCAGTTATTAAAATCTTTTCAAAAGCATTCTTGTGCATTTACTTTTTTTCTTTTTCTGCTCAACTTTGAAAGTTTGTATAAAAATTATAGCTAGATTCTGATTTCCAGTAATTTCATACTAGAGGCTTTTTATTATTATCTTTTTTGTTACTTTCATTATTATTATTTTACTTATTTATTTTTTAAAATACCTGTTGCATAGGTCAGGATTTAATGTATGATTGCATATTGTAAAAAAATATGGCCCTATACACACATATGTTATCTTTTTATTTATTCACCACGAAAGTGCCCCCTTAATCTTCAAGGGAAGTCAGAATGCATTTTGGGTGGGGGCTGACAAATGGAAAAAAGCAGCTAAATTGTAGAAATTGACCAGTATTTTCCTGCTAAAATTTTAAAAATTAGTTATTAAATGGCATGAAAATGATATCTGCCAGCACCTGAAACTGATTACTTAATACAGGGATGTGCCAGCTGCTCCAATTGCTCCAAATTGTGCCAAATCAATCCTGATGTGCCAATCTGTACAAAAGGATCGTTTTTGGACATTTTTGCTCCAAATTCAGCAAAACTGCTCCAATTTTTCCATATACGTTGAAAACGTTTGTAAATCTCCCGAATTTTTACGAAAGTCATCACACATTCTAAGCATTCTAATTTCGATCTTTCAATATTAATCTTAAAAAGAAATATTTTTTTTCTTTGGAATCCCTTTGTTTAAACCTCCAATGCCTTAAGAGTAAAAATTGACTTCTGTTTTAAATTTAATTTTATAATTTGTAATTTTTTGTTACCAAATTTTTTATTAGCTGCTAATGGTAGTTAATATAGTTTAGTAAATATTGTATTTTTGATTTAAAATAGATATTTTGTATAGCAATGTATAAAATAACTGAATTTTTTATTTATTTCATAAGCTTCTGACCCCCCCCCCCCTCAAAAAAAAAACTGGATTTTGTTATAAGCTAAGAGTTTTTAAGAACCTCCTTAATTTTCATTTTTTTTTATTGGAATTCTTTAATGACTTCTCTTTCCCTCCAAAAATAAATTTTGTATTTCAAAATTGACATTCTTATGCTCCAAAAGTGACTTTTTCATGCGCAATTGCTCCAAAAATGTCTTTTTTCTTGCTCCACAAATTGCTCCAAAATTTAATTTCAGCTGGCACATTCCCTGATAATATGAGTGTGGATGCAAGATCTGCTTGCTTTTAAAGCACAATAAAAACAGAAGTGTATCAAAGACATGCCCAAAAAAAAAAAAAAAAAAAAAAAAGAGAGATAGAGGTGAGGAGGGCTGTTTTTTCACTATTTTAAGAATGAAGCTCTTGTGGAAAGCAGGGTGGATGTTTAATTAAAAGGGCAATTTTTGTAACATTTTACAGTACATAAAGATTTGTATAAACTTTCATATGCATTTTTGCAATGTTTTCCTGCCACGTCATAAATCCATGCATTTGAGTAATTTTTCAAACAATGAAGATTCTAAATTGTGACCCTATCTTGTTACTGGACTACAGGTACATAAGTAGATAATACGATAATACAATTTTCCTAGGTCCTCTGCACTTTAAAGCTTTTACATACTGCATCAGATCTCCAAAATGATTTACTTTTTTACAGCACCTTATTGACTAATTAATTGCTCCTGGGTTTTGCCAATCTAACAGCAATCCGTCAAAATCGTCAACAGTGAGGTGTATCGGACAGTATGAATAGAGCTTAATAAAAATCTGTCGATTTTAAATTTAAGATATCTTTTTCATTTTAAATCCACTGTATAGTTCATGTAAATAGCATGAAATAAAATGGAAGCATTTTTGGATGAGTAAAATGTTATTTAATATTTGTTCTTAAGATGCATGTATTTTATTCATTTTAAAATTGATTGCAGAATGTTTTTATTTTTTTTCAACTTTGATTGTAGGTGATTTAGATAATTATAAATAAATTATTTTATAGGTGGCCCTAAGCGGCCGAAGGCCTATAGGCCTCCCAACCCTAACGAATATCAGTTTGGACAATTTGCGCCTGGTCCTGGACCACAACTTTTTAATGATACAAGTGGAGGTTTTATGCCACCCTATCCTCCAAATCCAAACCAAGGTACCTCTGAATGACTTTTGATTTGAATTTTATGTAGTATTTACTATTACGTGTGTCTGCTAAATGTTTGATAAAGATGTTTCTTTTAAACTATATGAGCATTATCTTTGTCACTTTTATTGTTAGAAAGTTCACTGTTAATTTGAATATGTATTACTTATTTCCAGATTTAACATTTAAATGGCCAGTGATTCTTAATTTTTACTTTACTACTAATTTTTACATAATGTACCATGTAAGGAAAGTTTTATAATCATGAAAAAATGCAACTTTGAGAATTTGGTGTATTCACATATTTTGAGGTATTTTGAATTCATTTATGTCATTTTTATAGGGATTTATGTGTCAGACATTCCAAGTCGGATGTTTTTGATCCTCTTTTGGGTCTCAGGATTTTCCCTCATTTTGTCAGACTTGCTTATTTAAAAATTGCAACTTTCATCAAATTTTTTTTTATGAGGTTTTCCGTGTCAGTTTTGTTTTCCCCTTTCATGCTGATCAGGCTCAAAAGCTTGATATAATTTGAAACAATGCATGTGTTGTTATAAGTTGCTCTAAAAAATTAAATTACATAAATAAATGTTCATTAAGTCATTCTTATTATTTATCCAGAAGTATGTTAGAAATTTTAAAGCTGCGTGAGATTAATAAAAGTATTTTCTGTTACAAAATTCATAATACAATAAATTTCTGGTGTAATATATCTGTATATAGTTTTTAGATAGGAATAATTAACTCATTATTTTGTGTATGCATTTTGATGAATGTTTTGCATTTTCTGATAGCCTTTTCACAAATATTTTAAATTGAATTTATTTACATTATACATTTGAAGTAATGGAGTAATGCTAAGTTTATACTGTAACACATGGCATTTAAAAAAAGTATTTATTATGTGCATTTTATGCTGAAAAAGTATGCTTACGAGATCTCAGGTTTTTTTCATTTTTGAAACTTGGTATGTCTGATGCTTGTGTGTGTGTGTGTGTGTGACCGAACTCAATAGATCCTAAACAGTGCATCTGATTGAGCTCAAATTTAGTATGTATATTGTAGACCACTCTTGTCTGGTATTGATTTTGGTGTGTAAGTGTATAGGACATATAGTTCTTTTACAGGAAAAAAAAAAAAAAATCTTATACGTATGGCCTATAGACACAAATTCTCAAAAGTGCTCTAGTATCTAAATGGTTCATTCCAATAAGCTCAAATTGGGTATGTATAATATAAGTCACTGTTGCACAACCTACGTAAGCTTTGGTACGTGTGTAGACTTGAAACTTTTGCACAGAGCTATAAAAAAGAATTCTTAAACTCTATGGTCTATAGATGCAAACTGCTTAAAGTGTTTTAATGTCTATATGGTGCATCCAATTAAGCTCCAATTAGGTATGCAAGTTTTAGGTCATTATCTTAAATACGATGTAGATTTTGATGTGTGTAGGGCTTGCCGGTTTTTAGAGGGTTACAAAAAAGTATTCTTATTCAGTATAGCATAGATTAAGTTATCTACTTAAAATCTCCAGACAGTCACATAGTTCATTGGTAAAGTACCAGATTATTTGTGATATACTAAATTAATGACTTAAATATATGAATTTCGGGAGAAATATTCAAACACCGTATTATAATTTTCATGTTTGTTTTTTGCTGAATTATTCACTGATTCAGTTTTATTTAAATGCTTGGTAACAAGTGTTCAGACAATCAAGTAGAGTAACTTTTTTATTTCTTGAATGCTAAATTTTGGTCCTTCAACTATCACTATTTTCAAGAGAACTGCCCTAAAAATACATGTTTCTTTATTGAAGAAATTTGTAACATCAATAAATGTCTAATTTGGAAAAGATCATAACTATCTATGTAATAGAAAAATAATAGTCTGCTATTTGCTATATAGTGTATAAAATAAGAAAAACAAAATTCCGTGGTGTAGTATATGAATTGTATTTAATTTCTCTACTGCTTCATTTTAGAATGCTCCAGTCTACAACTATCATTGACACAAAAGACTGGAGTGAATTCCTACCAGCATAATGGGAACAGGGGGGAATTCTTCATTAAATTCTATTTTATTAATTATAAACTCACATTAATGTTAAGAATTATGATTAGATCTTGACTATCATTCTTAAATATTGTGAAACATTAAATTTATATGTTGCCAAAAGGCAATTCCATTTTCCTACTTATTCCATGTTAACTTGCCTTTTTAATTTATTCCTTGTTAATTTCTTTTTCAATTATTAAATCTTATATCATATCGTGTTAATATTTGTGAAATTATTTATCTGTTTTAATCAATAGGGCCAAATAGTTGGAACCAACCTTATAGTCAGCCAGCATTCCCTGGTCAACAGCTACTATCTGATCCTATGGCTTCCATGGCTATGCAGTATGGTCAAACTATTGCTGATCAAGGAAAAGTCATGGTTGAAGAAAAGGTATTTTATTTAACTGAGATTGCCCAGTACATTTTATTCTTTTCATAACCTTTCATTCTTCATACTTTCTCTAATACTTAATTTCGTATTTCTCTAATACTTAAACCATTTTACTGTTAAATCCCCCCCACCCCCAACCCATTAGTAGATCCAGTTCACTTATTTTGTAAATTCAAATGAATTTATGAGAGAAAGGACACAAAAATACTTTTGTACCCACTTCAGAATTTTTTTCTGGATCTGCCACTGCCCCCCTCCTTCCTCAAAAAAAAAAAAAAAAAAAAAAAAAAAAAATTATAACTGTTACTCGTTTGCAAATTGTATTTTATAATAGAAAAAGACACTTAGAAAGAGCATTTATTTCTTTAAAACAACATCAATGTTAAACCACTTCTGTCATCTTTCTAGATTTGTATGTGAGTATATATATCTAATTAAATGTAAAGCTATTTAACAAATCTGAAGCATAATTCAATTTTAGAATTCTCAAATTTAAAATTATTAGCTAAGGAAATTTGTTTAAGAAGGGTAAAGGTTTAAAATTTCTGAGGTTTCTCACTTTCTACAAAGATTAGTTAAAATATTTTCAGATTATGAAATAGCAAAATTTTCAAGTTCTACTTTTGAATGACTTTATTTTGAAGTATGAAAATAATCTGTTTCATCTATCATCATCTTTAAAAAATTCTTTAAATTCTTAAAAGAAAATACGAAACACTATTAATAAAAATGTAGTTGTGGGTTTTGCTGATATCAGTGTTGCAAAGAAAGGAATACCCAAATCATTGATTTGGTGTTGACATTTTTTAGGCAAGTAAAAAGCCCCCCCCCCCAAAAAAAAAGTGCTTGGGGAAGGCACGATACCATAATTTTTTCTTTAATGTAGTACTGTACCTCTTCTAAGTAACATGAAAATGTATTGTTTTTTTTCATACAGTCTCACAACATTTGTCTTTGTGAACACGGAAACATTTGCCAACAATCAAAAGTTTTAGATTCTGAGAAAAAAATAGCAACAAAATTTACTCAAATCAACCCACTTACCCCTTTGACGGGGTAAGTGGACCACCAGTCAATATTTTTCAATTGGCTAATAAAATTTTGTGTAGATAAAAGTAGATTTTTTTTAGTCTTGAGGAAGAACTTGGTATTTTATTGGATATATTTTTCAAATTGCAGCTCTTTTTGCAATGTAAATTCAACATCAGAAAAACGTTTATTTTTCAACATTTCTTAATTTTAAGCACATTATTTACATTGGAGTTTTGTTATTTTATGTCAGAAACATTTGAACATGAAAAATACCATATGTGTATGTTATTTAAGCTTACAGTTACATGAAAACATATTAAATGAAACCTATGATAATTTACCTGGTCCTAGAACTAAATCTATATAAATAAAATTAGACTTTTGTCTGTACATTTCTTGGAATTCAAAAATTTTGTGATTTCTATCCGTTTCAAGCACCCGGGAATCCGATGCGACCCTCAAAAAAAAGTTTGTCTGTCTGTCATTCTGTCATTCTGTCCGTGACGCTTTTTTTGTTTAAGCATCACATAAAAACGACTGAAGAGAATGATATGAAATTGGGTGTCATGATAGGTGGTCACTCAACTTAAAACATAGGCATCGAATTTTTTAAAAATCTTGATTAGATTTTCAGATTTTGCGAAAATCGTTTCAAACTGCGTAAATTTGTGTTCAAGCATCACGCAAAAACGACTGAAGCGAATGATATGAAATTGGGTGTCATGATAGGTGGTCACTCAACTTAAAACATGGGCGTCGAATTTTTAAAAAATCTTGATTGGATTTTGAGATTTTGCGAAAATCCTTTCAAACTACGTAAATTTGTGTTCAAGCATCACGCAAAAACGACTGAAGCGAATGATATGAAATTGGGTGTTATGATAGGCGGTTACTCAACTTAAAACATAGGCGTCCAATTTTAAAAAAATCCTGATTGGATTTTGAGATTTTGCGAAAATCCTTTCAAACTGCGTAAATTTGTGTTCAAGCATCACGTAAAAACGACTGAAGCGAATGATATGAAATTGAGTGACATGATAGGTGGTCACTCAACTTCGAATTAAAAAAAAAATCTCACGTTGAATTAAAAAAAATCTTGATTAGATTTTGTAATTTTGCGAAAATCATTTCAAGCTGCGTAAATTTGTGTTCGCACATCACGTAATAACTGCAAAGGTGAAAAAATGATATTTGGTGAAATGATAGGTGGTCACTCACCTTAAACTATAAGCATCTAATTAAAAAAAATCCATCAGATTTCGAGATTTTGTGAAAATTGTTTAAAACTGAGTGAATCTTTGTTCCTGTATTACGTAATAACAACTAAAGCGAATGATATGAAAATTGGTCACACGATAGATGGTTGCTCAACATAAACTATAGTAGTCCAATTTTTTAAACATTTTTATTAGATTTTGAGATTTTGTGAAAATTCTCTCAAAATACGTTTATATTTCTTCAAACATCACGTAATAACGACTAATACGAATGATACGAAATTGAGTGATAGGATAGGTAGTTGCTAATCTTAATTTATAGGCATTGAATTTTAAAAATATTTTGCTTACTTTTTGAGATTTTTCGAAAATTGTTTTAAAATGCTGAATTTTTTTTCCAGCATCACGAAATAAAGATTGCAGGGAATGAAATGAATTTGGGTGACATGATAGGTTGTCACTCAACTTAAATTCTAGGCTTCAAATTTTTCAAAAATGCTGATTAAATTTTGAGATTTTGCGAAAATTATTTCAATATGCGCAAATATTCGTTCGCGCATCCCATAATTACAACTCAAGCGAATGAAATGATATTACTTAGTTACTCTCTAACCTGTAATATTTTAACAATACATGAAAATTATAACTTCGCTTTCTTTACTTTGGCAACATACTACATCTATTCTGTGTACTCCTACAATGCTGACGAAAGTTCTTGCTTTTTTTGGAAATTTTCATTCACTAACCCATCGAGGACGGGTACTTCAGCTAGTATTAAGTATTGTAAGTAGGCTAATAAAACAACTAAACAGAAATTTAAATTCGATTATGTTATGTAGGTTTGTCAAAAATATTTACTGGTCATATTTGTACAAGTAATTAGAAAGAAATTCATAATATGTTGTATTCCTAAATATCAATTTCTAGGAAATCAGATAATCTTAAGTTGACAAATGTATTCTGATATGGTGTAAACAAGCACAGGGCAAAAACATTCTCATGAGTGACCCAATTATTTATTTACTGACAGAATAACCTTTTCAAGCATTCAGTAGACTTGAAACTAAAGTTAATGGATGTAACATTTTTAAATTGTAATTTTGGATAATTCATTTTATTTTAGAGGTCCTTTCAGCTTAGAATTATCCAAGTTCCACTGTATATCCAAACTAAATTTGATGCTGTATAAATCTCCGATAGGATGGATAGATACTTCAGTAAAACTAGTCTTATACACCAATATATATTTTTTGATTTGGCGTATTCCACCTGCGCACCAATGGTACATTGGAACATCCCCTGGCTCTCTTCTGGAATTTAAATGGGATCGTGGCTCCCAGACTGCACTTGCTAGACTTAAAAGTGGCCACCTTAAGTGTCTTTCGTATGAACATGGCAAGAAAATCCACCCCACTTGCAAGAAATGCTGTGATCATCCAGCCTCTCCAGAGCACATACTGAGTTGCGTCGGACTTTCAAAGGAGGACTTAACATCTGCTTCCCTTTTAGTTACTGATTGTCTGTCGGTCAATAATCTATTGGAGTTGATCTGACTTGTGTCAGATCTTCTAAAGAGGATAAGCAACAACAACAACAACATATATTTTTAGCACTCGGGTGCTATTTCTTTCAAGCATGGGATTTCGTCTACGCAGCACACTGTGGTCACTTTTCCGTTTGATTCAGGTTTTCTGCAGAGTGATTTGATATTGCTAATGCAATACTTTGGTTGAACTGGATTCACTTTGGTTGACAGTGGTTTCTAAAACAGAAAGCCATCTGAAGTTGCTAATGGAAACATGGACTATCCCCTCTGATGATTTTCAAATACCAGGATTCACTTGGGTCGAACGGATAGACAGTAGTTTCCAAAACAGAAAGCCATCTGGAGTTATGATTTTTATAGAGGAAAACTTAATAAAAATAACTTTATAAAGAGAATATGAAACACTTCACCTGTGCCTACACGGGCCAGATCAATGGTGTTCAAAGGGTCACTGCGTATATTCAAGATAAAGTGAGATTTGCAGATACATACGCTAGTCCTCGAATTTCTCATGAAGATAAATGAGACGCTCTATTCAAAATGTTACTGAAGGAAGATGATTGTAAGACTGTTTTAGTAGGAGATTTTAACGTAGAATTAAATTCCGATCTAGGATCCGATTTCATAACTGAAATGGATACTTTAGATTTTCCAATACGCACTCATCCAAAACATTTCTCCGCTAGGGCCAAACAACAATTGCTGCAATTTTCAGCTACAAAATTATGCGAACAGGAGTCCATAGGAGCACTTATAGTTATCATTTTCCTGTATATAGCAGAATTGATTGAATAGATTTTTTTTTAAAATCTGAAATTTTTTCAGCCAAGTGCATAAATAAAATCTGGAAGAATTTTACATTTTTTATTACTTTTTTTCTTAATTTTCCTTTGAGGTTTATTCTTTTCAGTTAATGATATTTATTATGTTATTTTCTGTTTTAGTTGGAAAAATATGTTTCTATATCCAAAATGAAGTATTACTTTGCTGTGGACAATGGATATGTCACAAAAAAGCTTGGATTATTATTTTTTCCCTTCACTCATACGGTAGTATTAATTATTTTTTATTTTTACTCCTTTTCTTTGGCAATTTTGTTAAAATATAATTTAAATAAGTCTGCTATCATTGGCACTCGATTAAATACTGACATTCATAAATACTTGCTACAGTTTAACTAAGCATTTAAGTTACACAAGTTATATGCTGATTACAACAATTGAAGTTTCAGTATCATTTAATGAAATTTCTATCAGTTTTGAAATGACATCAGCATAATATTCTGATAAGTTTTTTGTTTTTTTCCTCATTTGTATTTTGCAATGATTTTTGTAAATTACTTTGCATTTACATCTAATATTTGTATTTCATTTTATGTTGATAAAGTTATTTTGTTACTGAATTTTACAGTTGCTAATTTTATATCTGTATGTTTTAAATGTTACTGTTAGTTTTATCATTCATAATTGTATTATGAATATTTGTATTTTACTGTGAATAACAATATATAAATTTAGGAATTAGGGAAAATGAAACATGTCTGTAAAGGGAAAGATAAATTTGAGTTGTTGTTGTTGTTTTTTATGTATAAATAATTTATATTAGACATCATGCACAATGTATGAGATATAAATAAGATGAGAATTCATTTACAGAACATATTTAAATTCAATTATTTAAAAGCCCGACCAGTGGCATAGCTCTAGTGCTTTGAACTGAGAGGCGAAAGGTGCCTGGTTCAAAACCAGGTTGTGTCTGCCAACCTAACCGTTCAGAGTTTTCCATGGTTTTGTCCAAAACTTCATGTATATACAGGTTAGGACTCCTTAGAAAGTTCTTCACAGAGGGCAGTACCACCCCTGGCCTAGATCCCTAGCGTAAATAATTGGCCTTAACCGTCAACCCCGATAGATAGAAAGACCTTCAACGGGAGAAAGGACGTCACAATTGTTAGGCCAACCTTTCCCCCTACTCCGAGGAGGGAACGTATTTAAACGTATTAACTCACAATTTTTTCTACTTGTTAATTAAAAATTAGATCACTTTTTATATGCACTCGTTACACATAGTGATTATAGTATTTATTGTAGAGTTTAGGATAGTTACCATGAAATTAACTTCTTGACCAATTAAAAATTGATTAATGAAAATGTAGTTTATTTAGTTTTCCCCCTTTGTAGAAGCATTAAAACATTTAGAAAAAAACTAAAAAAAAGTTTAATATTAATTAAAACGTTCCCAAAACTCTTAATTATCACCTATAAAAAATAAAGAAAAACAAGCACATAGACAGTTTGAATCGAAAAATATTTATTAAGTAAAATATAAAGGTTTTTACATTATTTACATTTATAAGCATATTCATATTCAATTAACAATGAATAAATTTATCTTTGTAATTTGATTGGAATACCCTTCTTAGTTTTAAAATTTCATTTTTAAAATAATTGAATACCAGAACAGCATGTATGCTCAAAACAGTCTTATTCAATCTAACCAAATTCAGCTACTAATAATCACACTCCTATTGTCAGATGATATGCAAATAACATTGTAACCTATACTGTGTAACCCTTTAATTACTTTTGAAATCACTTCGTGCAATAATTCTGCGGTTATTGTTTTTACTGGCAAGTTATGTACTATATCCTTATAAGGAGATTTCAAACTTTGTATCATGAAAACAAATGCCGAATTTGCAGCTTTACCTGAATTGTATGAGGCTCCAATTATGTCACCACATTTGTAATCTAGAAAGGGTTTTAAATGAATTTCATCCATCATTAAATTTACAACTTTGTCAAAATTATTTAAATATTGAAATTTATCTTTAGCATATTTTAAGAAATTATCTTGCAGTACTTGCACTCTAGGATCTAAATTATAAGATGAAGTGAGTCTATTAAGAGTACTTGGATGTGGTAAAATTAATACACATCTATTTCTGAGAAATCTATATGCATGGGGAGATATTGAATCTAACAAACTACTTAATACTAAAAGATCTGCACTATATCTATGGGCTGTTTTACTTACCAATTAAATTAATTTGTTCATATAAAAAATCTATTAAATCATGGCTTCTTTCAGGAACAATTAGCTTTAACTCGCAGCAAATATTTTTTACTGAAGATTTTAAATTGTTTAATTTATCAAAAGAAAAACCATTGTAATTTATAAATTCATGCAATAGAGACAGCAAATCATTTATATTTGTAAATTGTACTGGGAATTTAAAATTATTATGCACAGTGATAGGTACTTTATAATAAAAAACACTTACCATTAAATTTTCATCTATTATTATTGATAACGATAATTCAGGTACTGGCAATGAAGATATTTTTAAAAACATAACTGTATTTTCAGCTTTGACAATCGTAAACACATCTGGAATTTGAATATCCTTTAGTAATAATAATAATTCTTCCAGAGTTTGAAAGGAAGTTTTTGATTGATATTCTTCAAATGATTTCACACTTAATTCAAGAGTCTTTTGCAGTTGCTCATTTTCTCTCCTTTCAGCTTTGTTTTCTGGAGCTTCTCTGGCCTTGATATGTTTTGATAAATATGCAGGACAGCCATGAAAAATTGTAGGCAAAGCATCATCCTTAAGTCTTGGTTGTGTTAAGGTTGCCACTATTTTCTCACCCGTTGCTGGATTGTAGCATTCTGAAGTTCTCCTAATATCTTCTTTTTTTAAATGTAATTCACAGACCTGCAATGAATAGTTTTCACTAATTAAATAAAAAAGCCTACATTTTACTAACAGATAAATATCAAGTGATCGAGAATTGTGATTACTATTAACTATACTATGAACTATGAGGTTTAAATAATGCTATTACTTATAAGAGTAATAATTTTATCAGTATTCATAGAATTATTAAATATCAATCTTTATAATATTATTAATTCGTTATTTTTAATTTTGTAAAAAATAAATTTTCAAAATTTTCTTCCAACTGCAATCAAATAACGAAATATGATTTTATTTTACATATTGTTTTCAAAATTTCTATTATTATTATTATTGTTTTGCAATTTTAAGTCCAGCTTTTACTTTTTATGTTTTTAAAAGAGGAATTAAAAAAGTATTGATAACACACGCACGCACACACACACACATATCTATATATATACACTTGTGTATACTATATATATACACAATAAAGAATGTAAAATTATTTGTATACTGAAATGAAATTCATGAATTAAGAAAAAATTTAATGCTTATATGAATATAAAAGATTTATAGATACATAAATTCAAATATACTAAACATACATTCTTAAAAACAAACAAAAAATCACTTACTTTAAAATTCTTTGATGGATTAATATTTGCACGTGGAATGGCATTTATCCATTTCCTTTGTAGTTCTTCATTCTTTGGTAAACTGAAAACGGATACCTTGGGGCCATCTGCATAATTACCTCTACAAAAAGGTACTGAATACTTGTATACCATGTTTTAAATACAATTAACAAGCATAGTTTTATCAAATAATGGACATTCTTCAAGAACTTCGAAGCAAACAAAATCCCATTGATGGCGAAAAGGTATAGTACACTATCGCCAATTCTCTTTCACCTGTGACGATTTACCTGCCGTTCGACCGGTTTGACGTACCTGCCCTTGTTCTCAATAATAGTACCTGCGGGATGAATTGGCGATAATACTCCGATGATAAGCGAGCGCAGCTAGTAACCCAGCCGAAAAACCTACGGCCTAACTTTGCTTTCGTCACGAGCTTCTATTGTTGCTGTGAGGGGTCTTTCTTATATCGGAGTTGACGCCTTGACCCACATTTCCATTTCAGTTATTTTAAAATATAATCAAAATCACTGAAAAAAGTAAACACAACTGTTTATTACAGGTAGGTTTGAGTTCTCCAGTTTCATATTCTTAGTATTTTTTCTAGATGTGGACGATATTTTCTTGCATTATGTCATCATAAATAAACAGTATTTATGAGATTTTGACAGAAATATTCGTTAAGAGTAGTTTCTGCGTAAACTATGTGTCTATGATGTTTTTGACTAGTTGCAACATCCCTACATGAGCATATGTATCCTCCATAGTTCAAAAGCAATTAGCCATACAATGAAATTTTGTATTGAGGAGTTTTATATGTGCACCTCCCTTTTTGATTGCAGTTGGCTGAGTAGTTTATTTACAGCAGGTATGAGCAACCTTTGAAAAGTTACGGGCCAAACTTTAGGATGTCAGTGAAGTCACGCTCCAAACTTTAGGATGTTAATGAAGTTGAGGACTGTATAATCGTGACTTATGTGGGATTTTGAATGGTTTATATGAGGTTTTGATATGTCCTGTGGGCCAAATGAAAAGCTCTGACAGACCACATTCGGCCTGTGGGCTGGAGTTTCCAAAATTGTTTTGGCCTGCAGGCCAGTGCAATTTTGAAGAAATCAATTAGTATTTTTACTACAATCAGTATTTGTTGTAGAGTAATATTAATAATCAATAACAATCAATCAATATTTGTAAATGTATTAAAATCAATTAATATATGTAATTTGTTTGTTGTAATTTGTATATACAGTTGGCTCTCTGCTTAATGACTTTCAAGGAACCGCGAAAAATCGTCCTTAAATAGAGATCATCCTAAAACAGAATTTGTAAAAAAAAAAAATAACATCTCCCTTCACACTTTACAGGCTTAGGACTGTCAATTTATTTCCTAATATATTGGCATGTTTAAAGATATTTTTTTTAATTATCATTATATTATTTTATTCACAAAAAATATTTTGTTACATTAAAAAAAGAATATAAACAAACAATACAATAAAATTAGGTTTTAAAAAATTCTAAAAGTGTTGAATGCTTCATTTTTTTCCTTGTTTTCGTTATTCTCTCTTCCAGATTTTCTAAAATATTAAATGTGTCATTTTCCATGTTTGATGAGATGATATAGTGTCATAGAACATCTAGAGCTGAATTCGCATCTGTGAAAGACGTTGGCGGTATTTCATTTTTGTCGTCTGACACTGTGTTTTTGTTTTGTATTTCTTCATAAATTTGTTCTTTATTTCTGTAATCTGTTGTTAAAACAGATTGATCACAACTGTAAAAATCTTTAATTGTAACATCCACAAGATTCCTCTGTTCTTCAGGGATAATGTCATCTTCGTTGATTTCTACATCCATATTTTGCATCCAATACTTTGCATCCATACTTTGTCCAAGTTCTTCATTGTAAATTCCAGCAACATGAATGCAGTTTTTTATTGTGGATGAAGAAATTTCTTTCCATGATGCTGTTACCATGTGCATTGCTTCTAAGATCGTAATTTTCTAATTTTCATACTGTCTCCCTTGGCTAAATTGTTTATTAATTTCCTTATTAAAGACTTTCTGTAGTATGCTTGCACACTACAAATGATACTCAGGTCTTATGGCTGCAACTTACTCGTGCAATTAGCTGGTAAGAAGTGAATAGTCAACTTTGTAAGTCCAGGAATATTTGGAGGGTGTGCTATACTACGGTCGATTAAAAGTAAAACTTTTCTCTCTATGCAATTTTGCATCAAATTTTCTAATCCAGTCAATAAAAAATGATGTCATCCATGTTTTTGTGTTATTCTGGTATTCATAAAGTTTCTTTCTAGTGTTCTTAAAACACCTTGGATTTTTGATTTGCCTTTAACTAGTGGTGGAAATTTCTCTGGTCCATCCGCATTAGTGGATAGCAAAACAGTCAATCGTTCCTCACTGAGTTTTCCTCCAAAGCATTTCCCTATCTTTTTAATTAGGCTTCATAGTTTAGTTTTAATAGGCATCATATTGTAGAATAGGCCAGTCTCATCTGCATTGCATATGTTTTTCTGGTCATATCCATCTAATATACCTTTTAGCTGCATTTTCCACTATTTTTTTTTTTTCATCTAGGGAGTCACTTTCACCAGATATGCTTTTGAATGCAAGTCCGTATCTTTCTTTGAATTTTGCTAGCCAACCAGCCGAAACCTGAAAATTTTGCATTCCAAACTTTTCTGCAAGAAGAATATCACTTTCTTTTCAAATATCACACTGGACATTAGAATGTTGGATGCTCTTGCGTCATGAAACCATTCCAGGAATACCTTATCAAGCTCTTCTGATTGGCCACGTTGAATTTTCTGTCATTTGGATTTGGATCCCAAACCAAATTTTTTTTGCTGCTTCAAGAATTTTTTCTTTACTTGCTGAAATACCCCTGAGAGTAGACTCAAGTATCTGAAATTGTCTTGCAAATTGGACTTTTGAAATTCCAAAACTTTTCTCCCACTCTTCAATTATTTTCACCTTTTCGTGTAGCGTAAGATGTTTTCGTTTTGATGCCATTTTTCTCTTCTCGCTTTGTGTTTATACGAGAATGAGCAGCTACACACAACCATGAATTCTCTAAAATGAACACATAACCAAAGACCTGCTTCTTGGAAGGAGTGAAAAAGGGTTGTTACAAGACAGCTATTGTAAGTCACATGACAACAAGGAAGGTCAATTGATTGATTCGACTCCCGTACTGAGTTCCGTAAAAGATATTCCATCTTCCAAGAAACAGTAATCCCCATACCCCCTTTTCTCATTGCAAACATTAAGGAAAGTCCTATTCTGTTATTGAAACCAAACTTGTTCGCCCACAGAAGGTGCCCCTGCTGCAGAAAAAAAGTTTTTTTAAAAAGTGTTTATCATGTAGAAGAAAAATCATCTTTAAACAGAAAGAACGTTGTCTCTAAATAGATTTTTTATGTTGGAGGGTCCGAGACTTTCAAATATCGTTTCTAAATAAAGAGCGTCGTTAAATAGAGAGCCAGCTGTTCTTTTAAAAGTGCAGTATTTAAGGTTTTTGAAAGTTTTTGACATGACAGTTTAAACCATGGTTAAAACTATTTAAAACTGTCATGCGTCATAAACTTGCAAACCCTGGCATAGCCCAGCTCCATCGTTTTTCTTTAGGGACAGTGCAAACATGAGGGTATCTAAGGTTTTGTTTATTTTGAAGATCAGTGGATTTTTTTCTTTCATATCAGTGAATTCCACTCTTTATTCATTAATTTTTTTGTTGGGGAAAAACTCCGATAATTATGCTTCCAGCATCCTAATTTCAATCTTTTTCCATCCTTCTTGAGAATAAATATTTTTCTTTTAATGTTCTTTATTGAAGCTTTCATATAATAATATACATAAAAATAAAAATTGACCCCTATTTTAAATGTAAATTAATTTTTTAAAACTTATTTTCACTCTAAGAAAACCATTTAAAAATGTTAAAGAGAGCATGATTGAAAATACAAATAAATAAATAAAATACATGTTAGAGAAAGAATATTTTCTGGCTGGGCTAAAAATGCTTGAAAAGGCAAACAAAAAATAAACTTAACAAGCCCAATAGTTATTTTCTTACTATTGCTTTTTAGATATTATACTCTTCTCCATTACAAAGTTGCTTTTTTCCCTCACCTTTTAAATTACTTAAATTATCTGCTTAGTATTTATATATTTGTTTTATTTTATTAAAATTGCTAAATTAAATTTTAATGTAATATTAAGAAATAATATTTAAAACTTACTAATGGAATATATAATTTAATAATAAGATAATTCATGTAATTCTAAATACATAATTTAAGGAGAAAAACATTTTGTAATACAGAAGAATATAATATCTGAAAAAAAAATTAAAAGAAGAATAATTATAAGAGAGTACTGATCTCAGTACCTCTTAATATCTTAAAATATCTTGTACTGCAGGTTTTGGGTATTTCTTCATGCTGACATTTGTTTGAGTAGAAAACGTTTTCGTCATTCTATAATAAAGTCATATTTCTTTGAAGCTACTTCGAACAAAAATTATGATGTTTTGAAAAATTTTGTTTGGCTGCATAATTTCGCAAACAAAAAAAACTGATGCTGCACATAAAAATAGGCTATAGTTAAACTATACTAATTTTCAAATGTTAAGAGAAAAAAAAAAAATCTGTTTTTTACTTTTATTCATTATTTTACGTTTTGTCCTTTGAATAATCACATTTTTAAGTTCTTGCAAATTAAATTATCTGAAAACTATATTTCTTTTATCAAAAAATAAATACCTCCCACTATTGTTTTGTCAAATGAGCCTCGTTTGAGAATTGTAGCTAAATTATTTTATTTTATTATCTTTTTAAATAACTATTTCGATTGTAACCAGAGAATTGGGATTTAGAGGATTTCTTTGTTTTTGATTTTGTGAAGCAATTGCTTTAAAAACTTTATTATCTTAAGCACTGAACATTTCACTTGCTGATTAAAAAAGAAAAAAATATTTTTTAGCAAACACATATAATGCTTTCTGCTTTTCTTCATGCTTGATTGCTAACGAATTTCCTAGCTTGCAGGTTTCTGTGACTAGGAATCCCCCTTCCTCTCATTGTAAATCAGTTTTGGTGTTTCTTTCTTCAAGTTAAGATGCATCGATTATGAGAATGGCTGTTGTCCAAACTGAAATCAATTTTTTTTTTTTTTAAGTTGCTTCTCCCATCATGTTTTAAGAATTCCATGTATTTGTACACAAATATCTTAAAAGAGTAACAATTGCTTTAAAAATGTAGAAGTGAACTGCAGGTATAACATTTTATCCATTGGTGGTTGTTATGATAGTAAGCCTCATTCCTGTGCAAAGAATGAGACTAGCGGACTAGACTAACAAGACTAGAACAGACTTTGATCAGTTACACAGCCATCTATAATTGATTACAAGAGTTCAAGAGTTGGTATTAGTGTGATAGCATTAATTTCTAAAGATATTATGATTGCTGAATGTAAATTTTGTAAAAAGACAGCAATCTTGATTTAATTTTATCATAATATTTCAGTATAAAAATTTTAAAATCCCATGTTAATAAGCGATACAGTTCAGTTGTATTTGACATAAAGTCTGGATTAGATTATTAAATATCAGCTGACATTTTTTTCTTTTAGAGTTATGCTTTAACATTTCTGATAGATCCATTCAATGCAGAAGTATGCCGTAAGATATTACAAATTTTAAGTTAGAAAGCTTTTTCTAACTCATTGCATCTAATTCTAATTCCTCATTTTGGATATGTCATTTTTACGTGTCACTAGACAGGAGGCTGTTTAATCTTTCTGCTAACCCCAAACACTTTGACATTGATCTTTCTTTTTCCATGATTAATAAAAAAAGTCATAACAAAAATGTATTTTCTATGTGTGAGTGTATATTTTTATGAAGTATTCATGACTACCTACACAGATGTAGATGTTCCACCGAATTTTCACTATTTATTTAGATATTTGGCTGTGCATAAATTTTCAATGCTGTTGACTGTGCAATTTAAAAGACTGCTGACTGACTTTAATTAACAGTTACCAGTCTTCTGGCAAAGTTAAAACTAATAAAATTATCTAGACTCCATCTTGTTGGAGTTTTATGCATCTATTAATATTTATAATTGATTGAAATTCTAACATGACTGTGCAATTTAAGAATAATTATTTATATTTTCCATACATGTATATTAATGATCTATATAAAGAAGTTTCTTACATGAAAAATGTTGCCACAATTTTTTTTTCAAACACTGCAAAATAAAGTTGAATTTCATTTAGAATATATTTTATTTAAACTATATGAGAGACCTAAAGTAAATAAATCATACATCATATCTACATATGATGTGTCATTATACACATATCTTCAGTTTTCTGAAGACTGTATCTGTCCACGGTGACTATGTCTTACTTTTTAGTGATCTATTGATTAAAATCAATACCTGTGTTTATAACTTTACCAGTTTTTCAGATTTATTAATTTGTACAAATTTGAATATTTTTTATTCCTTAGAATTGGGCAGTGCAATTCAACAACGAGAATGAACCTGTTGCTCCTAGATATGATGTAAATGCTCCTGATTTATACATACCCAGTAAGCTTGTTTGATATCTAACATTGAGTTCTGTGTTTAAATTCTTAAAAGAAAAAGTACAAAATAATTATTTTTTCTCCCACTTTTAGAGTGTGTTAATGAATTATTTTTTGTATCTCCAAAGGAGATATTTTACAATCCATTTTTTTTGCTTTAATGTAAAAGTAATACGGGGAAAGAGCATCTGTAGCATGTTACTGTAGAATTCTTTTCCTGCACATTTTTTCCAACATATTAAAAAAAAGAAAGAAACTAATATTCAGATTTTTAAATTTTATAAATCTGTTTAAACTTTATTATATATTTATTAGTAATTTTTGTATAGAAAGAGATGTAAAAAGTAAATTGCCTAGCTTTGTAGCCTTCAAAAAGTTCTTTTTTCTTTTTTTTTTCATTTGTGTCACTTTCAAAATAAAGGGATTGTATTAACTTTCTTCTGTAGTTTATTTGTATTGTATTTTTTGTGAAAATTCATCTCCAGAAATATATAAAAACAGAGGTAAAGAGGTAGAGGTACTTGGTAAAGAGTATTGTAGTTTATGAAAGAGAAATGATTTTAAGAATTTTTAGAAATAAAAAAATATTTTTTTAATTGTTAAATGTTTAATTCTTTTGATTGAAAATCTTTTGACACCAGTGGTGTAGTCGATGGAGGTTTGCTGTCCTCCTACTTTTTCATTTAAGCTTCTATGTCCCCTTCCATTTTCAGAGGGCATACTCAAAACTCTTGTACACATATCCAAAAAAAAAAAAAAAAAAAGAATACCTCTCTCATTTCGATAAATGTGATCAAGGTTGAAGGGCTGGAAACGTGAAATCTTTGGTAACAAGGGGTTCAGTACAAATTCAAAAGACAATCCAAGTCAATTTGACATTGTTGATGATTGTAGATGGTAAAATTGAGTTTTTAAGCTACTGATGTTCAAAAGAAGCACTGTTTTTTGTTTTTTACAATTTTTAACTAATTAATTGCATTAAAAATTAATATTTATCAATGAATAATTATTTAAAAAGTAAAACTTTTTACTAATTTATTCTTTTTTAGAATAATTGCATTAAACCAACTGCTTATTTAGGTTAAACTTCGAAGGTGAGTAAGTGACTACTTTATTCTTAAAACTACAACACTGGCTGATTGATATCATACAGAATTTAGTGTGTAGGTAAATTGTGAAAAACATTAAAATGCTTTTACACTCATCTCTTGATTTACATAATCAATATGTTCTTTGAATAATTATTCAAACTGAAACTTTGTTAAACATGACACAGAATTTATGCAAGATAGAATAATACTTTCACTTAAACAGTTATAATAAAACCCAAAATAATCAAAATAAAAATTCTTAAAAAGTTTTTTATTTTTATTTAAAAACCATGCAAATTGAACCATGCAAATTGAGGTGTAGATATGTTTATTTCAAGTGTTTTTTCCTTTCTCCACTTTAGCATTATAGTACTTTGTGATTTAAAAAATATTTTTAAGCATATTAGACTTTTGTTAATAAAACAAACTGCTAAGTTCTTCTTCCTCTCTCTTTTTCTTGACAATATTTTGTCAAGTACTTAAAAAAGAAACATGGTGGATAATGACAGAGGGGCTATGAGGTTATGTAAGCCTACACTTTGGTGTGATAAGAAATGCTTTTAAGACAAGTTATGAAATAAAATGTTATATAAATTGCATTTTGAGTGTCCTTTAAAAAATTACATCCTAAAAAAAATTTTCCCCACACTTACATTGTATTGATGGGATTTATGTCAGGGCTAAATCTCATTCAAGATGTAACATAAAGTTTTTCTTTTTAATCCATTGTATGGTTGATTTAGATTCATAATCAGCAATATTTTTTAATGAAGTTTCCTCTTAGTACTCCCACTCTCTCACCTCTAAATGTGTAAAATCTCTCAAAATGCTGAAAAACTTCAAAAAAGTTTTTGTCATGAAGAAAATAAATGCTAAATAAATTTTGTATAAAGTTAAAAAAAAGGATCTTTGTATGTTTCAGATGTTACAAAGAGTCCACTAATCTTCAGCAACAAAATCACCAACCTGCACAAAGACAAGAAAGCAAACAACTGTTTCTTGATTTCCTGTTTTTGTGTGGATTGTTGATTTTGCTGCTGAAGAAGGGTTAGCCTTTTGTATTATCGGAAACATATATAGATTTATTTTGCATGTCTTAACAAAGCTACTTATTTTTTTTTTTTTTTACTCTGCTAGGCATACATTTATTCATTTAATACTTTTTTTTTTGTTTAAAATCTTTTCCTGAAAATTTTACTGATAATTATTAGTGAAAATGTTATTTTGAAATTATTATAAAGCTGTTTATAAAGTTGATTAAACGATGATGAAAATTATAATTGTTTTATTATTTTAACATATGCATGTATATATATTAATTATGCATAATTTTTTTTTTTTTTTTTCTTCTAGCTATGGCCTTTGTAACTTACCTTTTAACTGCTGGCTACATTCTTGGATCTCAAAATAGGTAAGGATAAATGAAGTAGGCTTAGCCATATATTATTTTTTTGTATAGTGCTTTTATTGTACAGAGAGGTTATTTAGTATTGTATATTAAGGCAACGCTACTCGAGGGCTATCTGCCTGAGGAGTGATACTTTGGCAGAGGACTTTTTTAGGGTTTCTAACATGTATTCACATTACATCTGGAGAAAAACACCCAAAATTCAGACCATTAAATCGATGGCTGTGTGATAGGCCCAAATCTGGACCTTCACTCTTCGTCCATGTACCATACTCAGTATCTATATCCACTAGTCCATGTTGGAGCAAGAGGTTATATATAGGTGTGTGGAACTAATATTTGAGAGCTTTGTTTATGTATTTTTAAAATTTGCATGAAATTTCACAAAATTGCTAGCCATTTCCTTAAATTTTTACTTTTAGCTTGTGTTACGGAATTTTAAAAAAATTAATATGTATATGCACAATGATTGTCTGTAGTGTGTATTTTACCATTTTTTCCTAAAAGGACTTGTTTTTTACAAAACCACTGTCCTTGGGACCCACTTTCTTCAGACTTTAGGCATACTTGAGAACACATTTTTACATCCATGTTTTTACCTTATGTGTTTTTAACATTTGATCATCTGCATCACAGACCCTGCAAAAAAATTAAAAACAGGAATTGGAAATTAAAATGGCTATTTAAAATTCTAATGCTTTTCTTTACTGCATTGCATCTATTCCTGATAAAAGGACAGCCAACATTCTTTCTCATGACCCCAGTGATTGATTTAACTTTTTTTTTTTTTTTTTTTTTTTTTAGAATTTTGCTGAAAACAACCGGAAATGTAGCTAGAAAACTCAATGGTTTTTGTACCACAATTATGCACTTTCTCACAATGCAATTATTATTCAAAAATTTTTAGCTAAACATTCAATAAATATGGATGTACAAGCTACTTATTCACCTGATATGACTTTTTATGTTGACTTGATGTGTGACTTTTTCTTATCTCCATTGTTGATATTTTGCTCTCTGTTTTGAGTCCAGTCATTCGATAAAAGAAAATTCACTGTGAACTCTGAGTGGGCTTCATAAAAATATTTTAAGACACGTTTAGATCATTAAGAAAAACTTTGCAGACATGCATTGCAGTAAGATGAGATCACTTTAAAGGGGATTCCATAAGTTGTGATCAATAAATTGATATATTTTGTTTTTATACTACCATTCCAGGTACATTTTGATCACAGTAGTGTATAATGCATATGATATTGTATTTAACTTAAATCATAAAACTCATGATAAAGTAAATAAAAAACTTTGTAAAAAACACACATAAGATGCTATAGGTAAGAAGATACGTATGTTTCGACCCAAAATTGTTTTGGCCTTTGTCAGTCCAAGCCCTTTGTCACAAGGAACACAGGGAACTGAAAAGAGATAAACAAGCAAACATGCTTGCTTGTTTATCTCTTTTCAGTTCCCTGTGTTCCTTGTGACGAAGGGCTTGGACTGACGAAGGCCAAAACAATTTTGGGTCGAAACATACGTATCTTCTTACCTATAGCATCTTATGTGTGTTTTTTACAAAGTTTTTTATTTACTTTATCGTTTAACACCTGTAATTTGAGTGTTTTTTCCATAAAACTCATGGTCTAAGTAGCTTATTTTAAGTAATGCTGCATCTTCAATTGCTCTTATGCTTCGAAAATGAGGACAAACTTTCTCAACCAAATTCTTACAGAAATAGTAATTGTTTGGTGTGTCATATTCATATCAAACTTATTGAATTATTAAGAATCTGTTAAGGATCATGAAGATATCAAACATTTTTATCTAAAGCATGCAGTATGTCATAATTTCAAAATTATGAAAATTATTAGCTTTCTTTTTTCGC
This sequence comes from Cheiracanthium punctorium, assembly GCA_038373885.1. NCBI lineage: Eukaryota > Metazoa > Arthropoda > Arachnida > Araneae > Cheiracanthiidae > Cheiracanthium > Cheiracanthium punctorium. Next base: position 502,512 of record JAWZYV010013941.1, read on the forward strand.
AGTAAAAATGTACATGGGAAAAAATGACGTAAGTATCTTAAATATTGTTTATTAATGGGTGAAAGCAAAATAAACCGTACCCTTGTATCTTGCTGGATGTAATATTTATTATAAAAATATAAAAACATATCATAAAAAAACAATGTGATCATTTAACTGCAGTTGTACATTAGTATGCCATTACGTTAAAATATACTCTTATACAAGCATAAGACAAATATTTATTCTCAGCTGGAGCAAGTTCACAAACTTGCAGAAAGAAAAAAAAAAGTTATGACGTTGTTACACGCACAGACTTTGATTTTTATGAGAAAATTTGTTTTCTGATGGGAAGCGGTGTTGCAGAATTGAATGTTATGCAGAACTAAAGGAGGAGGGGGATTTTGCTTTAAATATCAAGGAATATTTTTTTAATTGAAAATTAATTAAAAAGTATTAAAGAACGAGAAGCAAAGAAACAGGAACACACCTGTTGACGGCCATGTGCATGGCTGAAAGTGCTTATGATGCGAAAATAGGTATAACAGTATATAATGTTTAATTAAGTTATTTTTAGTACAGTTATGACAAATTTTATTTTCTCTAGATTTAGCCCTGAACAACTTGGAATGCAAGCAAGTTCTGCTCTCGGTTGGTCTCTGGTTGAAATTATGATTTTGTTTTTATTACTCTATATACTAAATGCTTCCTCAAGTCTTAAAGTGTTTGATCTGATAGCGTTTTGCAGTTACAAATATGTATGGTAAGTATATATTGTTTTGTGTCGCTTTTGTTGTCTTTTGCAGGGAGTCCTACTCAAACTTTAATTTTTAAGTTTTTTAAAGATAAGCGTTTTTGTAAAGCAAAGTAATTTGAAACAATTTGGGGATTATTTCATTAAAATTTGAGATTTTAATCATGCAATAAAATTATTAAAAGGGATATTAAATTAGATCTGATACAATTTATATGTGTCTTAATAATTTAGTATGAATAATAGAATTATTTATTCTATTATTGAGAGGGAGAAAAAGTACAAGAAATACAATTTATTTTTATGGTAAAATAATAAGAGGCAGACAAGTATTAAAAAAAGTCCTTTGCAGGAAGAACAAGGAAGCTAGAATCTCTGCATTACCACCACCCCCCGCTTCCTCATTACATGAAATCAGTGTATGTGCTAGGGATGAGTTTGGGTTCATTTAAATCTGAAGACTTGAAATTTGTTTTTGTCTGAGACCAAAAGATAATATTTAAATCAGAACCCAAACCTGAAACTTAGTCTAATTAATAAATGAAAGACAATTATCTTTTTGCTAGAATAGGGTAAGTTTTGCCAATGGGAATGTGATATATTTATGTGTAGTATTTACTGATTTAAAAAAAAAAAAAAGATAAATGAAGCATAGAGAATGCTAAAAGTATGTCAACATGTTTTAATTATGTTGAGTAAGATAAACTGTTTTAATAGAACTAAATGGGAAAACTGAATAATTCACCAAATTATATATATCTAGACTCACTATCATAAAAGCAGGAAATATTTTATGAAGTAATTTAATTTTTATCTCTTTGACATCTAATTTGCTCCCTGTTTTTAAAACTATATAAAATTAATTTAAAATACAAACTTTTCTAAAATACACAAGAATGAGAATACACAAATAAAAAGAAAAGAAATATTATTAAAAATTGAATTTTAGATAGAACTACATATTTCTCTTTATTTTGCAAAAAGAAAGTAAAAGAATTGTCAACCTAATAAGCATCTTAGGTATCTAAAAATTTTGTATCAAAATAAAAGAAGAAAATCAAATAAATTTTATCGTCCAGAAAATATTAAAAACCAGTGAAAATTTTTTTAGTACCAGTAACCAGTAATTTTTTTTTTGTTGTTGTTGTTTGTTTAATGGGAGCAGAATTTTTTAAACCAGGGTTGTCTAAACTCTTTGTGCTAGAGAACCACCTGAAAAATTTAAGAAGCTCACAAACTAACAAGATTTTTTTTTTTTTACATTAATGTATCTATAAAAGAAATTTTGGGGTATCGTAAGATAAAAATTCAAATAGTCGTAGGTGGGCCAGATTCAAACCAAACAGCTCTGTGCAAATTTTTTTATAACTCCAGTGACCTCTCACTTATGCACGTTTCAAGGGACTGACTTAAAATTGCATATAACTGAGAGGTCTTATTTTCTAACTCTAATCTAAAATATGAGAGACAAAACTTTTTTTTTTTTTAAATGCATAATATTTTTTCACTTAAAGTGAATAATATTATTTATTTAAATATTCAATTTAGTTTAACTTTTTAAATTAAAAAATAAATGAAAAACCTATATTGTTTTCCTATTCCTTGTGACAGGACCTTCCAAAATTCGCACATAAAAGAGATGTGTATAACTGAGAAGTTCATAAGTGAGAGGTCACTGTATATGATATGAATTTAAATCATCCATTTTAATATTTTTATTATTCATCAGAGCTATGCTCGTTACAGGAATTAAAAAATTCTATCATATTCCTGAGAAACTTTTTCCAAGACAAAATCCATGTCATGCACATTAATTTTATAATTGGTGTATTTTACAAGTTTATACTGTTAATGTACTGATATTCTCGTGTGACGATGTTCTCAATTTATTCAACTATTCTATTTCTAAAAATGAATGTGAAGTAAATTTTGAGATTTTGTAATTATTTTTAATTAATCCTTAAATTATATTTTATTTTTGTAAAACAAAAAAAAAAAAGGTTAAAATTTTTGTTTGCATTTTATTGTAGTGAATCTAAAATCTTTATTAATACTTTAAAATATATATTAACTGCTTTTTTTTTTCTTTTCCCCAAGCATGGTTGCTGCTTTAATAGCTTGCATCTGTTTCAAATCTTTGGGTTACTACATTGCGCTTGGATATACGAGTATATCACTTGGATTTTTCTTGGTGAGTAAAAACAGTTGGATAGTATTAAAATTTGTTTTTCAATATTTGCTGAGAATCTGGAAACTAAATAGCCATCAGTTGAAAGATTGGGCTTCTGAATGTTTTTACTGTACATGTTTTTACTTTTCCTCATCTTATATCTCCATGAAGCACAAAAACATTACTTTAATATTACATTGAAACATGCAGCATATTTTTCATATAATTAGGAGTATTATGTTGTTTATTTGTATGAAAATTCCAGATTTTTTTAAGGGGATATTTTGTTTAGTTATATATTTTTATGGTGTTTATATTTATTAAATTTCCATATATTTTATTCTTGCCAAATACTTTTAAAATTTTTAGGCAGGAGAGAAAAAAGTGCTTGAACATTAGTTGTTTTGTGTGTTTAATATGATGATTATTATTTATTTATTATTTTTTTACCCACTACTAATTGAGCCACAGCTTTTTAATTTAGCATAGTAATAAATTTCAAAGAACCATACACAACAGTACAACCTGGAAAATCCAGAATGCCTCTGATCAAACCAGTTCTATAAATTATATAATATAAATTGACTATAAAGCAGAGGTTCCCAGTACCATACAAACCCAATTTCAAAGGAGGAGAAATTGACTATAATAAGCAAACTATTCAATATGAACTATAAAAAGAAGAAAAAAAGTTTAATGCAACATTACTTCATGCATTTAAAGAAAAGGTCATTAAAAAATTGCAAAAATAAATAAATTTTTATCTTTTAAATATTTCTAGCGATATTTGTTCATATTGTTTTGGCTTCTGTGCTGTTACTTTCTCCCATATGTGGTAAATAGACATAATTTTGTGTACAGAAATAAGCTGGGTGGTCACCAACCTGGAATTATCTGGAAACAAGGAATTTGCAGTTTCTGGAAACACCAGAGAAAAGTCTTTATTAAAAAGAATGGTGAAAAATGTAGAATCGAACTGATGAAGTTATAATTTGTAAAAGAGCAGCTTTCTCACCCCTTGACAAATACATATATATTTAAAAATTATTTGTCTTTAAAACACTCTTTTTTAGTTGTTCTTTTTATGGTTATTTTGAGAGAATTTTCAAATTTCAAATCTAGCAGTACGTTCAAAATCCACATTGCTTCCTCGTAGTTTTATTTTCAATTATTACATTTTACCTTTTTAAAAATAATAGTATTAAATATTATTAATTCTGTGCTGTATTTCACAAAGTTATTCTGCAAAAAAGCTGTTTTGCTCCACATTTTTTAAATCAATTAACTAAGCAAGTACTTTTAAGTTTTAAAATTTGTGTAGAAAATGTCTAAAATCACTTATTCCAGTGATTTTAATAGAATTTTATGTTACATCTAGAGAAAAACTATGTCTGTTACTAATATATAGTGTTCTAGTTTTATTATTCTTTGAATTATTTTTAAATTCCAGTTATAAAGCTATGTTTAGCTTAAATTATGATTATAGACACTCGTTTGTATGAGCGATTATAGCTTTTTTGTGATTTTTACTTACATAATTAAACTACAAATTGTTCCTCAAATTTGCTGTAAGCACTCCTCAACTTATTCCTTCATGGGTGACACCCCTGTTTATGTTGTATGTTTTTCTAGGAAAAACAGTTGAGTTGTGATTTCAGAATTCAAATACATTTAAATTCTAATTAATTGAATTGCTGGGTTATTCCAATTTTGCTCATTTCCTAGTTTATGTGTAAGATTAACTCCAAGTAGTACACATATCAGGTATTTCATAAAGATTATTCTGTGGATTCTGACCCGAAATGGCAGGGAATTTGAAAATGATAGTTTGGTGGCCATCCTCAATAAAGTTTCTTTATTCAAATTTTTAACTGTTTTGTCCAATGTATTAATTTTTCCATCAAAATGTTTAGCAAATTTCATCTTTGCCTGCATTGGTCACTGTTGTTTTTACCAGTAGTTTGAGCATTACTAATAAGCACGCTATCAGCAATTTCCGCATAGCTCAGTGAGTAAGCAAATGGCACATCACCTGTATCCATCACTTGATATTTGATTTTTCAAGATTTATTTTTGCGTATGTTAGCAACTGAGCTATCTCAATTTCTTTTTGAGATGTGTGAAAACCTTTGAAATTTTTACCACTATCATAAGTGGAGTCACTAAATATGATTGTGTGTTGGCTACCATATTTGAAAACAAACATTTTCGGTGTTGACGTCTTATTTTGGACAAACTGCCTTACCATGTAGTTCATAAAAGTTCTGTATTTATTTCATTTTATACATTTCCAGCACAACACAGTGCATATTTTATATTAAAGCTTTACTTTTTTAATTTATGAAATACTTTTAATCGTTAATATAATTTAGCATTTTACATAAGAAGTCACTTTTGTAATAGCAGTTTGAGAAAGGCCACAACCCCAGTCCATAGGCTGGATTAATGACGTGCAGTTGGGCAGCAGATGTAAAACTTGAATATTGTTTTTGCCTAAAATGATGCTAAATTCTATTATTTTATTATTATTTCCTGAATCCAACATATATTAGCGAATAAATCCTAAACTGATATCAAAATTTTAATCATATATCATACATAGACTACGAATAATAAGCTCATTTTGAACGCGTGTCTGGATGGTTGAGCATTCTGAGGCATGCAATTTAATCACTCGTTGTCATTGAGAATGTGTGTTTGAATTCCCTTCCTGGGGATAATGTTTTTGTTTTTACTTTACTTTGTTTTAAAGGAGTTTGGAGTAAGTGTTTACTTTACTTTTGTTACATATGTAATTCATTTTGCTGTTATTACTTTGCACAATGTTTCATATTTCTCATGAAGTCACTTTCAAATATTGAAATTTTCAAATTTTGACGTGAATATTTCAAAATTACAAAAGAAATTTGGAAAATTAAATGTCAGATTATTGTTTTTTTTTCTGTGATACTTAATGGAGTATTCTTAGTTTGCATTTTTTAATTTGTACATAGGAAGTTATTTGATCGCCCCCTACTCAGGTTCAGTTTGTAGTAATATCTCTGAAATATGTTGAAGCTTAAATTTATTTTTTTATTTCAATCGCTCGCTATTACAAGTTTTCTTATATTGATTCATTTCACAATATGTGATGCAATGAACAATTTTTCAAATGCCCTTCATGTAGTATTTGTAAAATACTACTAATGATGATAAAGTTTATGCATTCAAGGGCAAAGATTTCATTTCTTTGATTTAAATGTGCTGTTATAATATGATAACAATTTTAAAGGAGTATAAAATGTATCTCAAAGCTACTTGACTTTCCCATTTACAAAGGGGAAGGGGGAAATGCTAGTGAGGTTTTGGGTGCATTTTAGAAGGCAAAGAGAAAAAGCTTTTTAGCTGTTATAACTAGTGAAATTATATGACGTATTTGAAGTAATAAGTCATGAATAGATCCCTAATAAATTATTAGGATATTTTTACTGCTATATTTTATTTAATTAACATTATCTGTAAATATTTTAAAGTAAATAATAAGTTTTCCTCAAATATCTATATCAAAACAAGCTGAAATATTTGTCACTTTGAATAAATCACATTGTGGCTGATAAATTTATTATTTATAAAGGTAGAAAACTTGATTAATACTAATGTACTTTTACTATAAAACATTCATATTTAGAGTATCGTGATATCTTTACATCCCATTTTTCATTATGGTGTTATATAGCATTGTGATTTTTGCATGTTTTTGGAAAAATTTTCTTATACAGGGTGTTTATAAAATATGGGACTCTTTTTGATGCTTAATAACTCATAAAATAATGAAGATATGAACAAACTTATGGCATTTACGGGTGGGCCAAACTGATATATTTTTGAAACAAGATGGTGCACCGTCTCATTGGAAAACCATCATTCAACCATCATAATTCTTTGAATGAATACTTCTCAGGTAGATCAGGCAGGGTGTTCCAATTCCTTGACCACCTAGATTACCTGATATAAAATCGCTGGACTTTTTTCTTTGGGATTTTGCAAAGGACATCATTTTCAGTAGAAAAGTGTAGGGGTATTGATGACCTAAAAACCAGGATTATGATCGCGATAGCCTCAGTGGGCACCAACATGCTTGCTGGTACCTGGCATGAAATGGACTATCATCTGGATATTCTCTGTGTGACAAAGGGGACACACATGGAAGTTCATTCGCAAGGGTAATGAAACTTTTTGAGTTTTTTAACCATTTATGTTACTAATTTAAATCTATGTTCATTATTTTATGAGTTATTAAACTTCAAAATGTGTCCGCCATTTATAAACACCCTGTATTTGAAGATGCAAATGTTTTTAAAAGTGTTTACTGAATTTATTACATGATAAAGTAATTAAAGAGAAAATTCATGCCATTGAACTGATCTTTACTCCTATGTGTGGTGTGAATTAAAATAAAAAATGCTCGGGCAACATTAACAAAGCTATTTATTAAACTATCTGAATATAGCAAAATAATTATGTAATGGATGGACCGCCCCTGTCCTAATGTTTAGCCTCAGCTGTTAATGAAGGTATGGAAAAGACATCATATTTTGTTCTTGTTTCTACCTCCCAATAATCAACAGGTAACGACACTTGTGACAAAAAGGATATCAAATTTATAACAAAAATGCAGTCCATTCTCCGGGTACTGTACAAAAGTATTTAGAATATGTATATAACAAATATTTAAACAATAATACCTGTATATGTTAAGATAAATGCAATAATAAGTCCTTACTTTAAATTACATCCATTTTTGCTATGTATAGATTATCTTGCATCATTAAGTAAAGGTTCACACTGTGTAGCTTCATGTTAATTGTCAAGCTTGATAAAAGTACATTATTTTTAAGTTTGTTATAAAATTATGTTGTTTGTTTCAGATCCGGACATTACGTGTTCTTGTTCTTCCAAAGACGACATCTGATCATAACAGCTCTTATTTGCTGTTAGGAATTTGCCTTGTGCAGCCTTTTCTGATGTACATTCTGACTAAACATTTAGTAACCTTTCAGCAAACTTTAGAAGAAATACCTGTATAAAATAAATCTTTTGTGGGAATTATTTAATTATTTCTGTCTTTTTGTGTTTATTCATTTTCATCTCTTTCATTTTGTGAATGAAGTTAGAAACAATGCAAAAATAAACTGTATAACAATTCTCTTTAAGAATGTGCGGCAATAATATACTTAGAAACAATGAAATAAATATTTATTAAAAATGACTCAACAAAGGGACGTAATTGTCAGAAACGATGGAAGAATATACGGTATAACAATACTCTTTAGGAATAAGTGTCAATAATATGCTTTGAAACAGTTAACTGAACCTTTCTTAAAAATGACTTTCAACAAAGGGGCTTAAATGTTAGAATCAATGAAAAAATACACGGTATGACAATGCTCTTTATGAATATATGCCAATAATATACTTTGAAACAGTGAAATGAACATTTATTAAAAATGACTTTCAACAAAGGTGCGTAATTGTTAGAATCAATGAAAAAATACATGATATAAATTTGCTCTTTAAGAATTTGTGCCAATAATATACTTAGAAACAATGTAATAAACCTTTATTAAAAATGAGTTCCAACAAAGGGACTTAATTGTTAGAATAAATGAAAAAATAACGGTACAACAATGCTCTTTGAAAATATGTGTCAATAATATACTTTGTAACAGTGAACAAAACCTTTATTAAAAAGGACTTTCAACAACGGGGCATAAGTGTGAGAAACAATGGAAAAATGCACGGTATAACAATGCTCTTTAAGAATGAGTGTCAATAATACACTTAGAAACAATGTAATAAACCTTTCTTAAAAATGGCTTTCAACAAGGTACGTAATTGTTACAATCAATGGAAAAAGATACGGTAAAGCAATGCTCTATATGTATCAATAGTATACTTTGAAACAGTGAACTAAACCTTTTTAAAGAATAACATTGATTCTAGCAACAAAGGGGCTTCATTGTTAGAATCAATGAAAAGATACACGGTATAACAATGCTCTTCGTTAATATGTGTCAATAATATAGTTAGAAACATTTATTAAAAATGACTTCAACGACTCAATGACAACAACAAAGGGACGTCATTGTTAAAATGAATAAAAGAATAAATGGTATAACAATGCTCTTTAAGAGTATGTGTCAATAATGTACTGTTACAAATTTTCGGGGCAACTAGCTGTTCTGGGGTTTAAAATAGTTCATAATTCGTATTCTACATGTTAAATAGTTAAATTTTGCTTTGTGTTGCATCCAAATCGGTCAACTGTGACTGAAGATACGGAGGTTTTAGTTTGCCCATTGATTTCTATAGGAATTTCTAGAAATCTCGAGAAATATTGGTCCTAGGCCTTCAGTAACTTCACTTTTGGGGACTTATTTTTGGCGATATTTCGCCACGTTTGGCGACATTTTGGTGATTTGGCTTGTTTTTTCCCAATAGGTCGTTAGTTTTTCTGCATTAGCATGCATAATAGACTAATATTCCTCTTCTATTACGCAATCACAATCGAGTCTTTTCGGACCGTGGTAGCCCAGTGGTTAAGGCGTCGGACTCGTAATTGGAAGGTTGCGGCTCGATACCGGCCTACCACTAAAGACCACCGTGTACATGCTCTGTACGGACACGTTAAATCTGTGGTTCCAAAAGTCCTCTCGGCGGTACCTAGCAGTTTCTGAAGGGGTGCAAAAATTCAGAAGTCTCCACCTTCTGATGAGGTTCCATATTGTGGCGGGAAATTCCGGGAAGGACGTAATGTATAAGCTACACTATTCATGAGTATTATAGGCTACCTTTCATGCATATAAAATAAATAGTTCTTTTACAAGGACATACATACAATTACATTATGCTGTACAGGTATTTCTGTAACTACTGAACCATTCTAAAACTTCCTTCACTGATAGAAAGCTGCACTATTCCTGAGTATTAAAGGTTAACTTTTAACCCTGTAATGTAAATCGTTATTTTACAGGGACACTTAAAATAATTCTAACACATTATGCTCTATATGTATCTCTGTAACTAGTTAACGGATTTTTAATTTTTTTTATTCATAGAAAGCTACCCTAATTCTGAGTGTTATAGGCTACCTTTCATGCATATAGGATAAATAGCTCTTTTACGGGGACACTCATAGAATTACATTACTGTTACGAATTTTCGGGGCAACCCGCTGTTCTGGGGTTTAAAATAGTTTAAAATTCGTATTCTACGCTGCAAATAATTAAATTCTGCTTTTTGTTACATTTAAATCGGTCAACTAGAACCGGAGATACGGAGGTTTCGGTTTCCCCATTGTTTCTCTATGGGTTTCTAGGAATCTCGAGAAATATTGGTCGTAGGGCTTCGATCACTTCACTTTTGGGGACTTATTTTTGGTGCCAAATTTGGCGATATTTTGCCAAAAGTCACCAAGCTTGGCGACATTTTGGTCATTTGGCGCGATTTTCCCAATGGGGCTTGAAAGTTGGTTTTTCCACTTTAAAAACGCATAATAACCTAACATTTCTCTTCTATGACATAATCAAAATTCCCGCTTTTTGTAGAATCTTCGAGAAATAGACTTTTCTGAAAGCTGCCAGCAGCTTCTGCCTCCTCTATAAATACCGGCGCACTTCAGAAGCCCCAGTTCAGTGCGTGAATAGAGCTCTCTGAGTGAGTACGTCTGCTTTGATCTATTGAATAAGATAGTGCTATGGAAGCAGTGTTTTGGCTTGCTTTTCGAAGCTGTTTTTAAAGTGCTGTGGGTAAATTCTTGAATGCTGAGTCTCGAGAGACAGTCAATGTTATCTCTCGTATATTTTCACTGAATTTTTGGCCTGTGAAAGTGTTTTATTTTGTGTGAGAAATACAGCATTTGTGAGAGCTTCAGATCTAAGCGGACTGTTAAAAGCACATTACTGTTTGATTGTGCTTCTGAATTTTGTACAGCTGATTGTTTGACGAAGTATTAGAAGCAATAAAGTTTGTGTTCCATCCTGACCAGTGGACTTTTTACTAGAACTTTCTACACCAACTGGACTTTAGAACGATGAACCCAGGAAGCAAGCAGAGTATTCTGTAATATTACGCTCTATGGGTGTCTCTGTAACTTTTGAACTGATTCTAAAACTTTTTTCGCTGATAAAAAGCTACACTATTGCTGAGTAATATAATCTACCTTTCATGCACATACCCCAATTTTACAGGAACGCTCGTAAGAATTACATTATTCTAGATGGCTATTGCCGTAACCCCTGAATTGAGTCTAGAAGTTTTTTTACTGGTAGAAAGCTACAGTATTCCCGAGTAACACAATCTAAAACTCATGCATAAATAGTTCTTTTACAGGAATACTCGAAATAATTCCAATACATTATGCTCTATTTGCATCTCTGTAGCTACTGAATTGATTCTAAAAGTTTTTCCATTGATAGAAAGATATACTATTTCTAAGTAATATATAAGCTACTTTTTATACATGTATCACAGTTTTACTGAGACTCTCATAAGGATTACGTCATACTCTACGGCCATCTCTGTATCTTACTGAGTTGATTCTAAAGATTCAACCGCTGAAAGAAAGCTACACTAATTCTGTGAACAGAAACATAAGCTAACTGCACTCTTTGACGAATCCGCTTGAAGTTTTGCGCAAGTACATAAGCAGATACAGGGCAAATTTTGGTCTACTTTAAAAACCTGAAAATCTATCCGTTCCCTAATTTTTAATGATTTTCAGCTCTTTTGAATATTGAGAGTCAAAACTGTAAATCATTTGAATGATACAAACTTTTGTATCGTAGTACAATGTTCATTACGATGTCACATTAGATTTTGAAGGGAATATGGTTATTCCAGTTCGTTTCATATTGCTTTTTGAGATCACCCGCTTAACTTTTTTTTTTCGCACATAAAATGATTTGCTCTGCATAAAGCATTGATATAAGAGAGAATGTTCCCAGGAAAACGAAATCTTTTGAATGCGAAAATTTTCGGAAAAACCCCCAGAGAACATTCAGTTGCGCTGACGTGAATAGCTTTTTGGAAATGTGTGGAATTTGTTTATGAGAGCGTTTGTAAGAGTTTTTCCCATCGGGAAGATTCTTAACTGCTGGGAATAGCCCCGTTAACCCTTTGAGGCGCAACCCTTTCCCAATGCTGAAAAAAGGGCAGCCGTTGCCACCGCTCGACTTAACGACCAGCAAGATGGCGGACGATCGAAACGTTCATCACGTGCCACAGATCTAGAGATCCTTTTTTTGACGACAGCTGACTTTGCGCGCACAGCCAGCTGCATCAAGAAAGGGTCTCTACATCTGTGGTACGCGATGAACGTTTCGATCATCCACTATCTTGCTGGTAGTTAAGTCGAGCGATGGCAACGGCTGCCCTCTTTTCAGCATTGGGCAATCTATCCAGCTGTTCTCGCATTCTTCCATTTTTCAGCAGATGTCAGTGCTGTTAAAAATAATTGTGACAATTTTTTTTTACGGGAAAGGACGTGCTAAAAGTGAAGAATTCTCGTGGAGCTAGGTCACCCGCAACTATTTTTTATAGAAATCAAATCTATTCTTCGTGACTGGCAACTGTCAAAACGTCAGAGTTTGGTGTTCCCAGAGCGGGAACACTGCGCGTTAAAGGGTTAAGTCGAAATTTTGACAGACCAACCGATTTTAGGGGACAGACCCACCAGGACTCTTTTCGCCTCGAACCGATGTGAGAGTTCGACAGATTTTGGGTATTTGGGGTACGATTCCTTCATGCTAATTTCAGACTATTTCATTTCATTTCAGTGTTCTGTGATATAAGGAAAATAGGTCCAATACTACTACATAGGAAAATCTTTGGACTGTCGTTATTTTAATAGAATGTACTACCGATTTCCGTATTGCAGGGTTTTTACTGTTTAGAGCAGTGGCGGCTCGTGGGTTATTTAAAAGGTGGTTTACAAAACAAATTTCGATAATTAAATAGGCAGATACAACACACCTTACAAATTAAAATATATTTGCGTTTCCAGCAGTCAAAGGAAAACAATGCACGCAACTGAAAGTCAACAAGTCACCTTGGGTCTTACATTTCGTCACCGAGATAAGTTTTAGCGAAGGTGCTGTCTTGATTCATTTTATTCAATGTTTTTTCAAAGGATAATATTCAAAAATGCCATTGATTTAGCTCCGAAACACGTCTTTTACTCCCATCTTAATTATTTACTTTAGTTTGTGAAAAAAAAATAATGTAGTGAAAAATGATAGAAATAAAGAAAATATTAAGAAAATGAAAACAAAATTAATTAACTAACCGAACCTAACAAACCAAGAGAAAATCCGGAAGCGATACCGCAAAAAAAAATGGCCCTGTGTGTGCAATGAAAATGTGCGAACCCGAACGGAATGAAGTAAATAAAAAACTTTCTAAAAAACACACATAAGATGTTATAGGTGTTTTTGTGTCTTATGTGTGTTTTTTACAAAGTTTTTTATTTACTTTATTGTTTAACACCAGTATTTTGAGTGTTTTTTCCGCCGAACAGAATGATTTCATCAGTGCCGTACTTCTTCTCAGCTGCCTCGGCTTCTGATCTCAGAGAGCGGTTCAGAGGGAAAATTTTCCGTTCGCACGTGCGATTGATTCAAGACTGTGCTGGAGTAACCTACACTACAGTGCGTTAGCTATAATAAGCCTATTTAATAATAGTGGGGTGGGGGGCGGTAGAGAGAGAAAAACCCACGCTTTAAATTCACGTATAGAAGTGTGCTTGATATTTGTTTTAAATTTAATTTGTTAATGTGTTTATTCTTTCGTTTTTCCTTTCGGGGTTCACGTGCTCATGTGCTCAAATAGAGGAGCCGCCAGTGATTTAGAGTACGACACTGAGAACGAATATGAACTCTAGAGAATATTAAATCTCTGGCGCTTTTTTTTTTTTTTTTTTTTTCCATTTCGAAAGTGCATAAATGTTACTTAGCCATGCTATATAAATGTGTGCTTGTGTATATAATTTAAACAAAACTTAATCACACATGTATGAATCCTTGATTTGAAGGCTAAAGCAAGTTACTTTTAGAAAATCTACAAAAACAAAATTATACATCTTTTGAAGCAAATAAACGTTACGATTATAATATAACCTGCATGAAATTATAAAATTTAACAGCTTTTGAAATATAACATCTAACATTACTTTAGCGCTTGTATTCAGAATGTTTAATAATAGGCAGGCTTCAATTTTTGAATCCCAAATCTATACATAATCAGGATTGTAGCCTAGGGAAGGGCGACCCTCGAAATTTTGTATTTTTGAAATTGGATGTGAATAAATCAAGCATTTTTGTAAGAATTTTGCATTTTTCTTCTTTTGCCCCCCCCCCCCCCGAATTTTTTTTTCAATCATTTTCATTTATCTATGTCACTCATATATATATATATGTATATACAAATGCAGATCGTGTGTTTATTTACAAACAAAATGTTAGTAAACAAATATTATTATTCCTTATCTTAATTAGATTTGTTATTTATACGTGTTTTTTAACTTTTATAGAAAGTGGAGGACCGTATTTCCTTAAAAGTATTGATAATATTTATCTGATAAGTGCGTGATAACATTTCAGCACGATAAGAAGATAGGAAGATCGTCGAGACATATAATCGAACACCTGTCCTTAACTTTTTATAGCGCTGAGTGTTTCGATCTGTCCAAAAACGTGAGCAAATATGAAATACAGAAAAATTATGTCCTTCAAGTTAACGTCTTGGATATTTTTGTACTTTTCAATTTGTGGCTCTGAAGGATTGTTAAAAACATGTGAGTATAAAACATCGTGCATTTTAAACCCCAATTTTATTTAACTTGGAAACCCAGCGTTGACTATCGCTTGAACACAGGGGTGTCCAATGTCCAACCTACAATCCAAAACATTTTAACAAGAAATCATTAATTAATGACTTAATTTATATAAATAAGTTTTTACTCTCATTTATACTCATCAGCAATAATTAGTGTTATGTTGAATCGAGTGAGTCACTGATTCAGTTAAATTTTTCTATATATGCGCTTTCTTATATGGCATAAAATATGAAAAATACTGAGCCACAGTTTGAATCAGTCAGTTTGAGAATCGTGTTTCCCCTTTCTCTCTCTTTTAGATGATGTTGAAGATATCTGCACTTATTCGACAAACACGTTCGATTTGAGAAGCAGAAAAACCGGCATATTGAAGTCTACCTACTCCCTTCCTGGTCACCTCGAATGTACTATCCGATTGAAACCTAACATCGACGCATCTGTCGTGCTTAGCATATACAGATACAACATAGACCCTCAAGATACATTGATTGTAAGTCTTTGTCATTGTACTTTGTTTGGAAAATTTTCAATGGATGGTCATTTTTCACGTACAACAGAAATCGAGCCAAGATAAAACAGAAATTAAAAATGCTTTCCTTGAATTCAAATGCATATTTATGCTCTGAGGGGCTGAAATGTAAAATCTCGTTTTAACACCAATATAATAACCCGTTAATTGAAATACTTTTTCCATAAATTCTTTAAAACTTCTGTACTTGAAAGCAGTGTTTTGCACTTATTCTTCTATGAAATATCATATTTCTTTTACCAAAAATAATGTGTTCATCCAAACACTTTTATCCAAATATATATATGTATTATTAAAATTGTTTGAACTCATTAATCCGAACAAAACTTTTGAAAAGAGGGAGACATCCTTCTTTATTTTTAATATTGAAACCACGTTTAACCTGTTTGTTTTCCTTCATACAAACGACTGGATAAACCTTTAAAAACAAATCTCAACAAAAACAAAATCAGGACAAATTTCGATAGCACGGAATACATAAGTGTAACAAGTAACAGTACATTTCAGGAACTTTGTCCATAGTACCATGGCCGACAAACCAATTGTTGGATTAAGCCATTATTAGATAGCTAGATTTATTTATTTACTAGACGCCTCCGGGGATCAGTTGGTTCGCCATCTTTATAAACCTTGTTCGCAGAGAATCCTGTTTCTCACCGGATTCCTTGGCAATGAAATCTCTCAGATTCTGAATGGAACTTAAAATTAAGATGGTTACAAACAGGGGCGGCCCTAGGGTAAGTGACGCCCCCTGCTAACGTAAAAAAGACGCCGCATTTTCTGCTCTACTTAGTTTTGAGTTCGAAATGACGCCGCTTCGAAGCCGGCTCTCCGATGCGATGCTTACCTTGCTTATCGAATAGGGCCGCCCCTGGTTTAGAGACCTGCACGGGCCTGAAAATTGAGTCCCGGCCCGGCCCGAGCCCGAAGATTCTTGAATTTGTAGGCCCGGCCCAGGCCCGTAACACATTTGAAACAAACATCACGGCCCGGCCCGTACGGGCCTATAATTGAGGAACAAAAATTCGAAAATTCCAGAAATTTAAAAAAAATGTAAAGACGAGCAAATAGATCGATAAATAAATATTTTTCAGGTATTTTATATTAAGAAAAGTTATTAATGTTAACTACTACATTAAATTAATACTAATATTAAAATAACCACCATTTATATGCATATATATTCTGAAAAGTGGAATATTTTTAATTAGATGTTAATTCATAATGTAGAATAATGTGGAAATCTCCGCTCGACATGGAATCGGAACATAGCTGTATCAACTCGGTCTGGTGCCATCATAGGCGCCACTAATGGTATACAAAAGGAAAACAAACTGTTATGACATCTTTTACTAAGTGAAACAAAATTTGAATACCTTCCCACATCAGTCTTTCAAAGTAAACAGAGGAATAGCCCTACGATTCCATAACTTATTACCTACAGAAGCCAATTTCTAAAAATACTTTTTTTTTTTTTTTTTTGCTGGCTGCAGGAAGGTTAGGGGGAAAAGAAACTAGACAAGAGTCTGGCCCGGCCCGTTGACAACAGATTTATTATTCCCGTACCCCGCGGGCCGGGCTTTCACGGGCCGGCCCGTGCAGGTCTCTACCCTGGTTACGAAGATAAGATGGTTTAGTTTTAAAAACCTACAAAAAGGTACAAATTATTTTTGTCCTATATTAATTCTGAAGAGCTTCTGGGTACGGCCAATGTGGTCGTTATCAAAAAACGGAAAGAAAAGAAAAGTAAGAAAATCTGAAACACTTTTTCAGATTTTAAATACTCACTAAACGCTATATATTAAAAGCGTATCATAATCCATGCGTCTTACATGTATCACTATTCATGAGTGTGATTAAACAAAATTAAAATTGATATTTCTAACATCCTTTTTCTGGGTTTCATGCAATAGAAATAGAATGGGAAAAAGCTGCGCAGAAAAATGAACAATTCGTACTGAATGAAAGTTTCAAAAACTTATTCAGGTGTATTCTTTATCCAAGTCAGGCGTAGCAGACGATAAAATGACGTTTAGTCATTATTTTAGCATCATTTAACGATGTTCTAGAAGTTTGCGCCATCTGTCGAGGACTCTGAAAAATAAAAACTGAATTGTATTCTTTTCTTTTCTTTTCATAAAAAATATTTTTTTTTACATTCAAAGAACAGTGTTTTTTTTTTTCGCGCTATAAAACGTAGCCCATATGTTAATCCAGGACTTTAACTGTCTTTAACTGTCTATTCCAAATATCATCCAAATGCGTCAAACTCAGCCCGGATGAGTAACAAACATACATACAAACATTGACATTTATATATTAGTAGGATTTATTTTAAAGGGAAGGGTGATCTCAAAACAGAGTTGTGTCGCGGGTTTCTCAACAGCTAAATCGCATTTAAAAAATAATATTACCATCCGATAAAATGTATACCCAACGTGTTTTGATTCACTTGTTTATTTCTAGATCGAAGAAGACACGTTCCGTCTAGCCCTGATCGGAGAAGGGGATTTTCCTGACGAGCATAAATCGTTTATTTCGGATGGTTCATTAACTATTCACTACGTCAGAAGCAACACCTCCTACTTGAGAAGGAAATCAAAATTTGTCTTCGTATTTACGCAAGTCCATGGTGAGTAAGCGATTTTCTTAACCCTTTGGAACAAGCATTTTCACATCAATGCAGAGGACCCACTGAATAGACTGCCCAACGCTGAAAAAGTGCAGCCGTTGCCATCGATTCATTTAGCTAACAACAACGTGGCGGTCGATAGAATAGCCCACTGTGTCGTTCTTTTGTGTCCACGGATCTGTCATTTGTGATCCTCGTATTTTATTGACTCTAGATGTAACGCCACATTCCTGTAAGTCTCTTTCATGTGAAAGGAATGTCCACTAAGCTTGAAAGAGTCTACAACCTCCATTTAAATCAGAGTTATATTTAGGTAATCAAACCGTTGACATCGACACTAGCAACCAAATATTCCTTCTTCTCAAAGAAATGAAGAAGATTCTTGTGACGTGTCCTGTAGCTTGCGATCTTGACTTTTGGTTGAAGTAGATGTGATTGTTTCAGTCTTGATGCCAGAAGCTCTGCTTTCTCCTTTGGCAAGTCAAGATCACTTACTTGATTACTCATGTCTAATTTAATCTGTGGGGCTCATTCAAATACTGTTCTTCGAAATCTGGGATCGTGGGAAGTCCCTAGTCTAGTGACGTCTTCTTCAGCATCAGTCCTGTAGCTTGCGATCTTGACTTTTGGTTGAAGTAGATGTGATTGTTTCAGTCTTGATGCCAGAAGCTCTGCTTTCTCCTTTGGCAAGTCAAGATCACTTACTTGATTACTCATGTCTAATTTAATCTGTGGGGCTCATTCAAATACTGTTCTTCGAAATCTGGGATCGTGGGAAGTCCCTAGTCTAGTGACGTCTTCTTCAGCATCAGTCCTGTAGCTTGCGATCTTGACTTTTGGTTGGAGTAGATGCGATTGCTTCAGTCTTGATGCCAGAAGCTCTGCTTTCTCCGTTGGCAAGTCAAGATCACTTACTAGATCACTCAATTATGTCTAATTTAATCTGTGGGGCTCATTCAAATAGTGTGCTTCGAAATCTGGATCATGGGAAGCTTAAGTCTAGTGACATCTTCTTCAGCATCAGTCCTGTAGCTTGCGATTTTTACTTTTGGTTAAGTAGATGTGATTGCTTCAGTCTTGAGCCAGAAGCTCTGCTTTCTCCTTTGGCAAGTCAAGATCACTTACTAGATTACTTTAATTTAATCTGTGGGGCTCATTCAAATACTGTTCTTCGAAATCTGGATCGTGGGAAGTCCCTAGTCTAGTGACTTCCTCTTCAGCATCAGTCCTGTAACTTGCGATCTTGACTTTTGGTTGGAGTAGATGCAATTGCTTCAGTCTTGATGCCAGAAGCTCTGCTTTCTCCGTTGGCAAGTCAAGATCACTTACTAGATCCCTCAATTATGTCTAATTTAATCTGTGGGGCTCATTCAAATAGTGTGCTTCGAAATCTGGGTCATGGGAAGTCCCTACCCAGCAAACACACACAGGTTCTCTGAACGTCTATTAACGTTCAGAAGACGTCTTCTGAACGTTAATAGACGTTCAGAGAACCTGTGTGTGTTTTCTGGGTAGTCTAGTGCGACTTCTTCAGCATCATCCTTTTCAATCTCATAAGTTTAGGGTTGGTTGTCATAGTGAGATTTTATTAGCCAAATTGGTTCTGTATCTTGAAAATAAAAGCTATTATCAACTTTTTATGGTGATTTTCGTGTTCAGCGAGACCAAATACTTTGGGAAATAACTATGTTTGAACCCGATACACACACACATTTTTGGTGTTGGGTTGTGTCATCTGATGCTACGGTCGCTGCGCCATTGCTATAACTTCAGATTTTTCTTTCCCCAGATGCTCCTTGCACCGACGAAGAATTCCTGTGCAGGAACAAAAAATGTATCCCCAAGTACTTAGTATGCGACAAGCATAACCACTGTGGTGACAACAGCGATCAAGAAAATTGCGGTAAGATCGACACTTGGAACTATTCTGTGTATAGTATGGCAAACCATGTAGTTATGGCAAATTTGATGTTATGAATGTATGTGGTATTCAAATTTCTGTAGGGGGGTTGTAGATTGAACCCAGACAGACCAGAATCAAATTGCTAGTTGGGGTCGGAAGTGCTGACTTCAGGTACTTGTTTATCCAGTCATTATTTAGAAATAATAGTAAACTTTACCACCATGGTTCTTCAAAAATGGATGTATCTTTCAGAGAAAACCCATGGTTACAATTGATTATTAACAAGATCTATTATTGAAGTGCTGCTTGTGTATTAGTTACCGGATGAATCATTAAATTGGTTATTAAAGTTATTATTAACAGATAAATGAAAACCACGATTCCGACCGCACATTGCTGTGCGATTCTGTATCGCCTCTTTTTCCTCTACGACCCACTTGCAACATGTTTTTTACGAAAGTTCTGAATCGCCGTGCAAGTAAGACTAATTATAAACCTTACACGATGCGCCTTTTATCGGTTTCTATGCATCGTTGTTTATAGCACGACTTTGAGAGGTTATCTCTAAATTTAAAAACAAGCACATGTGCCATTTATTTGACCAATTATTTCTTTCCTGCTTCAAATCGCATGTCTTATTGAAGAAGAGATCTGCATTTCTCTCCAACGAAGCATTAATTTGAAATGCTCAAAACTTTTATACAAAATTGGATAAGCGGAACAGCGAACAGCATAATTTGACTTTTACGTAATACTGCACCTCTTCTAAGAGAGGAGTTTCAGAGAGTGGGGTAAAGA
Source organism: Cheiracanthium punctorium (assembly GCA_038373885.1). NCBI lineage: Eukaryota > Metazoa > Arthropoda > Arachnida > Araneae > Cheiracanthiidae > Cheiracanthium > Cheiracanthium punctorium. The sequence continues at coordinate 523,149 of JAWZYV010013941.1, forward strand.
CGATCGACAAAAAGATTCAATCAAGATGGTTCACTTACCCCTTCTCCAGGTTAAGAGGACCCTCACTAAATATTTTTCATAATAGAGTATGATTTTGGACAAGTAGGTGGACATTTTTTGAAAAATATCAGTGATTTACCTGAAATGGTTTTCTAGAAAAACTGTTTAGATTCAGAAATAGGGTAAAGTGAATAGATGAGATTTACACTTACATAAATAGCATACATACTAATATTTACAATTACATACATAATATTTTTGCAATAAAAATCCAACAGCAGAAATGCATTTATTTTTATACATTGTTTATTTTTTTAGAGAAGCATATTTAGATTACAATTTCGTTTCCTTTTAAGGCATAAATTATTTGAACTTCAAAAATAACAAGTATGAATGTGACGGATAAGACTACAGCTACAAAAAAATTAAATTATGCATATTTGATGAGAAATAGTTAAATTGGTCGTAGTTTGTCAAGTAGCCTTTATTAAAAAGAAATTAAAAATACATTGTATCCCGAAATATCAGTTTGGAAACCAGCTTATGCTACCTGTTTGAGAGTGTTTATCCACTTAGTCTTAATACAATATCTTCTAAAGTAGAGTATATACCTCTAGTTATAAAGTAGAATAGTTTAGTAGTAGTTATAATAAAGTAATAATAAACTAATAGATAAAGTAGAGTATAAGAGAACTTTACTTTGATTTGGACCATGATCAGAAACAAAATTGAGTGTTGTAATGTAAGTAGGCCACACGGGATCTACTTGCCCCACCATACTGGTGGACCAGCTACCCAATTGCAGAAAAACTGGATAGTCCAGTCTAAATACTAATTACAAATACCACAAAAAAATAAATAAAATTGAAAAATTTAGAAAGATCTCCTTTTTATGCTCTTTATAAATATGCAACTTGTTCTTTGTACTTCATTTAGATTTCAGGAAAATAAGTATTTTTTAAATTTAAACAGGATTAAATGTTTGTTTGGATATTCTAAACAAATAGCGCAATGTCTTACATAAAATAAAAAAAAAATTCTCCCATAACGAAAAAATTTGAGATAGTAATTTAATGTGTACTTTGGAGTTTTTTTTTTTTTTTATTTTCTCTTTCACGAATCTTACCCCCTCCCATCCCACCCAATCTTTCCAAATAAGAAAAAGATAAAAAAAAACATGTATCGTTTAGTGTTTTTTTAACACTTTCCAACAAGGTTGAAAAGAGTTTATGATTTCGGTTTGTCTGTCTGTCCGTCGGTGCTCTAACTCAATAACCCTAAATATGCATCGATTACTACGAAATCTATATATGTTATTTAGGTGTACTCCACCATGTACCCTATTGAAAATGGTTTATGTAGCATTTATAGTTCTTCTACAGGACAGCTCAAAAGATGTCCATTACATTATGCTCTATGGGCAGTCGTTCTTATAAATATATTTCACAGATATTTTAAATGGAATTAAATGGATACGTGTTATTGAAGGTTAGAAGATAAAACTCTAAACCGAAAATAGCGACTGTGTCATTAATAGTTCTAGGAATACTCAAAATAATGCCAATATATTATGATCAATGGTAGTTTAGAGATAGGCATCCATTTAAAGCACAATTCGATCTTACTGCGTAATGCTATATGATACCCCCACAAAAGTTGCGCCAAAAGCCGCTAACATTAGGGACTTCTGCGATAAATGGCGAAATACGGTAAGAAAAAAAAATTCGAAAGCCAAGCCAAAGCCAAAAATTTGAGCCAAGCTTGGCGATATTTTCATTATTTGGCTGGAAATCAAAAAATACCTTATGATGGTAATATTAAGGTATGACGATTTCAATGGGAATCTTGAAATTTCATGACTCGCTCTCTAATTAACCGATTTAGGCGTTGTGTTGTGTATTTCTACGCAAAGGCTATTAGCTTAGGGGATGTGAATGTGTGTGATGTGTGTGTGTGCGCGCGCGCACGCTAATGTATTGGAAAGTGTTTTATAATCGCTGTGTTTGACATGATTTATCTTGTTAGTTTATGAAATTCTTTTGTGATTTTGGTTTGTGAAATGCGTTCTTAACTCATTTCTTTTTCAGGCCCCAGAAAGACCGCCAGACGACAGTACCGGCGAAGGATCAGAGCAAAATATGGCTGGCCAGCATAATCACCTGCAGTGTTATCTTATTCATCGTCATTGTAGCGTTTGTTGCAGCTCTTATTCGTGGTTTAGTGAAGAGGAACAAGCAAAGAGATAGCAAAGGGGACTTTCAATCAGCAGTCACCCAAGGGACGGTGCCTTCAGTGACAGAAACTGTTCCACAAAATCCTACTGCGCCTTCAGTCTTTGGACGGTTGAGACAATCCCTTCGCGGTCCCAGACATGCGCAATCGGAGGCAGCCCGTGCCGGTACTGAAGTGAACACTAGAAGTTATGAGGTTCCTGCAATGTATCCTCAACTTTCCTCGGATCCCCATTACCCTGGAATAGAAAACCCAGAGTTTAGAGCCGACATATAAGGACTGTCTTTTTCGTGCGATCATTTTCCATTTTGCATTTACCCCCTTTGAACTGTCTTGAAGATTCTTCTATTGTCTGTCGATCACAAGAATAGCTCCCACCAACAAGTCTGGTTAGTGACGGTCGTTGTAGCAACTGGACCTGTCCATTTTCACTGGGGGTTTGAGAGGAATTCGCAGGGAATGAAAGACAACCTCACACCTCATGTCATTTTCCTTCTAGGTTCTCCGCAGTCGAAAATGGGGTTGAAACTTGTTTCCACGGCAACAGACTGGCTTAGACTCCTTGGCTATTCTTGTGGTCGGCAGACAGTAAATTGCACTGGAGGGGGTTTTAATTTTATTTGTTTTGTTTCGTTATTTCGAAAACTATACAAATGTTACTGAAGTTTCTAACCATGATGGTTTTCAGAAAGCCAATTAACTTCCAATCAACACGCAATACTTGCGTAATATTACACTAAATGTATGGTATGGACACAAGGTTGTGCAAATGCCCACCTTTGCGTGTAGAAATCACGCAAAATTATAAATAGATATCAAAGTACTAAATTCTGGTTTTTTTTTTTAATTTGCATTCAAACAAACCAGTCATTTTACAGCATTCAAAATAGAAGCTGCATCTCTGTAATGAGCGGGGAAACTAGGCAAAAAAACCCCCATGAAAATAGCCATTTTCATACATTTTTACAGAGCTATCTTGATACACTCTCCCCCCCCTTCAAACTTAATTCATATCTTTACTTAAATTTAAAAATAAATCTTTCATTAATTCTTAATATTTCACTTATTATTTAAACCACCCATAAAAGTATAGTCAAAGTATAGCCCTTAAAAGTATAGTCAGAAAAGACCAATGTTCCCAGTTACGAACACAATGAAAATCGGGGGATACAATTCCCCCATATCTTTTTTGCTAACGCATTAGAAGGAAAAAAAAAACTATTTTAAAATATGCCTGGAGCTGAATTCAGTCTGTAAAAGGTTAAATACACTAGGATTGATATACTTGATGATGCGAAATTTAGAAGAAAAAAAAAACTGAGGTAAACGGTGACTTCAATCGGAGTACAATTTAACTTTATAAATCCATTTCTTGCATTAGAAATTTTATACAACTTCTAAACTAACTTTTCTGTTGACAGTTAAGGCCCAGAGTTCAAGACCACTTGCATACAAGACTTCAAATAAAGCTTGGTGGAACAGAAATTTTTTGGGGGGGGGGGGAAATCTAAATTAATAGAGTTATATCTATTGAGGTATCTGTATCATTGAATCAAATTGTCATGATTTGAAATACTTGAAGGGCTTACAAAATTAGCGTTCCCCCGTCAGTCGTGGACGAGAGGTCTAAATAGCTGGTGTTAGGGATGAAGGAACCGTGGGCGCCGCCAGAATATTTCCAAGGGGGGGGGCAAAGACTATTTCAACGTATGGTTACCATGTTGAAAAGAACAAAAAAGCAAGGGAAAACACTGCATACAAAAATCCAGAGGGGGGGAGGTCCCCCTCCCTTGCCCTATGCTGCCGGCGCCCATGGGAGGAACTGAGATCGAACTCAGTTTAGTGCAGAACAGATTTTTTGGAGGAAAAAAAATCTTTCCAAAAGAAAAAAAATATTTTGGGTGAAATTAATGAAGCTATATCTGTTGAGGTATTTGTATCATTTAGTCATAATTTGAAGTACTTATGGCCATTACATTATCCTGCAGCATGTCAGCTATGGTCGGGAACTCTTACTTAGTCGCTGGCTACAAAGGGAGGCGGACATGAGATCGAACCCGGGTTAGGGGCTTTTGAGAAACTCAGAAATAAAAGTTGCTGCGTTTGTTATTTAATGAAAGTGACAGTAGGTGAAAAGTTTATAAGGCATTCTAAACGCTATGCTGTTTACCGGCAGTAGTGGTCGAGAGCTATAAGTCACCGTCTGCAGCGACGGTGATTCCGTCTACGAACCCAAATTGGGGTAAAGTTTTTTTTTTTTTTTTGAAAATAAAGAAAGAAAATAACAGTGCGAGATAGGCTATAAATTATTTACCCAAAGATTAAATAACTAAAATGTATATAGAGCATATAAAACGCTGTTGTGTATCGGCCGAGAGCTTTAAGTCACTGCCTTAAGTCAACGACAAGAGCGGTTGAACAAGTCTTTAAAATTGTCAAATCTCAATTTGGTTAGGTCGGCGGACGCTACCCGGTTTTGAACTAAGTACCTTCCGTCTTCCAGTTCAGAGCGCTATACGCTCAACCGCTGGTGGGGCCTCATAGTGTACGCAAAAATACTAATTTTGGCCAATTATTCACCTGTAAACTCTTTATTTTAATGTGTAATATTACTATCAAAATGAACGTAACTGAATTTTTTTTAGGAGTTATTTATAGTAAAATTTTTCGTCAATCGAATTTTAGAGTAGGAATGAACACCCCACCCCCCACATAGCTAGACATCTTCCAGGGAATACTATAGGCATTTGCATACCCATGTATCGTTCTGACGTTTTGCCCACCCTTATAGCGGCACTCATGTGTGTTAACAATTGACTGAATTCGATACTGTAAGAAGGATTTTTTTTTATAAGGGCAATGCTCTTTTATAAAAGTAATCAGAAGTGTAGAATCGCGACAAATTTTAAAAGAATCTATTCAGTTATTTCAGTTATCATCGAAACTGGCAAACTTTGAGCTATACCTCTCAGGAGGCACGAACCTAAAGTGTATATTTTGACTGACTTTTATCAGTTGGGTGATAAAATTGTTGATTCTCGGAAAAGAGACCGCAGTGAGATTTTACAAATCAGTTTTTAGATATGCTTGTAAGTTTATAGCTAAGAGAGAGCGACTTAAATACTCAGATATTGCACTAAGTCGCGCCAACACCTGCTTTTTGCGTGCGCCTTAGTTGCCAAATTTTTTGTGCAAACCGAGCATGTGCTCGAATTTTTGAATATTAATAATACTAATAGACTGTTCATCTCAAGATTCCTGTCCGAAAAATTCATCATTGGTGAATAGTGGGCGTTAAAATCAAATTGACGATTCGCGTATAAAGAAGACGGTAAAAAGCTCTTCTTAATCTCCACGGTTTCAGGCGACAAAACTGTCGTCCATGTTTACGATGTTGGCAACGATTGGTATCCGATCCCTGTTTTATTAATATCTTCTAAAATAATTCGAATTTCGAAATTTAAGTTAGCTTAACCCTCTGACTGCTCAGTTTTTGGACCAAAATCGCTTCAAAAATTGTGTAATTTCTTTTCTTTTTTTTCATATTTCAAATCTATATACATTGGAGAATGGAGGATATCACCTCCTTGGGTTCCAGGCTATAAAAGTCACGTGACGGTGGAAAACAAACAACCATTTCTCCATAGGCTTATGTGCTGGACTCCTGGTAATAAGCGCAAAATCAAAAAAATAATAATTATGCCTCTGTATTGTGCTGCCTACGAATGTTTCAATAACTCTCTGGAACCTGTACATGACTGCAAAAAGATATCTCTCCAAAGATTCCCATTAAAAAGTGCTAACATATTAAAACTTATACTGAGACGAGGCTATTTCAGCCACGTGTCGATGGAAAATATACACTTCAGCCAATCAGATTACAGGGCTACTCATCAACACAGCCGAAAGGTCACGTGTTGGTGGAAAAATGACGTCACACCGATAAACCTCATTGAAATGTGCATTTTTTCTTTCTAGAAAAGATTTTTAATATAGACTTTCATCATGAGCTTCAGAAAAACCAATTTCAGATGTTATTACATAAAATTTTTTTAAAAATAAATTTCAATTGAATGACAGTTCATTTCCGTTTATTACATCATGTAAAAAAATGCACCACCGCCTAACGCTTTGCAGGTTTATTGAATCATGGGCAGATACATCGCCGTCTGAGGAGCAGTCCAAATGATCTAAATCACATCACTATCCAAACTAAAATCTCTTTCAGAATCTCATAAATCATCCGTAATATACACTCTGTCCATGGCGGAACGATTTCTACCAGCCATTTCTGATTAGACAAGGCGGCAAGCAAGTGAAGTTAGAGCATTACATACCGAGTATCACCTTCAAATGCCTCAATTTAGTGGACGACTAACGACATGTGTTGGTCAAAACCTAAATTAAACGTCTAAAACTGTATCTAATATAATGTATTTCACTGGTTAAACGGTGAAAACGCAGGATGCTCTCCTCAATACAGGAAGAAAAACACCTGCCCTCGAAAATCGCGGGATGAGCAAATTCTGCTACATTTGAGTTGCCCGTGGAAATCGCGGGATGATCAGCCAGAGGGTTAACGGCCTCCCTGGAATTTTTTTAATCCGTAGACACCTTCCTCGAAACTCTGTACCTCGAAACAGTAGATAGCATGACAAGCTTTTGACAGCGGCGGTAACTTTATATACAATGGAGAGATTTGGCCTGAAAAATCAACTGCAACTCGTAGAAAATCATAAGTGAATTTAAATATTTAAACGAGAAAAATTGCATATAAGAAAAGTGAACTGAAATAAAAAAAGTGCGAAAAAAGTTAAAAAATTTAAATAATTAATCTATTACAGAGAGGTTTTTTTTTTTTTTTTTAATAAGAAAACTCAGCTCTTGGTAAAAGTTGCGATTTTATTTTTTTCACCTTCTTTCATAAATATAATTTATAACGCTTCTACGGGTTCATCCTTCAGTTAACTTTCCACCTTGCATATCAGCTTCATAACAATTAGCACAGACTGGCGTGTGCAGAATTAATTATGGAAATTAACCCTGTATTTATTTATACGTGGGCAAGATTGATTTTAAAAAATCCGCATTTTTCATTGAATGTCGTTGAAGCTACATCGATCGTTATTAATATCAGGTTGTAACGAAAATTTTCCGCCATATCTGCCTGAAAAACTAACTTCTAACTCCTGAGATAACTGTTTTTGAACTTTCGGTACCAAACCTGCACAGTGTCACATGATACAACAATAGTACTTAAAGCTGTACTCCTAATTCGTTGATATTATGTAGCTGACTTTTTGCAACACAACTGGAAGTAAATGATGGTTCTAATCCTCTAGAGTGATAGTTCCATTTGAGACACCTTATACTTAATGATAACTCTATTTTTTACAGATTTCACAACACAGTGTTATAAAGTAAACCTCTTTCTTTCAAATGCCAAAAATCGTTTGACAAAATATGAGCAAATAACGTCAACGAGAACTGTGTGCTGACGAAGTTTGCAGTGGCGGGAAACTTTCGTTACAACCTAATAAATAAAAAAGTTTACTGCAAAATTAACTTCCAAAATTATTTTTAAAACGATGTGATAATCCCTTTCTTATTCTAAAATAATCCAGTGAATTGGATTTCATTCCGTTTAACTTGCAAAATTGAAAAAGATAAGTCATTCCTGACGCTTAAATTATAACACTTTCGAACTTGTGCCAAATTCGCCGTGAAGCTGCTGAAATTTTGTGTTGTTGAGAGATTTACGGCCGACTATCTGCGCGAGGGATCAAGGCCAGAGCCTTATTATCGCATGGGCAAATCGGGACTTTTCCCGGGGCCCCCGGTTCAAAAGGGCCCCCCAATATCAAATGTTGTAAACAATATGAAATATTCTTTTTATATCAAAATTTTATTAAATATAAAACAAATTTCATAGACGAGGGGGGGGGGGGGCTGGCCCAGCGTTTCTCAACCTGTGGGGCACAGGACGCTTGCTGGGCGGGCGCGTAAAAAAATCAAAGAGCAAGTAGTGAGATGCATGTTTAAAAAAAAATCATCTTACTTTTTACTCAAAATCCTATCCATTTTCGCTTAAAATGTTCATTCAAACTCTACTGATAACATTGACAAAAATTCGACTGAATATTCATTGTTAAAAATTAAAAAAACTGAATGTATGCTGAAAAATGTGAGGGGAGGGTGGCACCACCGTAAGTTAGCCTTCGTTGGGTAGGGGGGGGGGGCGACGTTAAAAGGTTGAGAACCGCTGCGCTAGGTCAATAGTCAGGCGGCGAAAATTTTGAGGAAAGCCTCAGCCAACTGTAAATCACTAATAATGTAATTCTGCCAGGCCTTTTTAAAAAGCCTTAAATACTATATTTACATCCTTTAAATGAAAAGTAAGGAAGTATAATTATTCGTAACATTACAGGGGCGTAGCCAGAAATTTTTCATGGGGGGGGTTACGACTACTACAACTCATATATATGTATACGTGGGTGTGACAATGTAGTGAAGAATATACATTTTGTATGGCAAAAAATTCCTCATGGGGGGGGGGTTATGACCCCCCTAACCCCCCCCCCCTTGGCTACGCCCCTGAACATATACTTATAGAATTCTGCTTAAAATGGATTAGTATCTCGAAACTGGCATAAACCGGAAGGGTTGCCATAGTGCTGGAATTCTTTTGAATGGTCTTTTAGACAGTAGCGTAGCCAGAAAAAAGTTTTAGGGGGGGAGTTTAGGCACTGATGTAACGGATAATCTACATTATGGATAGCATTCTTCATGTCAATAATAGAACTCAGCTAAATTTTAGGGGGGGTGGGTGGGTTCTGACACCCCACCCCCTCGCTACGCCACTGCCTGTAGAGCAGCGGTGCGCAAACCGGGGGTCGCGAGATAATTTTTGGGGGTCGCCAAATACAAAGAGATTCAAATTTATGAACTATCTACAATTATTCATTTCAAACAACTGAAATAATACAATAGAAGAAACTGACTAGTATTATTTTACGAGCGCGATATTCGCGATCGCTATCACGGGGCTTCAAAACCAGGTTATCATGCATAGTGATCTTCAAAATTATTTTCCATTAAAACAAAACATCGATCTCGATTGGATCCAGAGGATGACTTGCGATTTCCAATACAGATCCGAACATAGAAGCAATCATGAGCTCTTTACAAGCACATATTTCACATTGACTTTTTATGATGTAAAGATTTTTTTCTCTTCAAGTATTTTCATTAAACAATATTTATATCCATATGCAAAAAATAAAGCATTGTTTCATAAAATTATGTGTTGATTCATTAACTGATTTTTATGATGTTACAACTTTTGTAAGATTTTTAGGGTGGTTTATAAGTTTGGTGCGCTATTTTTAAAATAGCGCACCAAACTTATAACGCGTTATTTCAATCGATGACGTCACGACACTCTTTTAAAAACACCTTGTAAGAGCAACTCCCAGAAAGAATTTCAATGTAACTTCTTTTTCAATTAAACAAAATGTCTACTGTCTATCCAGGGGTCGCGACAAAATTTTACTCAAAATAGGGTGTCGTGACAAAATTTTACACAAATTAGGGGGTCGCAGATGAAAATAGTTTGCGCACCACTGCTGTAGACAGTGGCGGGGTAAGACAAAAATTAGCAGTGGGCAAGGTGAGTTTTGCGAGGCCCCCTATACTACTATGTTAAGTAGCAATTTTAAGGGGGGGGGGATGAGGCGCGGTTTTCGTTTAAAAAGCTGTAACTCTATTTTGTTCTATTAAATGAAAAAAAAACCACTAATAAAAGTTGTGTTGACTTATTATTTGATTTAAAAAAAGACACAATCTATTCATTAAAAAATATTTACTGCGATTTAAATACCACACTCAGGAATGTGAGCTCGGAAACGTCCTTTTCATTTACCTGTTAATAGTAATATTAATAATGAATGTGCAATTATTGCTTGAATAATCAATCCTGTTACTATTCAATTTTATTCAAGTGCTTTCTGTGGAAGATCCATTAGTTTTTCATGACCCATGATCGGAAAGTTCATTATTATTCCAAAGTGAGTATCACAGGTACGTGAAAACGACGTTGTTATGAGATGATTCTCAAATAAGGCGATGTTATGAGGCGATATTCTTCATACTGAGAAAGGAAAATTTAAAAATCATTAGTGAAGTTTTTATTTTTTAAATGAAAATTTTAATTGTAAAATAGATATTTAGGGGAAGTTGGGGTACAATGAGACATGCTATCTAAAATCAATAGGATTTGTCACAGTTGAAACTTACACATCTTTTATACAAATATATATTCCAGCTACTTATGTGATTAAGAGGCAATCACATTAGTGGATTTTCACCCTTGAAAGTAAATTTCATTACTAAAAGTAATTTTTTTTTTACCTCCATGTTCTCATATCTATAATTATTTATTTTTCAAATATTGCGATCACTATAGTGTGGTCTTCATACTTTCACAGCAAGTATTAAAAAGTTATATTACGAATTAGTAAAAATTTTTTTAGTTTATAGCCTAAATTTGCGGTACAAAGAAAAACACTTCTAGACGGGGACAATTAAACATGTTTCGTTGTACCCCGGATGAATGTATTCACTTAAAATAAAGATGTTGCTATTAAATATTTAGATTCAGATCTTTATAGAACACATAAAGTTAACAAAGAATGGTTTTTAAATCGTATTCTTATTTTCTTCAAACTCTGCAGATTGTAAAGTAATTAAAAAACTTTGTAAAAAACACACATAAGATGTTATAGGTAAGAAGATACGCACGTTTCGGTCAATCTTACCTATAACATCTTATGTGTGTTTTTTACAAAGTTTTTTAGTTACTTAATCGTTTAACACCAGTATTTTGAGTGTTTTTTCCGTTCTGAAGATTGTGTTTCAACTAACAATCCAAACAGCTCAGATTATGAGCAATTCTGACTGCTCTAAACACAATTTTAAAATAGGTTTATTTTATTTATTTTTCACCGCGTTATTTAATTTAATTTTTGCTCTCTCTGTAATTTTTTATCCAAGCCATTTTTAAAACTCAGTTTTACAATTCTTTTTAAAAGGTTTCACATTGTTAATTTGTAAAATTATAAAATGAGATTGTTCGCGAATCCGTTTTCATTTACTCTGCCTTTTAAGTGTGATCTACAATATAACTCAAAATAACTCTTGTAAAAAAAATGAAAGCCAAACAAAATTTGAGTTTAACGTACTTTAAAAAAGTCGTAGCAATCTTTTCTTTTTCTTTTAAATGTGGAAGGAGTTCAACAGTAGATTATTAAATTATTCACGTGGTATTAAAAAGTAAAGCTTACTAATACTGAAATTTCGATTTAAATAAGATCTTAAGAGGATTAGTTTCTGTTCTCATGTTACTACTATTTGCTACTATGTTTCACTGTAAAACATTAATGAAAGGGATCGTTTTTTAGGAAAAAGAGCACTATTTTCCTTGAATGTCGTCAGATTGCGATTGCTAAACTAAAGTATTTAAATATCGAACATTTTGCAAAATGTGCCACTTTTCGAAAAAATTTACTGTGCAGTCCCACGAGTAAGAATTTTTTCTAAATGTATCATAAAAGGCAGAGTTTTTTCATCTATTATAGTGAGTAATGCAACTTATGAAGACTCATTCTGAAATTTTTTTTTAGTTCAAAGTTTATTTTAATATGTGTACAGCCGCCCTGAGCGAGGTTTTGTTTCTTTGAGCTGCATCCTTAAATATATTAGGTGCACCGGAAAGTATTGTTTTTTTCGTATGTCAATATTTTGCCTAGGCATAACTACTGAAACTTATAATACGAAATTTGGCAGGTACGCGAGTTTTATAACATAGGCGCTAGAGAAGAGAGAATTTTCCAAAATTCGTAACTTATGGGGGGGGATAGGGGGCCAAAATGTTCTTTTCACATAGTGATCTCAAAGAAGAAAAGAGATATCCATAAAATTCTTGCTGTAAAATACAATACTCACGAATACCTAAAAATGGATTTCAGAACATTTTGAATGGAATCCTCCAAGGAGAGTAGACGAGAAAAAAGGGGGAGGGTGGCCATTTATCTTGTGATAAAAAAAAAAGTTACCTATAAAATTCTCGCTTTAAAACTTTAAGAAACATGAGTGCTCTGCTAAGCACAGCTTTTTGTAATTCAATAATTATTGAAAATTTATTTGTTTGAATTTTGTGTAAAGCAACGACATTACTTTCCGGTACACCTGATGTGTGTGTGTGTGGGATTACGACCGATTAGCTCCGAGTGGGCTCTAGGTCGAAGGGTGGGGTGCCCTCAGTGGGGGTCTTTCTAAGGGGTCCCAACCCGTATTTACGCTAAGTTTCGGAGAAAACCACGGAAAACTCCGAACGGTTAGGTCGACGGACGCGCGATGGGACCCGAACCCGGGACCTTCACACTTCGCCCGTCTACCATTTCCAGAGATATAACCACGGTGCCATGGTGAGGCCCGGTACACCTGATACAATAACTATGTGCGAGATACAAGCCTGTAATCGGACAATATTTCCGAGAGGAATGACGACTTCCATGATTTTTCGTGCTAAGGAGCATTCCCATGTAATTATGCTGAAATCGTATTTCAAATGTCTAGTTTTTTTATTTTAAGGTCTAACCCATAGGTAAAAATATTTAGGTTCGAGACCATGCCAAGATCCCTTGATGTGAGGCCCTTGGAAGATGATGCCCTGATGCGAGGCCGTCGCCCACGCCTATCCCCGCCTCTGGCTGTAGAGAACTCCACAAGCTACCGACACTACTTTCGATGGAGAGCTTTATTTTGTAATCCTTAATACCATATGCATGTGAATTTTGTTTTGTTTGAAATAACCGAATATCTCTAATGTACGCTTTAAAGAATGATTACCCATAGCTTAATGCAGTGGAATTCTTTTGGGTGCTCCTGTAAAAGCTACATTCACCATTTTTAAAAGGGTGGAAGGCACAGTACATAGAAATAACATATATAAATTTCATAGTAATCGAGGCATATCTACGGCAGTTGGAGCACGGACGGGCAGACAAACCAAAACCCTTTTGTCTAGTTGTAAAGTGTTAAAAACATTAAATAAAAGGGGCTCACATGAATCCACATTTCATCTATCCCCCCCCCCCCCCCCCCCTGAAATTCTCCTTTTGAATATACAGTGGTAACTACGTTTTAGAATACTTTTGGTCTTCTAATGTTGAACCAATTCCAGATGCGAGACCTAGCAGCCGTAGCGGCACCCACAGAGGTATCGTTTGAACACGGAACACACCGATGTTTTGATGGGAACTGAGTATAACTGACTGGGCCACTTCCAGAATCAACAACACTTAAGATAGGTTGTTCGTTAGCATTAAACTGCTCTAGTTACTTCCAAAACGAAAGACTTATTAAAATTCGCTTGCTTTTAACGTAAAATTACGTTCCTACAAAATCGTCCAATGTAATTTTTTTTTTTTTTTTTTTTTTTGTCAACGTCGTAGCAAGTTTTATTAGGGTTCCATCTGAAAACTAAACTGACTGCGTGAGATAACCGGAGGAACCAACTCAAATACCCGAGGTTTCTTTTACAGCAGTCAAAAACGAGACACCATAAATTAAAAGTGCGAGATTCACAAACCTTTGCCATTATAACTAAAAGCCATTGGCTTAGCCATTAGTTAATCGGAAACCGAAAAAAATAACCGAAATGTGAAAATTTACATAATTTGCGACAAATTTTTTCCATGTACAGGCCTCCAAGTGGAACCGGATTAATCTGGAAATTTTGTACGCATGTTTCTAAGACCATTCCACAAATTTCAAGCGCCAACGGAAAAAGAAATTCGGAAAAAAATAAAAACTTTCGCCCTCATATACTACGTTCATATTCATTTATCAAGATTATATGTTACAGAATTGTCTTTTTTTTTTTTTTTGGGGGCATGAAAATGCAATGAGTATGTGACATTCGAATCATTTTTAGTCAATATTCACACTTCACTGCATCGTTAATCTTTATGTGAAAAAAATAGTTTTACAGGCAAGCATAGTTTATTCCATGCCGTAAATTCTACACCAATTTATGAATTAAAACAATATTGTAACTAACCGAGCCTGAAAGTTAAAGTCTATAAACTGTTATATGTGATCAAAATTAAAAAGAAAGTACAGAAAAACATCATTCTTGCTATAGGTGAATTAAAAATAAGAGTTGATATCCTGAAGCAAAATCTGCTGTTTACATTTCGCTGCACTATAAACTTTCATGCGGAAAACGGAGTTTTGAAGGCAAAGGTCAAGCGTCTTGGATAGAGCTCTCTTCTTAATTTTTTTTTTTAACTTGATGTTCCCTAATGGGAACATCAGGGTAAAAATCTATTGAAAAATTAAATGTTATCAATATTGACTTGAAAAAATTGGCAGATATAGTTAAAAGACGGCTTGATTTTTTAAAATATAATTTACATTTCTATCATGAGTGGATAAAATTTTCTGGATACAAAAAATCACAAAAACAGCCATTTTTATAAATTTTTACAGAGCTATCTTGATACCCCCCATCCTTTCAAACTTAATTCATAAATATATTTAAATTTAAAAATAAATCATTAATTCTTAACATATTGGAGGATATATATCCCCCCCCCCCATTTAAATGACTAAAAACTTTAAACTAATGCATTTGAAGGCAAAAAACTCATTTAAAATATGATTGGATCTGAATTCAGCCTGTAAAAAGTTAACAATTTTTAAGTCTAACAAAGAATATGAAAATAGTATTTATCTTGTACAGCAGATGGCCAAATTATGGAAGACAAATATTTTGTATTTTCTAGTTTAAATTATTTTTTAGAGTAAAAACTTGGTTTTAGATTTTACAGATATTTTCTTATTTAAGGATATTTAGGCATTATTTATATTTATATATATATATATACATACATATACATACACTAGGTGTTGCCAAAAGATGGTAACAAACGTGCTTTAATTCTTTATCTATCAGATATAAGTAGACCATGCAAGTTGAAAAAATGTTCAAAAGAAGGCAAGAAAAAGGACCATGTTGAGAAACAATTCCTCTCGTTAATCTTCAAAAAGCTACTTTTTAAATCCTAAAAACTGTTAGAGGTATGAAGATAAATATACACCGACATTCTACTCTAGAACTTTTCTAGATCTACAACGGATTCAGATTATTTTACTGTATGCTTTCAGAAAATATACTCTGCTTATATTTTTGTAATCTTTTTTTTAATGCCTTTAAATACGCTATAAACTCCGACAATGCAATGCTAACATGTTCATAGGTTGAATCAACTGACAAATTTGTAATTACTTTGGTGCTTGAGCTCAGCATGTGATGCAAAATTACTCCTTTTTAGAAATTTAGTTAAGTTTTAAGAAAATGCTCAGAAAAAAAAAAAAAAAAAAAACATTTTGATCTGAATTGTAAAAGCCCTGTATATTTAAAAGCAAAAATAAGATTACTACATTTCCTCTTTAATAATTTATAAATTAAGAGTAAGCATATACATATTTCTTCAGACTTAAATGCATTAAGTACAAACATACCGCATAAAAACTAAAATTTGATAAAATTTTTAACACCCATAAATGAATTCGTAATTAGTGTCAACCTGCAAGATTTTAAAAATACCTAATGTAGTTTAACTGAATTTTAAAAATGACTGTGTAAAAACATCTTCATAAATTAGCTTTCGCCCTTACTTTTGCAATACTTAATTCTGTGGTTATTGTGCTCAACATAAATTTGTTTTTGAAAGAAATTCTTCTAGAAAGTTTTAGTTTGCTCTTTCTAATTATAACTGGCTTACCATGCAATTTCATTACTCTGTTCCTTTACGCATAAGCATTATTTCTTTTGTTTTAAATAGCGTCAGGATTTCTTCTAAACATTTAAAAATTATTTTGAGAAAATCTGCAACAATTTCTCATATTGTTACCTTACATTTCTTTTGCCAGGTAGAAAGCATCCATTTTTTTCTTTTTCTTTTGGGAGGTGTGTGTGTGTGTGTGAGTGTGTGTGTGTGTGTGTGTGTGTGTGAGAGTGTGTGTGGGGGGGGGTTCCCATCTTTATCATGTTTTAATCTCTCTATTTAAGACAATGAATTCACCTCGAATAATGTTTAGATGTGCACATATTGTAGCTACAATAAATATAAAATTTAATTTTATCACAGTATTTAGGATTTTACTTTTTAAACATTGTAGCATTTTCTTAACAAATTACTTTTAGAAGTCTTATTTGAATTGGGTAATAGAACTTTTACTTTCACCTAACTTTCACTACTGCTGGGGAAAAAACAACAACAACAACAAAAAAAAAAATAGCTCAAATTAAAAGCATCATTGACGAGTAAAAACCTCAAAATAAATAAGAGAACTTAACCCTTTGCGTACCAGACTGTTTTCTAGGGCATGCGCAAATCCCAGATTTCTGGGTATACTATAATGACCTCATTCAACAGAAATTGGACTAATCCTTTCACTATAACAATATGCAATGAAATTCTTATAAATTGTACTAAAAACTACACAAAATGTGTAAATGACTACAAGAAAAGTAATGACCCTCCAGACATTTTTCTTATAAGCTTGTGGGCAAGCAATTTCACAGATATTTGTAAATTTAATTTTCCTTTTTTTTTTTTCAAACTTTTGTAATTCAGACATTTTGTAGCATAACGTCTGCAAATTTATACAATCGCAATAAAAGAAAATCTGCCTTATAATATTTCCCGTACTGGTTACACTTGTACACCTAACTGAGCCATGCATCACATGAGGTTATAGTGTGATTTTGCCCTATACATAGTGTGTATCCACTATGGTTACATAGTATGCAAGGGGTTGAATAATTTAAGAAATTAAAATATTTTAGTAAATATATACATTTAAAAATTACTCCAAAATAAGATTGGAAAAGTTTTCATTTGTTTTAACAGCAATATCTAATTACTTTCCTAATTAAAAAAAATCATGAAAATGAACCAAAGGAGCAAAATTGACAACCACAGATTGCCACTATAAGTGCAATTTCCTTTACAAACCAACAATTGAGCAAAATGCTTTTTAAAAATTCCTTAAATTTATAAATATCGCACTAAAATGTGCTAAGGCGTTTGTTGAATATTTTTCTCATTTTTAAAAATTTCATATATAAATAAATCATTTAAATAACATCCATACGCAACTATGAACAGGAATTATAGAAAAAGTAGGATGACTGCTATCTCTACTAGTTTAATTTTGACAAAGCTGATGATAATAAAGCAAAATGAAGTAGGCTTGATACTGTCAATTTAATTTAAATGCAGGAGGACTTGGACTAAATATAATTTCTTGTCTTAATCTTTCAAAACAATCTCTAGAGCTTATAAGTCAATAGTGAGAATTTTTTTTTGCTTAGATGCTGTATTCAATTGGATTTTTAATTCCCTACCATTTCAAGGATTTGAGCCTTTGCCCAACCATAATTTGACTTCTACTTTTAAACTATAGCAAACTAAAGTAACACCAACAACACAAAATAAGCATTTATTAACATTATTTCATTTTGTATTTAATAAATAATAAAAATGTTATTACTTTCCATTAACAAAAAATGCCCTGTACAAAAAGGCATCAGTGGTGCTTAATAATTCGTATTGGTCTCAGGAATTTGCAGGGCAGGCAATAAGACACATACTTCTGATGTGCAATCTGATTAATTTCAAACTTACAACATTATCTTACTAAATTTAAACATTGAAATATACAACATAAATTTGACTATCATAGGAAAATTTGAACAAGTTGCAACAAAACAGATGCAAATGACTAAACAAAAATACACATACACACACATATATATATAAAGAATCAAAATATATTGCATGAAAAATAAAAGGTGATGCACAGTAAATAAACAATGAGTTAAAAAGATATTGCTTTTTTATATTTTCTCCCCACAGCAATTTGGTGGCATAGCTCTCTGCAATAAATTATTTTTCTATTCAGATAACAATATAACTACACTAAATAAACCGTTACAAAAGCATTGATTTCATATTTTTCCACAGCAATTTGCCGGCACAGCTTTGTTATAAAAATCGACTTAAAGCAAAATATTACATTGATTTTTCTCTTAAACAACTTAAATACAATCCAGCACTAAGTAACAATATTTCTACACTAAATAAATGAATTACTAAACTGTTTCTTTCATTTTCCTCACTCAGCAATTGGGTAAATTGCATTATAACTGAATTTTTTGTTTTAAATTACTTTGTCATTCTTGAAAGAAAATTAATAAAACAATAAATATTCTTTTATTCAACAAACTACTGAGTAAGTCCAAACTTCTCTGAAACTATTCAATGAAATTTGACAAATTTTGAGATACAGGCATTTTGAATAGATATAATTAAAAATGACTAACATATTTGTTGCTTAAGTCATAAATTTGTTGTTTCACTAATTAAAGTGCTATTAAATTTTTCCATAAAATATATTCTTTGAATCTGATAGAATTTTGACATTTTGGGTATTCATTTTAAACTTCAGTAACATCTCTTGGGGAAAAAAAAAATTAAAAATTGACCATATAAAATGCAAATTTAGAGTAGCTAGGCTGCACGCAAGCAATAGTATGGAATAAAAAACAATGGTCCGAAATTTAGTTGAAAACGAGGGTTAGAAATAAGCGGACGTTAGTCGTATTTTGCACCCAGAAATTTAAGTTTGACGACCATGAAATAATACCTGGTCGTCATTTTTTACGCCTAACTAAAAAAAAAAAAAAATCTTGGCAAAGCATACTGATCAACGGCAATCGCTATAACATACTTAACACATTCGGAATTTTACGAAAGGTTTATCACCAATCACCGTTCAAACCATATTACCTATTCAGAATTACATGGAATAAGTCATTATCAGAAATCTCATTTATATATGGTAATTTATCAGATTTTGAGATCCCCAGGTTAGTGCCTCGCTTACAAATGTGATTGTCAGGCTCCGTTTTTGCCATAACTATAATGAAATGTTACATTTTTTTTTTTTTTTTTCAGTAAAATTATTTTTTTCCCCTGGTTTCTTTTGTTTGCTTGTTTCCTTTCCCCCCCCCCCTTTAAGGCTAGAGCTCCGTGCATTTTTAGCTTAGTAATGGCGCATGCCACATGACCTTGCATGTACGGATTGCACAGAGAGCCTGCATAGGATGCAGAATTTTATAAAAGAACAGTATTTTGCAGCTCCAATTTTTTTTTTAAATATTGCAGTAATTATTATTAATTCGTTAGCATTTTCCAGCATTTAACATTCTACATATTTACTTTCCTACTTTCACGTGTATATATTTAGTAAACAAACTTTAATTAGTATTCATACTTGGCTATTATGATTTGATATTTGAATGCCTACACTACATAATTTCAAAATTACGCCCAAGTAGATCATTTTGGCAACTAAGATATTAAAGTGAGGTGCCAATGGCATCCAACTATTTTATCTTAATTTCTAACCCTGTTGAAAACTAATATTTTTAAAAAACTAACAATTGTCCTTTGTTTTGAAAGTGTTTAAAAAGGTATGTGCCCCTTTAAAACCATATGATATTGCTATCTGAAAAACTAAAATGAAACAAGCATGAATCCAATATTTAGGTATAACTAATTTGATTTTGAAACTCCTTGAAAATTTTAAATGCTAAAAGACCCGGTATATTCACCCAATACAGTTCGATTTCACTTTTGTAATTAGTTACTGTAGAAGATTGTTAATTTTTCTTCTTTGTGCAGGGAGTATAAGCATTAAAACAGAAATCGTTCTAAATTCTATTTATGTGATCAACGTTTTAGTCTGAAAATTTTAAATTCCAGGTGTAGCCAAAACAAATTCTCCAAATTAAACAAATAGCCAGACTGGGGTAGTCATGAAAATGAATATTTACCAAAGTAAAAACACTACTGCAGTCAATAACCTCCACTAACCTGGTGGTCCAATTTTAGAGAGGTATGTCATGACTCAACAGGTGCCAAGAGTTGAACAAAACTCAAGTGGTGAATTCTCAAACCGCTGTGAAATTTTTTTTATTTTTATTTTTATTTTTTGACTCTCTAGAAATTAACGAGTCAGAAAGTTGATTTTTTTTTTTTTAAAGCAGAAAGATTTCTCAAATTGGCATATGGCAATCTAAATAGACGATAATCCTCCTGGCAAATTAAATAATTTCTGTAAAGCTATGATCTTAAATTTAAATTCCATCATTTTATTTAGACCATAAAAATAGATATAGAACTGAATTCTACTCTTGAAGAGATTGCCCTCTTCCCTCCCTATATACAAACATAAATGTCGGAAGACAAAATTCTTTCATACATGTCAATTTTATTACACACAAGAATAACAATACATAAATTCATACATTTTACAATAACTTTTTCGTAACTTCTTTATGTTTTCAGTTATGAAGAACAAAACAGAATCTAAATGTTGCGAACAATACAATATCAAACAAACACATTAATCATGAATATCAAAACTTAATTTAAGGCAAAGCTACAATAAGGAATGTTGCATACACTCTGCCATTGGCTGGACATTCAAGTAATAAGAATTTTCACAAAAAATTTTAAAGTGGCCACATATCCGTAAAATGTTAACATCTGCAAAAGCACAAGCTTTCATAAATACTTTGTATGGGAAAATAATGCTATCTCTACTGTGCCAATGGGAAGAACCGTTGTCTTCAAATCCTAAAAATAAACTTGTATCTAATTTTTGAGACAAATCTTAAAATTATTTAAATCCTTGAAAATCTCAAACATGCAAATTTCATCCCAAAAATTAAAAACAATTAGGCAGGGATAATTTTGATAAATGCTTTTCAAAGCATATTTATGGATGATGAATGGATGACGGTACATTAGAAAATTTTAAAATCCTATGACATACGATAACTTTATTCTATCAAAATGTCAAAATTAAAGTAAATTTAAATGAAAGAGTGCCAGAACATGTTTTGTTAATTTTTTTGGGATAATTGTCTAGGATACAAAGCAATGACCAGCCCTGGAGCATGAAGAGATTATTTAACACATTCACTGCCGGACCAAAAGATATTTGAGTACAAGCTAAATTTATGTCAGCTCCACAAAAAATAATTTAAATTAATCACAACAGTAGCAATTTCACATTATTTTCAAACTTTTTTCTCAAAAGATTTATTATTCAATAAACTGAAATAGGAACTTTAGCTTACACTCGTGGATTGGCTCAGGATAGACAACAAATGATTTATGATACATATTTTAAATTCATTTGAAATGAAATTTGGTAACACTCAAAATTTTTATTTACATCAAATTCAAAAACCAAGCAAGAATAGGAGCCTTCAGTAAAGTCTAAGTACTTTTTAATTTAAAAACAAAACTTTGGCTCCAATAACATTGGAAATTTTTGTAATGCAACTATGCAATTTTCAGTAACGATTTCTTGATTTTTTATATATATATATATATATATTTAAACTTCTATGGAACTTGCTAAAATAAATAATGTCCAAAATTTTATTGACACATACCTTAATTTCCGATCTAAGGGTAGGATTTAAATTTTTTTTTTGAAAAGGTTTGTTTTGGGCCATTATTTCCATTAGAAAGAATAACTCAGTTACGAACTTTATTTTAAAATTACTTTACTTTAAGCTATTAATTTAAATACTGGTAACATTGTTAAATATTAGGTTTGACATGTCATCTAGAAATTGATTTGTAATGTGTAAATTTAAGAATTTTAAATTTATATTTAGAATAAAATTGTCATAGGGTTCACTGCAACACTTACATAGATTTACAAATAAATTTTTATTTAAAAAAAAAAAAAGCAGAAACTTAGTATTTTTAAAGTTATTCATATCTTAATAAGTTGCATCAATTTAGAGAAAAATTTGTTATACATGCAAAAGCTAACTGTGCAATTTTGGTGTTTTTTAAAAAATGGCATTCTTTAAATCATGCATTAAGAGTTTTGGAAAAACTGTTGGAAAAAAGAAATAGCTACTAAACAAAAAGTTCTTACATATTTTTGTATTTTATTGTTTAATTTCTTATTTTAAGAGAAATGCTGAATTCCTTTCACCTCCTCCATTTTCATACAATGCTCAAAGAAAAAATATTATCAGACGAGCAAACATTTTCCTTTAAGCTTGTGGCTTCTTTAGCATGAAATGGATTGATACCAAAATTTATTTTTTGTTTTCAAGCAATACAAAGATTATGAAAGGGCCAAATTATTGGCACTAATCCCATTGTAAGTATAATAAATTTTAATCTCATCCTCAATCCATCTATGTTTAGGTTTCAAAGCAAATTTTATGAAAGCAACTAAACAGACCAATGAAAATTATGGGTGAATCATTGAAACATACCTGCACAAATTAATTTTTGTAGGCGCCAATGCAGGCCAAGCTTCAATGTTTCAGCCATTTCCAAGTAAAAAAAGCTTACAAAACTAATTTAAAATTTTAATTTATTCCAAAAATGGCATTAGTTATCACTGTTTTATGCAAAAAAGCCACAAGCTTCAGGGAAACTGATGTCCATCAGATTGCAATTTCTCTTCCAAAAAACATGCGAGAATGGCCAAAAGTAAACTCAAAAAATTTATGATGGTTTGCTACTGAAATTCAGGCAATATATTTTTTCTTTTCAAATTAAGATTTTTCAATGAAATTAAGTTTATTGTGATCAATGGTCAAATTGGATACCTCCTCCTCAAATTCATGTCATTTTTAAAAAATGGGCACATTTTATTTTGTTACTTTAAAGTTGTTAAATCAGTCTGATAGATTGCTGAAACTAAAATTATTCAGTCTTTAAATATTTAGACTACTTTTATTTGAAATCATCAACTAAGCTGCTTCATCCAATGAAATCTAAATAAAATTTTATTACTGTACTGTTAAGAATACTGTCACTTTGAATGCTAAGTTGGGCCAATTTTTAGATGTTAAAAGCATTTCATTCAGAAATTTTTTCACTAAGAAAAGCTTGCCAAAAATAAAACGCACTTTTTGCATTTTCTTTGCACAAGACGTGCATGTCACCATAATACTTAACAATGCTACCAATCTATACTTTTTCTATTGAATTGTATTATAATTTATTTTAATTTGATTCTTGTTCTTTATGAGTTTCAACTTAATAAATAGCTGCAAAATACACTATATTTACAAAGCTGTTTAAAAGTAAAATATTTTCAGTCTGGAAATCTTAAATTATTGTTAAAATAATTCATAATAAGGAACATACCCAAAGTACATAAATATGTAAAATCAAATGCCATAGAAAGACTTCAGAGTCATAGTTACCATTTTTACTCTGTAATAGTCGCATTTTTTTTTTTCTTTCTTATTTGTCAATTTTTTATTGTGAAAGTCTAGGTGCGATCACTATGCAGGGAAATCAACTACAATATTTTACACTCTTGCAAAAACATAATATAAAAATACATTATAATAAAATTAGTAATTTTAAAAAATGTTCCCAGATTATGTGCTGCTTGCCTTTTTGTCTGTTGCACATCAAGGCATTTTTATATACATAAAATTAAAAAATAATCTGAAAATTTTGACAACAAATTCAAATAATGTAATAATTGCATAATTCATAGTAAATTACTTTCACCGAAAGTATCAATGAATATGTTTTCAGACAGCAGTGTAGTCAAATATGGGACTGACATAAGCAGCATTAGTACATATTAACATCAGTGAAACACTTTCACAGAAACAAAAATACATAATTGAAGGGTATAGATGCAAAACTCTTTCTTTACTTAGAAAGTTCTAACAACAACAAAAAAAAAAAAAAAAGAACATGCTATATTGGCTCATTTTGTTATGTCATAACTACTTATTGTCACAACAACTACTTTCACATAATCTTAAGCCTCTCTTCTAAATATAGATATGGATATAATCTAAACATAGATATGGAAAATGACTTCTGGGAAAGTGGCATAAGCAAGTGATGCATGTACACCACATTACAAAAATCAAGCTTACTGTGCATAACATCAGACCAGACAATTGCTATTAAATAAGTCAGTTTGCATAATAGAATACTTCGTTAATTACTTTCATGAAAATAGTAAACATTTATGAACTACTGACAACAGCAACTGCTTAAACATTTACTTTTAATGTTTCAACATGCATATTTCGCAGTGAATACTTGTGAGGAATCAGGGTGCCAACTAAATTTCTGACAGTCAATTTCCAACTCTTTTTTTTTTTTTTTCCCCCCAGAGACTTTTCCAGAAAAATGTCTTGACCATAGATTTATTTTACTTTGGGGAATCCCTCAACAGTATCACCACTTTAATAT
The DNA here is from genome assembly GCA_038373885.1 of Cheiracanthium punctorium. NCBI lineage: Eukaryota > Metazoa > Arthropoda > Arachnida > Araneae > Cheiracanthiidae > Cheiracanthium > Cheiracanthium punctorium. Next base: position 547,790 of record JAWZYV010013941.1, read on the forward strand.
TTTTTCACAACTTGAAATAAATTTTCAACTGGAGTATAGTTAGGGGTGTGACATATCCAAGATAGATTTGATATATCCAAGTCAAAAAGAAAATTACAATCAGTCTTATGTAAGATACTAGTAAGTCCAGATTTATGAAATATTGACCAATAATACTTGTAATGGTCAATTTTGAGTTGGACAATTGAGTTGTTAAAGGTAGTACTTATGCGACATGCCTAGATGACAATTTTGAATGCAAATGCCAAATTTCGATCAAAAATTTCTATCTACCACACTTCAAGTCTGGAAGAACACACAGCAACAGTAGTGAAAATTTTTATATTTTATCACTCTGGTCATAGATAGCTTTTTAACCCTTCCATCACAAGAAACACCACAATTTGGAATGTAAAACAGATACGAGTACCTTGTACCCCACAAACATTCAGACCCATCGATTCTATTTAAATATAAATCATCTTTATCAACCTTTTTTATTATCTGAAGTACAGAGAAAAAGAAACTAGCAAATAATTTTTATACAAAGAAAAATTTATTATTTCAGAAAATTTTCCTGACTCATTTTGCATATTCCAGGCTTTTTCTAGACTTTCCCGACCTACTTTCCTGGCAGGTAGACACCCTGGAAATTAAACTTGTCTATTGGAAGGTTGGTTTAGACTTCCTTAGTGAATGAAATAGATAGATATTACTTATTTGTTTTAAATTCTAAGTAATGTGCAGACAATAAATTTACCTCACTTATTTTTTTAAAGAGTAGCAAATTGACACAGGGTAAAGCTAAATTCATCCTATCAAAATTAACTAAATTTGATTAGAAAAATTATGGTACTGGGAGAAAGATCAGAAGCATGAAACCTGTAACAAATATATTTTTATAGGGCCCAATACAGGCCTCATGTTTGCTAATCAATTTCCCCTTAAAGTCAAACATTTACTAATGCAACTTTTAAGTAAAGATTAACGATGCCAAATACAATCTACATTAAACAAGACTTGCATGCATAATACCGAGCGTTTTAGAAAAATTTCTCAATATTTATGCTTTTCGTTCACTAAGGAAGCAAAAATTCTGCAAGTCTGATTTATGACTATCACATTTAAGTAGATAAGTATAATTGATAATTACTCAACTTAAATTACACTCATTTTTTGCAAAATTAAGAAAATTTTGTAGTTTTGTCTAAAATATTTAATTTAACTCCATTATGGAATTAATTTTTAGTTTTTAAAAATGTATGGCAACATTATTTTTTGAGCAAACAAGCATGAATTCATGCATGCGCATCCAGTTTGCTGTACAATTTTATTCTCAGCCCATTTTAAAGAATCTCACATTTTAGGGTTAAACAACATGAGAGTTTTTGTGCACAAGGTACTCGTATCAAGAAATAAATTTAACTTAATTTCTATCAATAATATGCATGAAAAGCACTATTTGGCGTCTGAGACAGTTTGTTTACTTTTGCAACCCTTAAAGTACTGGGAGCAACGCCTTCAAGTCCATCGAGGAAGTTGGTCCAGCTCGGAGTTGCTCAGATTTTCCCTTTAGTGAGATACCGGCATTAGTCAATCCACTTGACGATGACACGAGCTGCGATTCTTAGGGTGAGACGCAATAGCAACAGCCACCAAAAGCATTAGCAGCCAATAGCTGATTCACTAGAAGTAAATCAAAAAGAAAGGCATAAGTTGTGAGGAACTAATTAGATATCACGCCAGGTTTCAGTCTTGTAAGTATATCAGTATTTAGGATCCAATCAGTTCCTTACTTACTGATAGTCTACTCCTTGAGATTCTAGATTGGAGAACTGCACCGTCCAGTGCAATGTTGATTTTTATGGCCAATTTATTTCCAACTGCACACACACACACAGCTTGGTCCATCGATAACCACAGAGATCTGAAGAACTGGAGTCCAGTCCAGTTGTAAATTTTCAGAAGTATATAAGCATTCCGCTCTCTAACCCTGGCTCTAAAAGCATTAGCAGCCAATAGCTGATTCACTAGAAGTAAATCAAAAAGAAAGGCATAAGTTGTGAGGAACTAATTGGATATCACGTCAGGTTTAAGTCTTGCTAAGTATATCAGTATTTAAGATCCAATCAGTTCCATACTTACTGATAGTCTACTCCTTCGGATTCTAGATTGGAGGACTGCACTGTACACTGCAATGTTGATTTTTATGGCCAATTTATTTCCAACTGCAGACACACACAGCTTGCATTCGGCTCTCTAACCCCGGCTCTTACAGCAATTTTAACAAACTTGTGCTTAGCTGTTAAACTATTGAATACTGAAATAGCCAATTTAGGTGGCGATGGTAAAAGTTTAAAATTAAGCAGGCATCAGTAATCACTTGTTTCTTAAAGAGTATTAACTCAGTCTTATATTTTAATTTCAGTTACATGAGTCATTTTTTTTTAAGGACTGACTAAAGAAAAATCCATACGAGTTAGTTAAGATGTGATCAGTTTAACTGCATGGCATAGACATCAATTTACTTTGAAATTATCAGATTCTTTGACCTATACAATACTGATTTTTATATGACAAATAGTTTTCTTCTTACAGAAGTAAAATAATCTTAATTCATAACAGTGTGACATGTATAGTCTTTCAAGACTTAAGATTTGAGCTTTCATTAATAAATAAATTAAATAGGAGAGAAGCATCTCCTGAGTATTACTACCGCCTCGAAAAGCTTTAATGACCACTATCAAGTCTAATTTTTGCTGAAGGCTCAACCTCGAAATCAAGTTGAAAGTTTGTATACTTGCATTATTTAGCAAAATCCATACACCTTTAAAACTTTTATAATATCCATTTTCTGCATAAACTGTTAGCCCTGTATAACATTACCAAAGCATTTAATTTTTTAGGCTGATAACTACTGACATGCAATACCGATGTCTAATCTTAAAGAAATTTTAAATGAAAGTACTTAACTTTTTAAGCTTAACTATTTTTTAAACTAGCTTTTTAAAGTATTTCAGACACTTTTGAAGCTGAAAATATAAAAATCATTTAAGCCTTTTAAAAAATGATTTTTAAAAACTTAAATTTAGATATTCTTTTTTAGATCAATATTTTAGGCATAATTTTAGATCAATTAATCGGAACAAAATTTCAGTTCAATCTGTCAGATGGTGTGGATTTTTGCTCAATTCAAATATTTAGACCTCAATATTTAAGCTATTAAATTTTCACAAATATATTTGTTTTACTAGCTGTAAAGAGAATAATTTACTGTTGAAATATTAAAGCATGTGACTTGTATAATCGATTTTTACAGGGCCCAAAACAAGTCTATCCTTTAATATTCCATACGCTTTGAAGTGAAATTTAAAAAAATTAACATGATTTTTTGTAAAACAAAGCTCATAATATACATAAATTTACAAAAATTACATTATTTACAAAAAAATACAAAATTTACATTATTTACAAAAATTTACATTATTTACAAAATTTACATTATTTACAAAAAAATTCACAAGATTTTTTGTAAAACAAAGCTCATAATATATGCCAAACCAGGCAATCTTCATCTTTAGACCAATTGAAATGAAATTTTGCTAGGAAAAAGAAAAAGCCAAACTAAAATGTTTAATTTTAAAATTAGAAATTTTTCATTTATTTTCAACTCCAAAAGGTTTTAAACATTGTTAGATAAACCAACTGAAATTTTTGGCCATATCCTGAACTAGAGATGGAAAACATTTTCTTTGAAAATAAGTTGTCCAATTCATTTCAAGGCCAAATTAATATTTTACTTTCATAGCAGACTAAAATTTAAATAAATAATAATCTAGAAAATTTAATTACTTTTACTTTACTACTGTTGTGGAATGAAAGTTTTAGAAAAGTAGATGATACATTAAGTTCTTTTAGTTTCATTGTATCACTTCAATTATCGACTGGTATTTTTATGGGGAATACCCCTCTTCTGGCAGTAAGACACTGAGTTTATTTTAATGAACACATTTTAGCTTTAATGTGACTTTACAGACTAGGGTTTCAGCAGTAGGCACAGAAGAAAACCTTAGCTAATGGGTCTAGAACTACTGCAGAGAAATGGATAAGCCTGAGTTCTTTAGAGAAAGCATTACAGTTTTTGCAGAATGAATACTTTGGTCTAATTAAAGAAAAAATAACGCACATCCTGTTTTACAAAAATTCTACATACAATAATGAGACTAAAGAGCCAGGATTAGAAGCCATTTTCTTTTGAGCCTAGATACAATTTTGTTATCAAGAAGTGGTTGTTTTCTTTGTTATTCCACCTCCTAAAAAAAAAGGAATACAGAAAAATTTATAACTCTTGAAAAGATAAATTATTTTCAAATGTATAAATCAGTTATTTTTGCAAAAATAGGATTTTTTAAAGTTAGAAAATCAGTAGTTATAAGCTTCTTTTACACAGTTATTAACTTTTACATGGTCTCCATAAAATTTCACCTAGATCTTCTTTAAAAGACCACAGTCAAACATTGACATAAAAGCAGAAGCAATTATGCTTTACAAAATTAAATAATCAGAAATTAAATCACAAACCACTAAATCTTTAACAAATTATTAAAAAAACCCCTCAAAATAGGAGTTTGAACATATGCATATTTAGTGCAAACTATTTAATAAGGTTTTACAATCTTTTATGCCAAGTTAGTGGCTGATGTTTGATGATTCTCTCTTCAACTCTAGCCTTAAAATAATAACCGTCAACTTGAATCTCTCTTCAATTAAGTTTCTCTTAACAACTTTTGCATTCCCCGATTTTCTAAAAAACATCACATTTTCAACTACGTTAACTGAAGGAAGTATTTTACCTAGCAGTACACTGACATATTGGTTCCACTAAATCCAAGAGGACAGACATGCGCATGAATAGCTGTTCACATAATCATTTCGAATGGCTCCTTTCACATTTACTGATGTCCCTTTCACAATGTTTCGACCTAAATCCATCGAAAGACATGCAAGTGTATTCTCCAATGCCATAAAGGCATATCCTGTCATTCTGGCAGGGCACTAGTAAAAAGGGAGAAGATGAAGTTTATTATAATGCAGATAGAGAGAGATATACATATTTTATCATACAGTTTGTTTTACAGCCATTTAACATTAGATGTTTCTGGCGGAATTAAAAAATAAAAAGTAATGGAAAAAGAAACTAAGCAAAAATGAAAAAGCAATAGGATAATGTGTACAATATTAATGATTATATAATATTAAATGAAAACATTAGGAACATAACAGGTATTAACAAATGAATAGTTTTCCTACATTAATCAGATCAAGCTAAAATTACAAAAGCCAAGAGGAAAGTTTTGCTTTTTCATTACTAGTTTAGTTCTTTTAAAAGCATGAAGTAGATACATACAAGGTCAGCAATCATCTGTACTGATTAAGCAGATGATATCCTTTATACGATTCATTAGTGTTGATGCAAGTAGATCCATTACGGCAAGGATATGAAACTATGCACTCAATGTCTTCATCATTAAGATGACCTAAATAAACAGAAGGTTGAACATTAATTTCATGTAATTTTATTAAAATAATGGAACATTTAATTTTAAATGTACTATGAATATCATGTAATTTAACGGTAATATAGTTGAAACAAAAATTTCTATTTTACAAAGAAACAATTCCCTACTACGGATTACTTTTCTTTATTTTCTTTAGTAAATGGAAAGTTATAACATTAATTATATTAGGTTTAGCATTTGTTAATGTCCAATACACTACAAATACTATGTAGTTAAATTTATAATTTTAACAAATTTTTTAATTGTTTAACAGAATAATCATTTTTTTATTTTTTTTAAAGTACAGGATTAAAAATATTAAAATTAACATGTAAAATGATAAACTTCCAAAAGTAATAATATTTTTTCCCTCCCGGAAAATATGTTTATAGAGAAGAGATTTCAGCAGAATTTTGAATTATAAGCATATATGTCTATACCTAATGTATCACTTTTCAGAAAAATTAAGAACTCTAGTGAGATTTCTCATACATTTGAGACACGGTATTTGTTCAAAACAAAATTCTTTTTTTACAGCTATGTAGTAAGAAATAAATATAAAAATATAAGGCTTAGTAGAGTAAATTTAAGGAAAGTGCAAAAATATCTAGCTTGATTACAGTACCTGTAAATCCTAGTTCACAGGAGCATGCATGCAAAATCCAAATAGTTGAACAGTGGCATAAACCTTGCCACTGTATCCAAATCAAAGTAAGTAGAACAAGTATCCAAATCAGTATTGCATTGTGGTCCAGTGAAGGTCACTTCAAACACACTGGGAAGAGTCCGCCAAATCAATGCATGAATCACCACTCGAGCAAGGGTGACTGGCACAGTCCTTGTTTCAGTTCTGACCACTGCATCCGGGTAGACAAGAACACTAGGAGGGAAGGCAATCTTGACAGCTACCTCCATGTTGGCAGGGATTGGACTGGCCCTCGTCTACTTCAACCTCGCATCGATGACCACTATAGCCTTATAAGGAGAGAGACAAGTTGAAAAACAATTGTAACACAAAAATACTGCATATAAAAATTAATGATTTAAAATATAGCATAACAGAGGGGTGCTAACTGCTGTAAACAGAGCAGTTAGCACCCAAACTGTTAGTGCTCCAAAACTGTTTAGTTTTGGAGCATTTTGGGGAGCAGGAAAATTGCTATTTCAGAGCAAGTGAACAGGTATAGGGATCAGTTAATTTTCAATAATATAATTGCTTAACTGCAACTAAATTATCAATAGTGACTAAATAATAGCAATAATTAGTAATGAAATTTAATTATTTTGATAAAAATATAGTTAATTTAAACAATAGCGAATATGTTCATGTACTCAAAAATAATCTTTGTCGATAATCGATTATTCGTTCTTTTATGTGTTTAAACAACACATAAAAGAACTAACAATCAAGTATAGTTTTGAGGTACACAAATGAAAAAATACTACGTACATGCTGTACAATAATGCCAAAGGAGAGGGAGTGGAAGGGGACAAAATTTTAAACGACCTCACAATGGCTGAATGGATAGACATTGAACATAAGACAGCTGAAGTGTGTCTGGGTTCAAGCTGCCGATCTAAAGGTCAGGAGTTTTGGTCGTTTTCTCCAGATATAATGTGAATATGCATTAGAAACCCTTAGCAAGTCCAATGACCATCCAAGGAAGATAGCCCACGCATAACTTTCTCATGACAACACAAACAGAATTTTAAAAGATAGTCAAACAAGGGCTTAGAGACTCTTTATTAACCCTTTGAGGTGCAACCCTTTCCCAATGCTGAAAAAAGGGCAGCTGTTGCCATTGCTCAACTTAACTACCAGCAAGATGGCGGACGATCGAAACGTTCATCACGTGCCACAGATCTAGAACCCTTTTTTGACGACAGCTGTGTCAAAAGGGTCTCTAGATCTGTGGCACGTGATGAACGTTTCGATCGTCTGCCATCTTGCTGGTAGTTAAGTTGAGCGATGGCAACGGCTGCCCTTTTTTCAGCATTGGGCAATCTATCCAGCTGTTCTCGCTTTCTTCCATTTTCCAGCAGATGTCCAGTGCTGTTAAAAGGAATCTCGTGGAGCTAGGTCACCCGCAACTATCTTTATAGAAATCCAATCTATTCTTCGTGACTGGCAACAGTCAAAACGTCAGAGTTTGGTGTTCCCAGAGCGGGATCACTGCACGTTAAAGGGTTAAATTAACAAAACTGATATTGTTGATACTGCACAGTGATTACCAAAAGCGAAGTAAAACATCTCTCTGCCTTGGGGTAGTAATAATAGCATTATCGTTAATTTGGAAGGGGAGAAGGGGATGATTGCCCCATGAAATCAGAAATTATCCATAGCAGTATCTTAGCCTTTAGAAATGAATCGCTCACCATTCCTCTTCACCGTCTTGCGTACGGCGAGTCTCTTGAACGGCGACGTTGCCGGATAGGTCCAGGGGGTGGCGCTTGTTGGAGTGGCACTTGTTGGGGAGCCACGACTTCATCTAAGGAGAAAGAAACGTATGCATCAGAATACCCAATGTAATCGTAGGACAAAAGCCTAGCAAACAGTTAACTTACAGATTGTACTGTAAAATGGAACTTTCTAAATATTCCTCTTAGTTTTATTTCATTTTATTAGGCTACCAGCTATGTGCGCGTTCTTCGCATGGTAGGAAATGAATACTTGTTGTTGTTACTCATCCCCTTAGTGTAGGAAAACCTACACCAAGTTCAACAGACCCCCCACCATATCACAGCTACAAAGATCTTCTCCAGCTAATCCAACAGCTGCCTCCAGGAGGCATCTAAACAATCAAGTAGGAGAGCAGGGCTAGCAGGTAGGGAACAAGAGCGAGGGAAATAAAGTACCAAGACCATTTATATTACACTGAACGATACGAAGATTATTAGAAGAATAAAAACTTGCATGAGGAGACTTTAGCGTACTTATTGGACGGGACCTTCTTCCTAAATGCCGGACATGTCCCTGATTTACCTGCGTGACCGACGATGCAGTATAAGAATCAAAGGTATGCGACGGGTCCATAGCTAAGGATAATATGCAGCTTCACTTGATCGAGGAACACGAGGGTTGAAGGTAGACTAAACCTCAAAATTCACCTGCAAACATTAGCTGAGCATAATGGAACGGCCTTCACGCCTCGTGCGACTCTGCCAGGATAATAGTTTTTTGACATATGCCGCCTGTTCTGCCAAAGAACACCCTCTCACCACAATGCGAATGAACACTTTCCTAAAATAGGATCATAACTACCTGTGGCAAGATATTTCTTTACAACTAAGCTTGCCTACACACTGCAGAATATACATTCTGGGAAAATCAGCACCAAATAGTGAATGTAGATGGCCAAGCAACTAGTTACATTTGTATTGTAATTATTGTTACAGAGTTAACAGACTAAACCTCACGAATGTTGGCAGCCATTCTTCAAATGGCTATTAAAAAAAATTTATTTACTGGTAAAAATTTAGATTTTTGCTTTTTTTTCAGTTCTCATTCTACTGCTGTTGTGGTATGTGAGCACCTTTTTCACAGAAGACAAAGGATGAACATTTTTCATCTGAAACATGCATACTCTGATTAAAAAACACTCATAAAAGTGTGCTTATAAAGTTTCAGTTATTTCACTATATTTTACATTCACATTTACCCGTCAATCATTTTTACTAATCTTTCTTCCTTCAAACTGTAACTAAACACCAATAACAGAAAACTATTACATAGGTTCTTGTTTTTTTAATCCTGCTTCTGTTTCTTCATGAGCTTTTTTGTATTGGCACGCCAACCATTATTTGCAACACTTCCCTGTAACCACAAACAGCATAACTCTGTTCTAGTTTTGCTAACCCTTGAATTTACAAATTCACCAATTCAACGTAACCACAGCTTATTTAAATGGGAACTTTGAGGAAGAAATTTTTATGGAATGCCCTAAATATTTTAGAGAAACATTAGAGCAATTAATTTTGCAGGAAAAACCTAATAGCGAATACTATAGAAAAAGTAAGAAAATGCTAGAAATTCTTGACGAAGGGGACAAAGTTCTTTATTTGAAAAAATCACTATACGGGCTAAAGCAAGCGGGCAGGTGTTGGAATGTCAAAGTAAATGATATTTTAAACAATTTTGGAGGAAAAAGATCTGATGCCGACCCTTGCATGTATTATATTAAAAGTGATAAAGGACTAACTGTAATTGTAATTTATGTTGATGACATTTTATTCATGTCGCAAGACCCAAGTATGATAGGAAAGTTTAAAAACCACCTAGAAAGGGAATTGGAAATAAAATATGAGGGCTTGGTTAAATATTGTTTAGGAATAAATTTTCACCAGAAGGATTGAACAATTACCCTGAGCCAAGAAAGTTATATCAAAGAGCTATTGGATCGGTTTGATATGGTCGAAGCAAAGACGGTAAGTTGCCCTATGGACGTAAGCATTAAATTGAAAAAGGGAGAAAAGTGCGACGATGAATATCCCTACCGAGAATTAGTAGGAGGATTAATGTATTTGGCAACATCCACCCGACCTGACATTTCTCATGCCATTAGCCAACTTAGCCAGTTCTTAAATTGTTACGATAAGACCCATTGGACTGCTGCAAAGCGTGTCCTGCGATATCTTAAGGGAACTATTAATTATGGGCTGAAATTTAGGAATACTAACAATCCCTTATATGGTTATGCAGATGCTGACTGGGGTAATTGTACCGATGATCGGAAATCCTATACAGGTTATTGTTTTATAATGAGTGGTAGTACGATAAGTTGGGAAAGTCTGAAGCAGTGCACTGTAGCCCTGTCTTCTACTGAGGTTGAGTATATGGCTCTTTCTGAAAGTACTAAAGAAGTGCTTTACCTAAGTAAAATTCTAAATGAGATTGGTATTTCAAAAATTGGAAAAGTAAGAATACTAACTGATAATATAGGTGCCATTAAATTATCAGGGAATCCCGTGTTTCATAAGAGAACCAAACATATAGATGTGAGGCATTTCATAAGGGAAACGATAAATAGTGGAAAAATCGAAATAGCGCATGTTTCCACCGAAAATATGGGTGCGGATGTGCTTACAAAACCACTATCAACTGCTAAGCACACTAATTGTATCAATATAATTGGTGTGGGTGATGTGAAAAATTTTTCTAGATCGAATAGGTTGACATTGTGACATAGTTACAGTATAAAATATTTTTTTCATATCTACAATGCCACCTATTCTCTCCTGCGGAGCACTGCACCGGCAGAGGGCAAGCTCTGACCCCTGGTCCCTTTGGAGGATGTGACGTCACTCCCTCCCCCTTCTCTCCGAGCGTAGGAGGGAGAAGGGTTGTGTATGTATTTTTCTTCCCACTTCTGTTTCTCCCAGCGGATGTGCGATGTGAGAGTCGCTTTGCTCAAAGCTTACTGAATGTTTTTATTATTGTTATGTATGTTAATTGTTTCGTGGCGTATCTTTATTAAATGTATGTTCTCCAAACATGGATTTGTGTTTCGTCAGTGATTACTTCCAGTACCTCACAATAATCAGTACTTAATGGAAGATAGAACCAACTTACTTGATCCCATACTCCCGAAACCGGAAGAGGGTGGTGAATCATGAGCGGAATCGTCCTCCTCACTGCTATCATCACTGCCAGCATCCGGCGATTCATACGGTGTTAGAGTGGAGGGAGTTCGGAGTTCTGAAAGTGTGGATACATATGACGACATCGATGAGGAATCGTCAGAGTCATCAGAATCAAAGGCATCTGCCAAAAAAGAAAAATAGTTTAGATTTGAAATTCATTAATAACACTAATGTAATATGCACAACAGACAAGGAATTCATAAAAATGGCGACAGCAAACCATTCACAAGAGTAACCAATCATGCCAAATGCATTGATAATAAAACACTTTCCAACACAACAGTCCTTCTTGCAACAAATTTAGCAGTGCAATTCCAAACTTGTAGAGCATAGCTTCCCAATGTGGGCGTTTGAGGCTTTCAGGGGGGCAGTAAAAGACCCAGAGAAAATTAGGAGGCGTTGATATGGCACGGAGGGGCGTGGGAAGATTAACCAAATATAGTCTAAAAAAGACTTAAAAATCACTCTGATAATTCAGTTCTATCAGGTGTGCGAAAATTCACATATTTTGATATGAGACTTTGCTGTTGAGAGAAAGAGGTACCTCTCTAAAACTTTTATTCCTCTTTTTTAAATGAAGAAGAAATTCAGTAGAGTTTCAATTCCAACAATATTCTGTCCATTAGTAATTTTTTTTATTTAATTCTTGTTTTCACCATGCATTATGTACACTCTTATTTCTCTGGAGTGGGAAGGGGGGGGGGCGATATTGAAATATTCACTAGAAAAGGGGGCGCCAGTTCAAAAAAGGTTGGGAACCTATGTTGTAGAGGTACAACCTCAAACACTAATAATCTAATTCTGCAAGACCCTTTTAAAGAGCTTTAAGAATTATTTACATCCTTTAAATGAAAAGTTAGGAGTTATAGTTGCTTATAGACTTATTGAACTGAGCTTAAAATGGATTAGTATCTCTAAAGTTGGATTTCTTTTGAGCAATCCTGTAGAACTATACAGGCTATAGATACTATTTTCGCTGAAGGCTTTATTTTGTAATCCTTAAACCTCTCGTCACCCTGAACCTCATATGAGGCTCCTTCTTCAAATAGCAATATTTAGACAGAAACCAATTGAATTTAATATTTTTTCTTTCAGTGATATCAATATCATTCATTCATGTAGAAAGTATAGGAGGCTCTTAACTAGATGCATAAATCGTGCCTAGATTGCAGTACTAGTCCATTTAGATCATTTTTTACAGTTTTCGCTTCATTGTTTCAGGAGAAAAATTAAGAAAAAATTTACGCTGCTTTTTTACCGTTTTTTTTTTCTTTTTAAGGTAAGAGTAGTTTTTTTTCTTATTCCTCAACCTTTACCTAATATTTGCATCCTTTTAAATTAATTTTAGCATAACAAAATGCTTCTAAAATGCAGAAATTATTAGAAAAATTATTATCATCGACAAATATTAATCGACATTAGAAAAAATATTTTTGCATGATTTATAATAGTATTTCAGATGCATTAAATGCTAGACAGATTTGTTTTCTGATTTTTCATAATTCGGTGACGAGAGGGTTAAAACCATATACAGGAATTTTATTATGTTATTTCATGCAAAACATCTCTAAAATATGCTTCAAAGAATGACTACCCACAGAGCATATTGCACTGGGGAATTCTTTTGGGTGCTCCTCTAAAAAAAAAAAAAAAAACTATAAATGTTACGTACGTCCATTTTAAAGGGATACACACCAGAATACATAGGAAGAACGTGCATAAATTTGTAGTTGTTGATGTATATTTAAAGGTAGTTAAAGCATGGAGAGATGGACAGACAAAAGCTGAGAACACTTTTCAACCTTGTTGGAAAGTGTTATAAACAATTTTATATGCTTCACTGTACAATGATTTCATCAAGCATAAGAAGTTGCTATGTTTCAAAAAAGCTACAAGAGCATTTATATGGGACAGAAAGTTTCGTCCTGACGATACAATTCTCATGCTCAGAGTAAGGTTATGAACATACTATTTTTTGAACACACTGAACAAACATGATCATTAAGATAAACCTTTGCATACTGCTGACTCTGATAAACAAACACTTTCGAATGACCTAACTGGACAAGGTTACTTGTCCAGTTAGGTCATTCAAAACTGCTGCAGATACAAGATTTCCTGTAAATATATTAATTTATACACATATTTCATTTAAACTTATTTCATTGGGAGATGAGATATGATCACAGCTGTCAAGTGTCAGGGTTTCTACAGATTTCACAGCTTTTGCTTCCCTGACTATCTAGTGTGCTTTCCCAAATTTTGCATTTATTTTTAATATTACCTACTTTAATAACTTTATATATTTTGCCCCTTTTTTACAAACAATAAAATAAATATATACAAAAAATTATTTGACATCACTAGATTCTAACAAAAACCATGTTTGATAATAATTTAGGATAAAATTAAGCATATTTCAAATGCACAAGATATGTTAATAAAAGGCACATTTTAAAATTTATAAGGCTAAATAAGAAAATGAAAATAAAACAATTTCTACAATTAGGTTCAAACAGGAAGTATTTTCTTGATTATTCTGCAAAATTCAAATTTTCTTGCATTTCCCCGACTTTTTTCCCAAATCCCTGACCAAAACTTAGTTCCCTGACTTTCCAGGTCTGTAGAAGCCCTGCAAGTTTATTTTGTAAAAAAAAGTATGCCTAAATAAAGAATAGTGGATAGATTTTGTTGTAAATGAACTTTCCTATATACTACTCCGCTCATGCTGAGTAGTAAATAGATGCAACAAATAAAAAAATCCTCTAAGAATAATGGTATTACCATTACGCATTCATAAAATAGACACACACACGCCTCCCCAAAAAAAAGAAAAAACCTCTGTAAAAAGATAATCTAGTTTATATCAAAAAAGATTAAATGGATTTTTGATACAATTTATGATAGTTAAACAACTATTTACAGATAGTTAAAACATTAAAATCAACAGTGCTGCAACTTGTGCGGGGTTCTATGTAGCCATTCTTTGCTTGTGATCTTTAATTTTAATTAAATATCTATCAGTGTTAATATGTTCCTGTCATGACGTATTCTTTAAGAAGGAAATCAGTCAAAAAAAAAAAAAAAAAAGGCAAAAATGCTAAAGTGAAAAAAATTTTTTGATTACAAAGCTCAACTTATTACATGATTTTGATAAGTAAGCAGTAGGCTTTTGATACGTAGGCTGCATCTGCTTATTATAGGCAGATGCAGCCTATTATAACTTTGTTTTTAAGCCTCAAAATGGATCTCAAATACCAATCAAAATCTGAAATGGGGCAAAAACAGCATCGGTAAAGAGGGTTCTATCTTACCATCCCTCCAGAACCTGGGATCGTGCCAGTGATGTCTTCTGTAACACGCCAAATAAAAGCGGTTAGCGGTCAGGCTGCAGATCTCAGATGCCCGACCTCCAACCTTTCCAACGCACATAGCATTCATCGTCATCACTGTGGCGAGAGCCTGGTTAAAGAAAAACAATAAAGTATGTACCGATTATAAAAAAACACTTTTCAACAACATTTTACAATTACATACAAATATAGTAAGTACAAACAGAAATAAGATACAATATTTCAAAATCATTCAGATAAACATAAGATACACCAATAAGCTAGATAGGTTTATTTTTGAAAAGTTTCAGAAACTGATTTGCAACATTTTACAAAAAGTTGCCAAACTTTGCAAGAAAATTACAAAAGGACATGGAAGTTATGACTTTAAAGGCTTTAGGGTGACCTCGTAAATAAACTACCCAGTCAACTGCAAATGGGGTGTTCTGTTCTGTTACTAGATAACATTAGCAGATCATGTTTTTGGATCGCCAAGGCTAACTGCATGAGAAATTATCTCAATTTTTAAAATAGCCTAGCTTTTTGGACATACTATAACAAAAGAACAAATAAAACAAAAAATCTAAAAGCAAAATTTTATTAAATCACACATCAAAAAGAAATTCAGACCAGAGCCTGATTATGACCAATGGGGGCCCCAGGCATGAATGGGCATTATTGATGAATTTGGGGGGGCCCCCCGTCTAGCAAATTTGTTTTATCTTTCAAAAAATTTTGATATAAAAAATATATTTCAGAACAATATTTGAAATTGGGGGGCCCTTTTGAGCCAGGGGCCCTGGGCAAAGTCCCAATTTGCCCATGTGATAAGGCCCTGATTCAGACAAATATAACAGCATATAAAATTATCTGCAATTAATGACATAATAAAAAAAAATTCTTTTGCACTTTATTAAATATTTATGAATTACTTCTTTGTATGAAATGGATCTTGTCATATCATGTTCTATGCACAGAATTGAAAGGTCATTTAGCATTTCATCCAGCATACTTAACCTGTACTAATTTTTGACATTAGTCTGCTTCACAACTCATTATAAATCATGTTAAATAAATTTTAAGAAATATGTCAAAAGTCCCAAAGAGAATTTTTAATGAAAGTTGTTTGATCATGTGCATGAGCCATAAATGCTTCACTATTTTTGACAGAGCATTACTTAATACACCTCAAAGTGCATTCATTTTGTTTTAATGGAAACAATCTTGGGGCAGTTTACCCCAAAATTTGGTTAAAAAATCAATTATTAAATGAAAGTCTGTTAAACTCTGAATATTTTGACACCTTATTTTTAATAATACGCCAATAATATCACAAGGTATTATAAAATTTGTTCATACACTCTGAGCAATTTCATTGGCAAAAAACTTTAAATGATTTTGTCTCTTTTGTTCATATTTTCTTCACTTCTATGTTTTAAAAATAAGGTTTTTTTGTTGTATTTGAGATTAAGAATTAAAATGTTCTTGTACATATTCTGTATTGTATATCTGATAAATCTGTGCATGGAATTGTCTTCAGTTTTTTTTTTTTTTTTTTTTTCAGAAATTATATGAAGATACATTATTTTTTTTTATTGTTTTACTCTATTTTTATCAGCAGAAAAATTATATTAGATTATCTAAAAGTCCATGCAGTCTTGTGTAATATTTATTTGAAAATCTTATATATATATATATATATTAAAAAAATTTGACAAAAATCTTTTGTTTTAAAAGCTAGCAAAAGATAAAAAATAAAAGAAATTATTTTTACTTAAAACGTGCAGTTTAAAAAGATTTATTTCAAAATATACTTTTATTTGAACATTGAAATGCATTAAATTCATCATTTATACCAAATAATTTAAAAAGAAAAAAAAATTGAAATGGCAAATTGCCCCCTTAAAAGGGGGTGGAAAAGTGGAAATGGAAGTTCCTGACAATTATCTATGCTAGGGATCTAGGACAGGGGTGTGACTGCCCTCTGTGAGGGACTTTCTAAAGGGTCCTAATCTGTATTTACGCGAAGTTTCAGAGAAAACAACAGAAAACTCCACACAGTTAGGTCGGCAGACACGACATGACTGTCTGTACATGACTTTCAATAGGCCAAGTCCAGGGTTTAAAAAAAAAAAAAAAAAAAAAAAAAAAAAAAAAAAAACTCAGATGGGTTTTATTAAGATTTTTCATAGTATAACACTTTTTTGATTTAAATTAGTTTTATTTCAAAAGAGAACAATTTTAGTCTAAAAGAATTTTCATTACAAAATAATAATTAAAATATTAAAAATAACTTCAACTTTAATGTAGTACCATCTTTTTCTGCTGGTATTCATAAAAGGCTCCCTATCGTTTTATGACCATAGATAAAAGTATATTATTGTTCACTTAGAAAAATATGTGGTTTTTGATTGGTTGTTTTCTATTACTTTATGACTTTAAGTAAGTTATATTTTCTAATTATAATAAAAGACAGTAAACACTTTGCAGGCCAACTTACTACAGAACTACTATTTAATAACTTTCTTTATAGTCATTAATTTTTTCTTTAATATATTTTAAAATTCTTTTTACTTTAAAAAATCTAGAATTAATACGTATATTAAATCCCACATAAACAATGTATAATGTGAATTAGTTTTATATTTCTCACAGTACTAAACCTAATGCAGCAACTAATACAATACAGGATGGTTTCCTGAAGCCGAATTCACTCTTGAGATGCATGTTTGTAAGCTGCAAGACGTATAACCCATTCTTCTCTTATCTGGGAAAGAGATTCTTTTTTTGTCATGATAGTTATATTTCATTTGTATTTGAAAACTTATTCATTAAAGAGAAATTACAAAGTTATCCCTGCCTGCGCTCTACTTGTTCATTTAAAAATAAATATTACAGATAGAATTAGCTCAAGGTATTTTTAAAAAAGGTTACTGTTCTTGATGTTGAAGCTGGAAAAATAATTATATAAAATTAAATTAAAAAAAATTTCATAGCAGTCCATTCCTACTTATGTCAGTTAGCACAATGACAGATGAATGAATTGAAAAAAGCACTTAAAATTTTTGGAACTAAAAAAAAAAAACCACTTACTGTCAAAACATCAATCCTCACTGCCTGCGAAGAGAAACTGATATGCAAGTCTTGCTTTCTGCCGTCAAGACAGACAAATATCCTTCCCTTGCCACCTAGATCAACGACAATAAAATAGTCTTGTTCCACTTCGGTGGCAAGGACTCTCTAAAAGGAAGAAAAAAATAATCATGTTACTGTAGAAGAGTTTGTGGATTAAAAAAAAAAAAAAAATTAATTAAATTAAATAAAAAATCATCTGGTTTCAATATTTTATATATGTCAAACCAAATTTTAACCCTTTGAGACGCAACCCTTTCCCAATGCTGAAAAAAGGGCAGGCATTGCCATCGCTCGACTTAACTACCAGCAAGATGGCAGACGATTGAAACGTTCATCGCGTGCCACAGATCTGGAGACCCTTTTTTTATGCAGCTGGCTGTGCGCAAGCACAGCCGGCTGTCAGTGCTGTTAAAAAGAATCGTGACCCTTTTCTGGTGGGAAATAAGGTGCTAAAAAGTAAAGGATTCTCGTGGAGCTATGTCACCCGCAACTCTTTTTATAGGAATCAAATCTATTCTTCGTAATTGGCAACAGTCAAAACGTCTCGAGTTTGGAATTCCCGGAGTGGACACACTGCGCGTTAAAGGGTTAAAAGTCGATTTAAACTTTTAAAAACAGTTTTGTGGAACTCTAATGTGAAAGCGTGATGAGATACTTCAATAATATTAAGGTCAACCTAACAATACTTGAGAACAATAATTGAGTAATAACAACTCAATGGAAACGAGTTATGTTCAACAATGTTCGGAGGTCAACCACTAAATTGCACAAAGGCATTCAAGTCTAAAAATCTGCATCATTTATCAGGGTGTCTATCCATGTCGGGAGGCAAACATAAAAGTCGTACTTATGCATTATACATTCTTTGAATATAAGAACACTGAAACCAGCACTGCTGATTTTGCCAAATCCTATTTAGATCAGAGGTTCCCAAACTGTGTGCCGCGGCAGCATATGCCATGGGTGTCGTGGAGGTAATCAAGAAAAGTGTTTTGGTGAAGTATAATCAAATAATTTCCTCTTACCCAGTATCCAACAAAAAAGTTAGGGTCAGAGTTCAGTCTCCAGTAGCGTCTCTTTACAGGAACTCCCTGAAATGGGAGAAGCGTGTTAAAATTCCATATCCCTTTCCCAAGGAGGTATTTTCTTGATAGTTAGTCCTATAAACAGCTTAAGAGCAATGAAAAATGCACCCAAACTGTTTCATTCTAACTTAATTGCTTTGAAGGTAACCTGCCGCGAAAGTTTCCAGCCTGACAAGGGTGCCGCGGCAAAAAAAAAGTTTGGGAACCCCTGCTTTAGATTATAGCTTCCTTGATGTGCAGCTGGCCCTGGAAATGAGTCCAGAGCAAATGAGAGCTATAGCTTTGGAAACAATTGAGAAACGCTTTCCAGTTAAGGAATGGATGCATGTACACACGGATGGCTCTCTGACCGATAGGATCCATGACGGGGGGTGGGGGGTGGAGCTGGAGTTTTCAGCAAGCTTTTCAGTTTCTACATACCCGTAGGGGCTTACTCCACACAGTTTATGAAGAACTGAAAGCCATTCATATGGCTCTCCAACAACTATGATATAGTGACAGAGCTCATTCAGGAAGGCTGTTGTCCTATCTGATTCGACTTCGGCACCACAGGCCATCTCCTCTTACCAAGAGTGTACGAGCATGTATGTCCAACTGTGTCAGGAAGTCTTAAAAGAACTTTCCCCACAAGATATCGTTTCAATGGGTACCTTCACACTGCGGTATTTATGGAAAACAGATGACAGACATGCTTGCCAAAAAGGGGGATGTGGTTCTCCGAAAGCCAAAAACGAGTGCAAGCCTCCATTCTAATAAGCTTCTGAAATCACTCGCATATCAAAAGACTTAGAGATTTTGCCACTCGGGCTTGTGATGGCAAGCCTTGGGGTGTTCTCTCAGCAAACCCAGCTTTTGTTCCTGACCACAAGTAAGAGTTGCGGTTGATTTTTGTAGACTTTTGACGGAACATGACTGTCTACAGAATCATTTCGCATTGGACTAGTTGATTCACCATTGTGTGTTTTACATCATAGTGGACAGCCAATGACAGCAGACCATTTGGATGAGTGTAAAGCACTGACAGATTTTTCCTTGTAGATTTCAGCGCTATTGGCAGTCTAGGAGTTTAATGGCCTAACGGCCCATGTAACTGGCATTTCACAAATAAACATTCTTTAATTACAAATAACATAAATTTTTTAGTGCATTAAGTAAAAATACATAGATTAAAAAAAAACTTGTTTATATTTTTAAATATCCGCATAAATAATACTTTCATTGAATACTAGCTGCCTCCTGCAGCACGTTGGTTTGCCATTTTAATATATCTTGTTCGGAGAGAATCCCGCTTCTCGCTGGCTTCCTTTGAAATCTCTCAGATTCTGAATGGAATTTAAAATTAAAATGGTTACAAACAAGAGCAGTCCTAGGGTAAGTGGTACCCCCTGCCAACATAAAGACACCCCCTTTTATGCTGTACTTAGTTTTTGAGTTCGAAATGACACCTCTTTGAAGCTGGCACCCAGATGCAATGCTTACTGTGTCGGTCTGCCCCTGGTTACAAAAATAAGATTGTTAAATGATAAAATTGTACAAAAAGGTATAAATTATTTTTGTCCTATATTAATTCTGAAGAGCTTCTGGCTATATTAGCCATTATCAAAAAATGGAAAGGAAAAGAAAAAGTAAGAAAATCTGAAACACTTTCAGATTTTAAATACGCACTAAAGTGCTATATATTAAAAGCGTATTATAATCCACGTGCCTTCCTTATTTTCTTTCCTTATTCCATTAAGTTGGAAAGTATATCATTATTCATGAGTGATTAAACATAATTAAATTGATATTTCTAACATCCTTTTTCTGGATGTAATATTAGAAATAGATAGGAAAAAGCTGTGCAGAAAAACCCTCAATTCTAACTGAAAGAAAGTTTCAAAAAACTTATTCAGGTGTATTCATAATCCAAGTAGCAGACTATAAAATGACAAATTGCAGCAAGTGCTAGAATCATCTCAAAATCGCATATCAACCATTTTATTTTCCCGCCAAATTAAAAAGTTGCACATTTTAGTCTCTGAAAATTTCCAAATCCTATTTTTCTTTTGAGTATAAAACATTTCATTCCTGCTCTGATTTTACATGCACACGATATTTTAATTTAAAAATAACCTTACAAATAATCTAAACAACAAATAGTTATTCTTTTATTTTTACTTCAAGAGTCTGAATCATTTAATAAACTTGCCAAATATGGCAACCTAGAAATGCTTAATCCTCACTTTTTCCACTGCAGGGGTTACAATTGTGAAATGGCAGAGAGCAAAAATTAGCCTTTTGTGCCATGCTTTTTCATCGATATCTCCTAAAATAATTTTAATTTCGAAAAAAATCGCTTCAAGGTATTTTGAGTCCTGGAGAATTTCCATACAAAACTTGGTAGGTCTGCGATCACCCGTCTGCGAGTTATGCGAGACAGATAAACTAACGGACAGACTTTTTACACTTTGTTTTATTTATATAGATAGAAACATGTCGCAATCACCCAAATCACTGTTTAGTTCCCTAGGAGAGCTAAGACATAAGCTAAATGTTTTATTAACTACATTTTAAGAGGACAAAAATTAAATTTTTCAAATGCAGTTTTAATGGATTCCAATAAGAATTATTTTGCTGTCAGAAATATTCTTTTTTTACTCAGTAAAAAACTTACATTAATGTTTAAAAAGTCATATATAAATGTTAAAAAATTCATAGAAAATATACAGATTAAAAACACTGCATCCAGTGATATTACTTTTATCTGTATAACAAAGAAAACAAAAATTCTTTTTACTTAGTGATCGTTAAAAATATTTTCACACTGAGTAATTTTTAAATGTTTGAAATCGATAGAAAATACTACATTTTTTTTTTTTTAATGTTAACATTTGATATCAGCATTGGATGATCATTTCAACTGGAAAATTTTCAGTCTGCGTCAGACGTCTCACTTAGGTCTCAGTGCTACGGTTAATGAAAAGCAAAAATTTTTTGGTTGAAACAATCGTCCCATCTCATAAGTATCATTTTATGTATGTTTTCACACAAAGTTCTTATTTTATTTACTGCATAGCTGCCAACTCTTCCGATTTTATAGGAAGAGTTTTCCACCATGATTTTTAAACAGCTTTATTTTACATTAAGAATTTGGTCTTACTTTAAGGTTTAATTGCAAAGTAAAAATTAGTGGTGGAAAATGTTCCAATAAAGTTTGAAACAGCTGGCAGCTATGCGACTAAATTATATTAAGGTACATCTATGAAACTTCTGAAGAAATCCAGTTATTATACATAAAAATAGACTGTTTTACATTTTACAGAAAATATAGATTCGGAAGTGTACTTACAGCTTTTGGATATTTGTCTTTAAGTAAATTTTGCATTTTCTTCTCCAACTCTAGTTGAGGCACTTCTCTGTAAAGAGCTTGAAAGAGAAACAAAAATGTAATTTTACTCACTAAACAAAAACCCCAACTCAACTTAACCCACGAACCACTTTTACATTTCCAATTTACCCACGGACTACTGAAAAGAATAGGGGAGGATGAAATCTTAAATTTTTTTCCCCACAAAATTTAATAAAATGAAAAATTCTAAAAAGCTCAAAGAATGTTATTTCTACTCACTCAATGATGCTGATAATTATTAATGATTCCTGTTTACATATACTTATAGCTGAAGACAAAAGCTTGTTTGACATGCTACACTATTTTATCGAATTGTATTTAATATTGTGCCCACCTATTTTCCCTATTTTGCAAGGATTATGAAACATTTTATTTCTCTAAAAACCCTAAACAATTATGTTTTGTCTTATTTATGTTTATGTCACTGGGCACATGAAATTGTCGAAATACAATTTTTTTTAAACACTAACTCTCTCTGCAGACCACGAGAACTGCTGATACAGATCGTAAAATGACTGTATAAACAAGTAAAATAGTAAACTTTTAATAGATTTTCTAATTCTTTATATTCAAGTTTATGAAATAATAATTAGTTTATTTCTTCCATGAATCACCTCTTAAAATCTGTTTACAAGGAGTATGCTCAATAAAGGAGAAATTTCTCACTAGCCCAAACACAATCGTGAATTTCGGAATCCAGTCTCATCTCTATAGAAAATCATAGCATCTCTTTGTCTCCCTACCTGAACTATTACAGGTAGGGAGGCAAAGTTCAATATACTCAACCTTGTAAAAACATTAATTATTCCTTACAATTTGGTAGTTTTTTTGTTATAAAGATACTACAGTATAAAATCAACAGTGTTACAATAAATTATTAATCACTTAGACAGTACAAATTACAACTGAATTCAAAATGACAGCTAATTTTGATTTTATCAACCCCTGCTTTACTGATTTTTTTTTTTTTTTTTTTTTTTTAAGGGTACCACTGGTAATGTAAAATTATTTAGTACTAAGTGGCCATATGAAATTTAATGTGACCGGAGAAAATCTGGAAAAGCCATTTTAGTTCAGTATAGATCAGGGATGGGCAAACTACGGCCCACGGGCCAAATCTGGCCCGCCTGAAGGTTTTATCTGTCCCGCGGATGGAATTTTAATTTGCTGGTCATAAGGAAATTTAAAGAATATATATATTTATATATTACCTATATATCCATATTAAGAATCATGAAGATGGCTTGAAAAAAGTGCATTTTGAATTCGAATGCAGATTTCAAGATTTCAGTGCCATTCAAACAGAATTGGATATTTTTACCATGCCTTTCAATGTAAATTGTGAAGCAGTGAGGTCAGATTTGCAGCTTGAATTAATTGAATTGCAATCTAACAATCATCTCAAGCAGTTGATTCTAAATATGCCAAAGTTAGAGTTTTACAAATCATTATCGAAAGTAAGTTTCCCAAATTTAATATCTCACACCCAGAAAATCAATGCTATGTTTGCTTCATCTTATATATGTGAACAAGTGTTTTCAACTATGAACCTTAGAGAGAATTCTTTCAGAAGTCGACTGACAGATGAGCATTTAGCCTCGTTCCTTAGAATCGGTTCATCTCACTTCGAACCTCAATATAAGGAACTTTTTAAAAATAAAATCGCAATTTCATTCTTCTCATTAACCTATTTAAATTGTAATACTTGTATATGGTTTTTAAAATTTTAGAAAAAATTATCTTGGCCCGCCAAACTTTTTTTTTGATTTTTGGCCCGCGACCGAAAAAGTTTGCCCATCCCTGGTATAGATGTTAATATAACATTACTTGCGAGTCTTTTAGACCAGATGTTCTGACACTAGTTTCATACATTTTAAGGGAATTTAATTACGTGTATTTTTTTATCTTATCATAAATTTAATCTCTAATATTATAAAAATATTCACAGATATCTACTGCAGAGAAATTTAGTCAGGTCTGAAAAGGTATTCAGTTTGGACAGCCTTTGCAAGTTTACTATAACCAAAAGCTCTACAGACATTCTGGGTTGACTTTATAACGAGGCTAGAATTGATTTTAATCACTACTCTCAAGAAATTGATAATTTTATGGGCACTTGGAAGTCCCTGCCACTGTATGCAAAAGTAGGCCCTAAAATTAAATTTAGACCAATACTTCTGTATCAACATGGTGGATCAGGTATAATAGGAGCACATAATTCGAAAAGTGTCCTGGGCACGAAATGTTATAGTCAGGCCCTGCAACTCAAAACCTTAATCTAGGCAAGTTGGACCTTGTCCTGTAATATACAGTTTCAGGCCTTTAAGAAATTTCAGTAATATACAGTATAGAACCTGTTATCTGGAATGGTTGGGACTGGGTGTATTCTGGATAACTGGGCTGGGGATTAACATGACATCTACTGATTTAACTGGTAGCATAAATGTTACTCTATTTTTGATTAGAACTAAGCATTAATTGTCAATATACTAGAAAGAAAAACCTCTTAATATGATCAAGATAAATAATAATCATTTAGAGAGGAAGTAATAAATGTATGATAACTTCCTGAAAAGCTAGGCACACACTAAAAAAAATAAATAAAATGCCTTACCAGATTGCTTACTTTATAAATTCTAGCTGTAGTACTCAAAATAAGAAACAAAAGCATAAGAAATATTTTTAAAAAACTCATTTTTTGCTTTTCTTTTGGAAAAAAATAGGAATTTAATCGATTGAAAAAATGATTCTGGATAACTGGTTTTCTGGATAACTGGTTTCTGGATAAGAGGTTCCGTACTGTATACATATATTTTTAATTTTCTGAAAATCACTTTAAGAATGACTACGCATAGACATAATATTTGAAAGTCTTAAGTGACCCTAAGCTACCCAGTCAACTGCAGTTAAATAGAGAGGTGCAGAACTAGACTTTACTACAGTCTTAATACAAAATTTCAACATTTTACTGCTAATTGCTTTCAGCTCTGCAAGATACGTGCATACAGGCATGACAAAAAATCTGGTCAAGGAAGGTTCAAATTGACATTTCTGTCAAAATACCAAAAAGATTTGCAATTGAGTACAATGCTTTCTGACGCACTAAATAAAGGAAGAGGGATGAAGGCATATGAGCTCAATTGAAAAGATAGGAGCATACTTGCCAACTTATGGATTATCTGTAAAATATATGGATTTTGGCATTAGTTTACTGATGTACAGATATGACTAGTAATTCTATGGATTGATCGGTGATTTCTGAAGTTCTCAATTTCAAACAATCCAATCTTTTTCTATCTATCTAGAAAATATATGTTCCTTTCAGCACTCCTTTATTTAAAACTCTAATGCCATAATTGTAACAATGGATTCCCATTTTGAACTTAAAATTATTTTTTAAACCCCCCCCCCCCAATCTCCTCTCTCGTGGAAACCAATAAAGGAAAAATACTTCATTGAATGGGATAAGGTTCAGATTTTCAATTCGATCTTTTCCCATTTCTCATGAGTAAAGATTTTTACTTTAGTATTTTTTCATTTAAAGCTCCAATACCATAAGGATAAAAACCGATTGATATTTTAAATTTATTTTTTTAACCTTCCCTCTCCCTAATTAAACAAGGTAAGGAAAAAAATACACTAAGCAGAGCAGGTTCAGTTATGTATGAAAATTTAATAAAAATAATAAAAATATTTTGACCAGAACACACTTAGTTTTACTGGCGGGAGGGGGGTAAAAATTTACTGAAATGAGGACTTAATTTTACTGATGTTAATTTTCTTAGGTTGGCAGTTATGTTGGAGGACAACATCTCTTCTTTAGCATCACTGCTGCACCTCTTTTCAACAGTAGAGTTCATACAAATAAACCTCAAAGGAATCAATGAACAATCAAATGCTAATGGGAATAACAAGACTGGGCACATCAAACACTCAAGGAGTGCCACTTGTGCAACTAGTTTTAGGTATTCTTAGATGCTCAGTTTTTAAACCGGTTGACTTTTGTTCTTAAAAAATGAAACTGTTAACAGTAAAAAAATAAATCAATTGAGACAAGAGCTAGTTAATTTAGCTTTCGATTGTTAGTTTATAGTTCCATTCATTCCGATAAGATGCTTTCAGATAAACAAATGCATCATGCAGGAAGTAAAACTGAACAAACTTAACCCTTCGTTTACACTCAGTTGACTCAGCCCACTTTTGTGGCAGTGAGCAGGAGAAATGGAAGCAACGAGTGTGAACACTTCACTCGTCCTGCTCATGCCATAACCTTTCTTGCTGACCTCCCTGCCTGGCACACTCCTCCTTGAAGGGATTTTTGAAGGCAAAGTAGAGCGCACAACTATTACAGGAGAAGGTGAGTATAGCTGAATGTAAAAACCCTCACTGCTTTTGGAGATGCCTCAAAAGCAATTCCTGGGGAAAAAAAAAAAAGGGGAAATGGCTGAATGTAAATGGGGTATAAGTTACTCCTAATTTTGAAAGAAACTAAGACCACTAATCACACTTATTCCAGTTTTTGCACAAAAACCAGTGGCACAGAGTGATGACAAGTGACAAATTGTTGAACACGTGCCCTATGTAGGTACAGAAATAAATTATGCAGAACACTTACTTGTGGCAAAATGGAAGAAAACTCTTTCTTTTTGTTGTGTTAGGACATCTGCAAATGAGAACAGAATTTTTATCATCAACATAACACCTGACATATGATAATTCAAATCGTGTGCCTTTTGACACAAAGACACATTCCAATTCTGTCACTACAGGGCAATTTCATAAACATGGACATGATCATAAAATTTTTTTTTAAATAAATTGTGTGAGAAATCATTCTCTGAATTGTTTTAGCTGGCAACAGTTTATTTTGTATAAAAGTTTCTTTATCAGAATGGCAACACTTCAAAGTCAGACATCTACATTGTAACATGAGTTACCATACACATGCAGTATATTTTAATTCAATAACCAATTTTATATACTAAACTAAATTATGTTATGTGATAAGAGAGGTACATACAAACTCTCATAAAGATTATAGCACTTAAGTAGAATTTTAGTAGAAATACAACCGACTTTTTTGCCCATACTTCAATGTCTTCTTTTAGTAGCATGAGATACTAAGCAATTTTAATGTTTCAAAAAATTAATTATAAGATATTTAATGATTTATTGAAAAAAAGAAAACAATTTGTAATCGGCATGAATTTTGTTGAAAGAAAATAAATGCATTTTTTATTATTATGCCAGCTTAAAAATGCGATTAAAAAAAAGTAGCATGAGTTACTGTGGAATCATTCTGCAATGGCTGCCGTCTATGTAAAATAGAACTTTAATTACATTATCAAAAATTAATTAAATTTAATGAAAATATTTAGATTGAGTACTTTTTTTAAATGCAAATTTTTTCTAAAACAATTTAATCACTATCATTTAAGCAGCCACCATTCTGCATATGTGTGTGCCACTACAATTGCTACCATTTGGAGCTTATCAACTTTTTCCACTTTGTGCTCAATGTACGTATTTCTATATTCATGATCCAAACACATTTCTTGAAAAGTGGACAGGTTGGGGAAATTATTTGGTAGTTGTTAGTTTCTAATAACCAGTTAATGTCAGGTAAACAAAAATTATAAGCACTGAGCTGAGTGTAGTTTTCATCAGTTCACAAGTAAGTACTTGGTCATCAGAAGTTTAGTTGAATGACTTAGTTTAGGCAAAGCTACATGAGGACCATTTGCCACGCAGAGAACTAAGTCTTATTACACCTCCTCAAAAAAGTATTAAGAAGTCAAATTTCCTAAGTCAGTTTCATACATAAAATATTGTTCACAAAAACTGAATGATCTTGTAAATAATAACTTCTGATTTCTTTCAATTGACTGAATTATCTTGTAAATAATAACTTCTGATTTCTTTCAATTGTGTTTTTCCAAACATTAGTTATTCACAAAGCTGAATTAGAAAATTTGCCATTACTAGGGATGTAACAGGTATTGATTTTGCCAGATACCAGATATCCGGCAGTAAACATGTATTTAGTTATAAAGTGTGTTTTTTTCATTTTTTATATGATGACATCAGAACAATAAATTGCAATAATGTTTCACACATCATTAAGTATTTTTCAGTAATTGACTACAAACACTAAATATCTTTACATATATGTACATAAAAAATGTTACTTAAAATGTAAACAGTTAAAATATTCCTTTTATGTATACACTACTGCCCGAAGCAAATAAATTTTAACCATGACACATTTATTAATATACCTATAATTGTAGATTTACAAAGAAATGTATATTTTTTTTGTTTATTTAAGAATAAGATATCTATTTTGATAAGATACCTATGACACATGAGTGTTTTCTCCCCCCAAAAATAGGTTTAATGCCTTTTTCTGTTTTAATCATTTAATATTATTTACATTCAGTCATTTTTAGTTTTATTTTAAGTTTAATTACTTTTACAGATTGATAAATAAAAAGTAATTCCCTTTTAAATATTTATAATGAAATTATAATGCTTTCTTTTGTAGGTTTACACAGGTATAGTACAGAATTTTTAAGGTTATGCATTAAATTTCTTTAATCAAAAATATTTTATTTTTAAACTACAAGTTAAAAAAACAAAAATCTGAAGTGACTCCACTCGACTTTCCGAACACTTACAATTAAGATCATTACCAAGCATTTAAATAAATTTTAATATCTCTCCATAGGCCATGATGTAAAAGAAATAGTTTTTCTACAGAGCTACGACAAATATAAGTCCTATACACACCAAAATCAATACCAGTCTTGCGACGGTGGTTTATAACATATATACTCAATTTGA
This sequence comes from Cheiracanthium punctorium, assembly GCA_038373885.1. Classification (NCBI taxonomy): domain Eukaryota; kingdom Metazoa; phylum Arthropoda; class Arachnida; order Araneae; family Cheiracanthiidae; genus Cheiracanthium; species Cheiracanthium punctorium. Next base: position 576,750 of record JAWZYV010013941.1, read on the forward strand.
GCTCAATCAAATGTCCCGTTTAGGAGCTATTGTGTTCACTCACACACACAAATACGCATACATACATCTCATAAAAATAGCATAAATGAATTCAGAAGACCGCAAAAAGTGTCAATACACAAAATCTCAAAGTCAAATTTTTTCATGATTACAATACTTTCCTTACACTGTACATGTTCAGAAAGTAAAAATAGATCTGTTTAATTGTTTAGCTTTTAAAATATAAGAGCATTCTTTCACAGAACAAAAATTTATATGGCACCATAAGGGGGAAAAAAGGGGGTTCATTTAAAAAAATTCATTTCAAAGCTCAGTTTCCAAATTTTAGGAAAATTTTGCTTTTTTACTCTTGATTTCGACATGCGACAGACACACACACACTCAAAGATTAGTCAAAGTATTTTATGTAGGAGTGTGATATCTTACACTGCACTAGTAATTAGAATGCTAATCATACACAATACTGTAGTGTAGTAACTAACAACTATTTTAAACTAGTAAAATATCATGGTTACAACATGGCTGTCTGCACAAGCAGCCATGATATAATTTTCATTAATAAATATTTCACAAGCACATTTTAAATGGGCAAAACACCCTCCTTAATGATGTAGCACATGCGCCAATCAACAAAAAATAAAGTCGGATCGCATTAGGCAAAGAGCAAGACATTTGACGACAAAGGAGGAAAAGAGATGAGTATGGTCATGAGCGGTGACCAAAAGGTGCTCTATGCCCAGAGCATTATTTTAACCGGGTTTTTAAAATGGCATAAACTTTGGTGGTCTTAACTTTGAGTATTTTAGAACCTATATTCTTTTAATATTTTAGGTTAACCCTTTAATGCGCAGTGTTCCCACTCTGGGAGCACCAAACTCGTGACATTTTGACTGTTGCCAGTCACGAAGAATAGATTTCATTTCTATAAAAATAGTGGCGGGGTGACATAGCTCTATAAGAATCCTTTACTTTTGGGCACGTCATTTCCCGTAAAAAAATTGTCACGATTGTTTTTAACAGCACTGACAGCTGCTGAAAAATGGAAGAATGCGAGAACAGCTGGATGGATTGCCCAATGCTGAAAAAAGGACAGCCGTTGCCATCGCTCGACTTAACTACCAGCAAGATAGCGGACGATCGGAACTTTCACCGCGTGCCACAGGTCTAGAGACCCTTTTTTAACAGTCGTCAAAAAAGGGTCTCTAGATCTGTGGCACGCAATGAACGGTTCGATCGTCTGCCATCTTGCTGGTAGTTAAGTCGAGCAATGGCAGCGGCTGTCCTTTATTCAGCATTGGGAAAGGGTTGCGCCTCAAAGGGTTAAATCATTGTAACAGGGAACATTTGGGGATTTCTATGAATACCAAGACATTTAGGGAAAGGAACACATACAGCACATAGGTGGTGGTTGGTTAAGACTAGTAGTTAAGATTTTCAAACAAAAACAAACTAAAGTGAAAATTCAGCTATCTGGATAACAAAGGAAATAACAAAGGACAAACACAAATAAACAATTGCAGAGAGAATGTGAAATGCAATATACTTACGCAAACCTTCTGCAAATAAATCGGATTGCTGTATCAGCATCTCAATCTGAAAGAATAACAGTTATTTTATAATACGCAAAATCTGCAGTACAGATTTCAAAATAAAAATTTAAAAACACAGTATGAAAAATAATTACTGGAAAATAAAGTTCAAAACGAAGCTATCTGAAAGCTACAGAGATCTGATAAGTTGCTGGCTATTGGACATTTTCATCATGTGAACAATTTGTAGCATGCAAACTTTAAAAAATTCTCCTTATCAGTGGTCGATCTAAGATTTTTACAGAAGAGTAAAAATACTCCTTAACCTTTTTAGGAGTAATTTCCTATCCACAGGAGTAATTTAAGCAACGAACAATTATGCTACATTTTCAAATGCATAATTAAATTGCATTTAACACATAAATCATATATAATAATTGATTACACACAATCTTGGTACACTATTAGTGCTAACTGTTCTTTTAATGTAAATTTCACCGTTTACATGAAAAGTTATCACAGATTTCAGAGAGTTTAATTAAAAAAATCATTTTCAAGAGGAAATCGCCATAATCACCGATCATAAAACAGAATTTAATATGGAAAAGCAATGCATAAAAATATACATTCTAATATTTTGAAGGTGGATTCTAAATTTCTAAGGCATGGAATACGCATATAGAGGCATTATTGCAATCACTGCTCCCCATATACTTACCCGATACATTAAACTGGAACTGCTAATCTTTCCCTACCATGACACAGTCAAGTATACTTAAAATTATTTCTTGACATGAGATCACAAAATAAAGTTGGCTTTTTAATGAAAACATTCCTGTAACAAAGGATCAGGGTTTCAGACCCACCCACAAACCCAAAAAAAACCACTTAAAAACCCAATAAAACCCAAACGGAAACTTTTTTTTGTGCTTTATTAAAAATTATCAAAATTTTTCCTTTATTTCATTTAAATCATTTGTTATTCGATTTTAAATACATATAATATTACCTATATAACTTAATGCATTATATTGGATAAATATATATATGCCAGTTTAATTTTTTTATAATTATTTTTCCAAATTCAACATAAAGAACAATAACCTTTTTAAAAATAATACCTTGAGCTAATTCTATCTGCAATATTTGTTTTGAAATGAACAGGTGTAGAATGCAGGCATGGATAACTTAATTTATCTCTTTAATCATATTTAAAACCTTATTTATTAAAATATGTAATTATCAGTATAATGACACCAAAAAAAAAATCTAAAATTATTCTTCCAGATTTTATTTACGCACTCGCCCTAGTGGTGAAATGTTTTGGATGAGTACATATTTGAAAATCTAAAGTACCCATTTCGGTTATGAAATTGGATCCTTGATCAGAATAGAATTCTATGTTAAAATCTCCTAAAACAGTCTTACAATCATCCTCCTTCAGCAAAGTTTCAAATAGAGCATCTAATTTACCTTAAGAAATTTGAGGACTAGCGTATGTAACTGCAAATCTCACTTTATCTTGAATATACGCAATGAACATTTGAACACCATTGATCTGGCTCGTGTAGGCACAGGTATAGCGTTTCATTAAATTTTCTTTTATAAAAATCATAACTCCAGATGGTTTTCTGTTTTGGAAACCACTGTATCCGTTTGACCCAAGTGAATCCTGTATTTGAAAATCATCTGAAGGGACAGTCCATATTTCTGTTAGCAATATCAAATCACTCTGCAGAAAATATGGATCAAACGGAAAAGTGACCACGGCCCGCTGTGTAGACAAAAATCCCGTGTTTGAAAGAAATAGCACCTAAGTGCTAAAAAAAAAAAAATCCTTTCCCAGATAAGAGAAGAATGGGACATGTCTCTCTCTTACAGCTTACAAGCATGCAACTCAAGAATGAATTCAGGTTCAGGAAACCATCTTGTATTTTATTAGTTGCTGCATTACTTTAGTACTGAGGAATATAAAACTGATTCATTATACATTGCTTATGTGAGATTTAATATCAGACATTAATTCTAGATTTTTTACAGTAAAAAGGAATATATATTTCGAGCAAAAATATAGTAGTTCTGCAGTAAGTTGGCCTGCAAAGGGTTTACTGACTTATATTCTAACTAGGAAATAACTGACTTAAAAACATAAAAGTAAAAAAAGTTTAAAAGTTCATAAATTAAAAAAGTAATAGGAAACAGCCAATCAAAAACAACATTTTTCTAAGTTAACAATAATATACTTCTATATGGTCATAAAACAAATTAGGGGCCCTTTATAAACACCAGCAGAAAATGATAGTACTGCATTAAAGTTGAAGTTATTTTTATATTTTAATTAATTAATTATTATTTTGTAATGAAAGTTTTCTTTTAGACTAAAACTATTCTGCTTTGAAATAAAACCATAACATTTAAATCCAAAAAGTGTTATACTATAAAAAAATCTTAATAAAACCCAAAAATACCCAATAAAACCCACCTGGTTGGGTTTTATAAAACCCTGCAAAGGATGCCATATTTTGCAGCCCTTTTGCCTTAAAAATTTTTGAGATTCTTTAAAGATAAGACTTCTTTTTTTTTACCTTTTACTACGAAGTTAGCAAAGTCCTTGATCAATCAGCCAATATAACAAATAATTGCTTTATAAATAACAGTCTAAGTGTAAAAATTCTGGGTTGTAATCCCAACTTTAAAAAATAAAACTTACCGTCATTACTCAAAATATTGAAAAATTTATGCTTAAAAAACTTAATCCACATCATAGGTGCAATCTGTCACAAATTTTCATAATTATGTAAAAAAAAAAAAAATACTAGAAAAATTTGTATTTAAAAATCCAGAAATCTCCCCATTCCCCCGATTTTAAGCAATTTACATTTTTATCTGCCCCAATATCCAATGGTATGGTGATAGTGAAAAAATTTATTTCTGCAACGTGAGATTTATGCCATTTTGATGTCAGCATATAAATAAAAGTCCAGAGATGTGGAGATTCAGGGTTGTGCTACTCTATGAGAAAACTTTATTTCAGTAATAACTGGGGGGGTCGATGCAGACAAAAATTAGGTTCACTTTGTGGTTCCTTCACAGAATTGCAATTGATTAAAATGGCCCTTCGTTGGCATTTTACCTGGCGTTTTAACCCATTTTATCAATTATTTCAGCAAAAAAAAAAAAAAAAACGATACTTGTGTATTATACTGTCGACATGCCAAGCGAAGAGATTACTCGCCAAGGGTTTATACTATTCCTTTCAAGTTCCGTTGCTATTGCGCACACGATAATGCACATCAAAATACCGTACGTTTCTATGGATAAAATGAATCGTTTTTCTTTTAAAATTTATAAACTTATGTGTGCAGTTGATTTTTAAAATTGATAATTATGACTTAATGAAATTTAAGTGTTTAATAAAACATTGTAATGGGAATAATATGAAAAGTATGCGTTATTAACTGCGGAGTTAGCATTAAACGGAACTGTTACAGGTAGGCTGCCAAGGCACCATTTGATGAACTGCGTTTGTGTTGTACTTATTTTAAAATGCTTGTGTGTGTATTTAAAAAAAATGTTTTGTATGTCTTGATAGAATTTAAGTGTTTATTAAATAGGTTTATGTTTAAAATACACCAAAATTTTTGTGTTTTATAAACTGCATATTTTATTTAACTGGCGTGATGTCAGTACTTTATGTAGGCGCTATTTTAGAATAATACGTTGGTGTTTAAGTTAAATATGAATGACTTTATTTAATTTGAATTATTATCTGGTTTCCAGAGAAAACTACGTATTCGTTGCCACAAAATGTTCAACTGACTATCCTAATATGAATGTATGAACCCCTTTTATATATTTACTGCTTTAAATCTATGTACACGCACAAATAAAAAAGGCAGTATCTATTGTGGTTTTTTTTTATGGCAACTCAGGTGGTATGTAAATATTTGACCAGAAGTATTTTAAGGTAACCCGACCTTAGTGTCGTCAGCTAGGTGTAAAAAAAAAAAAAAAAATGGCGAAAATGTCGACTGTATAATACACAAGTAGTATTAAAAAAGCTACTTTCATTAAAAATCTGTATGAAAATTCACAAAATGAAACCATTTTTACAAGAATGGCACCTGGGAAAAGATTTCTGGAAATTACACTTATTACATTTAGAGATCTTTTAACTGAACTGATTTTGTTATTTGTTAAAATAATTTGAAAGTTTAGCTGTTGAGTTGTGGGTTTTCCGGAAAATTTTTCAAGCCATTAACACAATAAGGTACTGTAATATTAAACTCTCATTCACTAGAAGCTACAAGTAAACAAAACTGGAGTATTATTATCAGCTCTGTGATGTCCTTTTGAGTTTTCCCCTTCCAAAAAAATATAAACTAAATTACATTTTTAACAAAGCACAGAAATTGTAATTTAAAAGTTTTTAAACATGTATAAAGCTAATAATTTAAAATAGAATTCTTTAATAATTATTCTACCCATATAATGTCTCTGTAATTCATTAAAAAATACCATATTTGACAAAATATTTTATTTATTAAATTGATCTATGAATACCTGAAATAGAAATAAAATATGCTCCAAAATAACTGCATATTTCTCTACAAAAAATTTGTTATTCTAACACATTTCACGAAAAAACAAATTATAAAAATATGTTATCTTTGATTTTTTTTTGGTGGGGGGGGGGGCAAAGAAAAAATTTAGGCAATAAGAATTTTCAGGAAAAAAAACTAAATAACATTATTTTGAATATTTTAATCACAATTTTTTCTACAAACTTTGTCTCACTCTCTGAACTGAATTGCATGGGGTAATATAAATCAGAATCACTACTACTAAAAGAGAATATTGTGCCTGTGCATTCCTTTGATAGGTCATGCTCAGAAGTAGAAGCAGAATTAGAAAGTATAAAACAAAATCAAACTTAAATTTTATTCATGTAGATTACAATGTTAGAATTATGACTTCTATTTGTTGTTTAAATAGTACAGAAATTGACTAATAAAAGAAAATATACAAAGCTCAAATATGTTCCATGAAAAATTTGTCTTTTTTAACATTGAAAATTTTCCAGAAAAACATAGACAAAAGTTTTCCCATTTCCCCATCTCTAGCTACATGTAAAACAATATACAGAAGACTAAGCGACTACAAAATCCACCCATTCCCAGTTTAAGAAAAAATCTAAATTTTGTTTTTGAATGCATTATGAAATTTTTTCTTACTGAGTACACAACTAATAGAACTGCAAAATACTTTCAAGTTTTTTCAATGTATAGTTTTGAATTCATTTAAGTAGTTCTTTGCTTGCATATTAGGCTGTTTTCATTAAATAACTGTTTTAATTAATAACATCTATTAATTAGCAAATTAAATGCATATTAAATTTTACAGAAAATTAATTTAATTATTAATACCTCAACATTTATTAAATTGTAAATCTTAATAATCCACATAATTTAAGAACAATAAGCTTTTTACATTTATGCCTGTTTTTTTTTTTTTCCAATTTTTGCGCCACTGTCCTGGCAAAAATACCAACCCTGATTGCACTGGTGAAAATCCCCAATAAATTTAAGAAGCAGCTTTAAAATATACGTTTTTATTCCTTAAGTTTGCACATTTTCGAAGATAAACCACATAACTTCAGTCCAGGTAATTTTATCAACAAACAAAAAAAATTGCATAATTAGAAAACAGAAATATCAAAAATGTGATGGACATCAAAATGATTATCGTTTTCAACACCTTGAGCACTTGAATTAACACAAAGTTTTCGACCAGAATCCCCACTATTGATACCAACATCGCCTAGTTTACTTAATTTTTTCTGTGCATTACCGGCAAATTTTCTTTTCCCAAACATGTAAACTTTCCTCAGGGCCGTAACCAGAAGGGGGGGGGGGGGTACGGGGCTCAGCCCTACCTTGAAGTAGAAGTCTCCCAGCCCCCCTAAGATTAAGTAATTAAAAAGCTTTGTAAAAAACGCACATAAGATGTTATAGGTAAGAAGATACGCACGTATCTTCTTACCTATAACATCTTATGTGTGTTTTTTACAAAGTTTTTTAATTACTTTATCGTTTAACACCAGGTTTTTGAGTGTTTTTTCCGTCCCCCTAAGATTTCAGTAAATTCACTGATGGAATCACAAAGCGTAAAAACACAAAACTTACGCTATTCCTTACAACTTGATTTGCTACTCGGGGCAGGAATTCCGAGGGGGTAAGGTAAAACCTTATAACTGCCGCCACGCTTATTAGACTGGAATTTGGCAGTTAATCTCAATGAAAAAATTGTTAACGGGATGAACGGTCAATATTTTGAAATATGGCACTTTGTGAAATAAAAATTCTAGGTGAAGATATAAAAATTGGAAGAAACTTCCTCCCCCCCCGAACTACTAATACTTATATCTAGTCAGCCCCCCAAACTAGATTCAAAGCCCTACCTAGCATGTCATCTTGATTACGGCCCTGAGCTACCTATTTTTTAATTTTTTTTAGGTATTTTAATTACGCCAAGAAAACAGTTTCACAAAAATAAGTAGTATTCGTCAGTGGTCAATCAACAACGTTGTTGAAGTAGAAGTAGCTTTTTGCCTTTTTCCCTTCTTAAAAAGGAACTTTTAAAAAATCATGGGTTATAATCGTCATATAAAAAAACTAGAAACGTAGAAAATTAAAAAACCAAGTCATATATAGCCAATTAAGAAGAGATTCAAAAACAAACAAGCGTAAGCTCATTAAAAACATTTTAAATGGCTTTGCTTACAAAGAGAGGACCAGACTATTTTCCCTCATTATTTCGTCCCTAATGCGAATTTTTGCATGGGGGTTTAATTTTTCTGGTCAGGCCATAGCCAAGAGGGGGGGGGGGGGTCAATCTCCTAAACTTTCAGGAACATTACTATTTGTACAAGGGTATTAAAAACCTGCCTTCCTCCCCCCTCTCCTGATTTTTCCCCCCCCTGGCTACGGTATTGTTTCTGATAAATTCTTTCTCGTGAACCGTGAAGTCAGGCAATAAAAAAATTTGATTTTTTTCAGATGTGGTGGTACGACAGATATGGAATAACTGGGTATGCACTTACTTTAATTTTTTGGTACGCTTTAACCAATAAGTCCCTTTTCAGCATCCTTTCGGGATATGCTGGTATTCTCCTCAGCATGTGGAAGTTGAGGTCATCTTTTTTCATATAATTAAGGATTCTATAAGTCTGAAAAAGCATAAAGACAGTTAAACAAGACGCTGCATCAGTTCTACAACAAAGTATTATATTGAGGCATGTTCTATTGCTTAACCAACAGTTAGCCTCTTTACAAAAACAGTTGCGAAGACGCGATTCTCTCCCTTGCGCGGTACTGGCGCGTACGCCTAACTTGCACATCTTGTTCAACATTTTGCACCAAACGCTGGTCCATAGTGAAACAGGGCCGTGGGTGGGAGGGGACCAAACGGTGAAAAAGGCTTCATTATTATGGTTTTGTTAACAAAATTTTAAATTTCGGGGGACCGAATCCCCTGGCTACGGTCTTGATAGTGAAGCATTTAAACATCCATGCCAGGATAGATAAACTGAAGGGAAATCCTCGCTAACACCACATCTTTGTACAGATAGAATCAAGAAATTAAAGATTTATTTTTAAACAAACCTTAAAACCCGAGTCCTATTCCCCCAATGTTGCATAAATGTTTTCCTTTCAATAAAAATTAACTGATGCATTAGTATAGCTTTATATTCTTGATAAATCATACTACAATATTATGATTACATATGGTCTTTTAAACAACTTCCACTTTATAGAATACTATTTGTTCAGATTTTATGACAAATTTCAACTATCGTAAATTACTAAAACTAACTTTCAAACACTTTAATGACTGTTGACTTGTATTTTTCATAAAAGCAGCATAAAATATAAGCATGGGCGCCGGCAGAATATTTCCCAGGGGGGGCGCAAACACTACTCAAGGGGGGGACAGAGACTACTTGAACGTATGGTTACCATGTTGGAAAGAGCAAAAAAGCAAGGAAGACCACTGCATACAAAAATACAGGGGGGCATTTCCCCCCCTTGCCCTATGCTGCCGGCACCCACGAATGTAAGTAACATGAAAGCATTAGGATTTACCGTTTCATTAATGATAAAAATAATCTAATTTAAACGAAACTTTTAAGTTTTTGTAAGAAATTAAATATTTCTATAGTAAATTAAATTATTCAGATACAGGGAAACCTCCCTGAGCGGCCACCCTACCGTACCGAGAATATCTGGCCGCTCTGAAGGGTTTTATTTACTGTAAGATAACTGCTACGCTATAATGCGTATCATAAACAAGTCTGACAAATATTCCTTATTTAACATGAAATTTAAAACTTATCTAAAGGGAAACTAGTACTTTATTTAATGCTTTCTTACATTTTTTGGAAAAAGGAATAAAATTTGTCTTTAAGTTTTTACTTTTCTCTGAAACAACCATTTTTTAAAGTTCATTTTTTACTTTGAAAAGCAGACCTCATCCGTTTAACACCCTGAAATTTGAAGTCTTCGTATTCTTTCAAAATCAAATCCTTTTGTTTAATGACTTTGTTGATTTGCGTTCTTCCTCAGTTAAACAATTCAGCTAACTTTCTTTCGGATTTGCCATTTTCATATTCACGCAGAACTTCAATGCGCTGCTCGAGATTTAGGAAAACGCGTCTTTGCAACTCAGATCACTGACCAACTAAAATGAAACTGGTGTGAACATGGACGTGAATGGCATTTTTTCCTCCAATGGACTTTGCAAGTTATTCCTGGGTCTTATATTCAATCATAAGCCTCGAGTTTTTCCCGCTCGAAATTAAAGCATGGAGTGAGCAGTGCCATTTTACCGGCAGGGCAAACAGGCCAACTGCCCAGGGCCCAAAGATTTTAGGGCCCAAAAATCTTACATCTTTCACTTTTATAATTTTACAATATAATTACAAAGGATAAAAAAAATTGCAAAAGTTAAACTATTTTTTAATTATAAAGTATGAACAATGAAAATAATTCAAATTTACATTTGTATAAATTAATTCAAACTTATTTTTAATTCTTCGAAATTCTCTATAATCGGTATAGCATACCAATATGTGGGAAGATAACTAACCACATTTTGAGAAGAGTATTTTTAATATTAAAAAATAGCAACATTTTTGAATTATCCGTTATTTTAAGAAATATTTACGCAAATGACTTTACAAAAAGTGGTTGTATTCTAGCAACTGATTTAGCATTTCGATGCAACGTTTAACTATGTTTCTTTGACATCATGTAACTATATTCGTTTATTTCAGATTACTTAAAACAAAATTTATGTTTAGAAGGGGTAAGATATTTAAAACTTTCAATATAAACCAATCATAATCTGTTTTTTTTTAAGGGGAGGTTATTGCAAGGGGCCCAATTTTTTGCTTCTGCCCAGGGCTCACAGTTGTCTTGATCGGGCTCTAGGAGTGAGTAGAATTTCCCTGAAAAATGCGATGGACGATCTCACTTTGTGGCCGTTTAGAGGTGGTAGGGTAGCCGCCGATAGATTTTATTTTAACGTAAGGTCTACGAGCCGAAAAATCCGTGCCGTGAAAAATTGGCCGTTTGGAGGGGTCGCCGCTCGGAAAGTTTTCACTGTATTTCATTAAAAATTCTACTACAATTCTGGTAGATTTGTTTTGGATTGGCTGATAACAAGTCTGGTCTACCACAATTATTTTGAATTCTGGTTCGGGTTCGATACCCAGGACGGGATCTGCTGTAATTTCGTCCGTCCATTCATAGGAGGCACCTTGGTAGTGACCATTGCCTAAAACTGCAAGGGCCCACCATTAGGGAAAAAAATGGTTTTCTTAAAAATAACGCAAATCAAAGTTTTATCTGGAAAAAGCTACCCGCGAAGCAAGTCTGACAACCCTGGCTAAAATTTATTATACGCCTAACTCGTGAAAAGCAGTTGACAGAGTGTTTTGGAATCAGTACTACCGACAGTTAAATTGTGAGCCAAAACCAGGCCCGTATCTAAGGGTGGGCTTATGAGTACTAGGGCTGTGCTCAACCTGCTTCTGGGCCATACAAGCGGCCGTATCATGGTCTCTATCTGAGTCTGAACATAAATTCAATATCATTTTGGTTGTACAAAATCCTCTTCGGAACAATAGAGACGTCAACCCCCTGCCTAATGGTCTCAATCATCCAACCTCTCAAACACAAGTTTGTCTCGAAATGCATTACGATGACTTAATTCTTCTTGGATTTGAAAATAAACTCATGAACACCATTCGAATGGAGATCTCTTTAAAGCGGTTCCATGGTGCAAAGAACTCTAGTAATTCAAAAAAAAAAATTAAAGCACTCCAAAATACTGGGATAAAACCACTAAACAAGCAATAAACTTTGTTGTTACTCAGAGGACATTTAAAAAAGGTACAAGAGTTTCGAAAACAGCAAAAGAGTGCTTTCTTCACCAACATCTAATAAACATACCATCCAACAGACAGTAAAATATATATATATATATATATATATATATATATATATATATATATATATATATATATATATAAAAAAAATCGCATTTTTAATGCTTTGCTGCCTGGAAGGTACGATTATTAGGTGTTGAATAAGAAAGCACCCTTTTGTTGCTTTCGAAACGAGTATACCTTTTTTAAAGGTCCTGTAAGTAATCACAAAGTTTTGTTACGAAGTTTATTTTCAAGATATTATTCTTAATTACTGCATTTATTCTGTTCCGCGAGCATTAAAACTTTTTTAGTATTTGTAATTTACTTTCCTTAGAGTATTTCCTTTGACTGCCTTGTTAATTAGTGAATACAGATTTAATGAAATATTGTTGCAGATTCAGAAATTATTCCCATGCTGGGTATTTTCGAGTCCACGCATTAAACTAACCCTGGCTACCTGGCCAAAACACACTATTGCATTTCATGAAAAATTCAAAACGCAGAAAATACTAGTAAGGAAAACGTTGTTTACCTGGCTCTTGACATTCATTTTAATTCGTTTTAATGAACTAAAGTCAAATCTATACTAATCAAATACGACAAATCTTTGATACAAAATTTATCTCGCAGACAAAACAACTGAATTAGTAATCTACTCAAAAATCGCAACAGAGACTAGCTGGGACAGACGCTTTTAAATAAGCATAGTTGTGGCGAAAGCATGATGTGTCCAATGAGGTTAAGGCTACCAGAATTTGCATTTTGAGGCAGATGGTTAATTTTAAAAGAAAAAGAAAAACAGAACTATGGGAACACTAAGGTGACGAACTATTTTTTTTTTCTTTACAAAAAGTGTGCGAATTTTCTTTAGTTTGATCAAAAATTGTCAGTTTAAAAAATATAGTTAGTTTGTGGACATCGAATCCCCTGAATGAGATGGTCTAAGTTTATTAGCATCAATGAGCTTTGTGGCCTCACCTGGCAAAGTAGTTAAGTCACTGGAATACTGGAAATGGTAGACGGGCGAAGAGAAATGTCAGGTTTCGGAACGAAACTGTTAGGGAACTTTTTGGCATCCAATCATCATGGACAGCGGTAGGAGGAGGGAGGTGTGCAACGGGGTGCACCTGCACCCCCTGGAGTTTGAAAGAAGAAGAATTAACTTGAAAATATAAGTAATTTTTTTTTTACACTTAGGACATTTAAAAAAAGTCTGAATGTGTGTGTGATATTTTGAATTCTACATGCAACTGTCACATTAAATTAGCTTTCTAGACCTGTGTTTATGCCTTTAAGACCTGGACTATTTTTGCGACAAAAAAGTATTTGAGTGTCAGATAAATTTCTTATTTTAGTTTTATGACTGACTCATTAAGTTTACCGAATAACATATTACTCAAAATTGTCAGTTTAAAAGAAATATGAGGATTAAAAGAAATGTGAGAAATTATTATTTTATACCTGATTCATTTATTATGAAGAATAACCCAGCAAACACACACAGGTTCTCTGAACGTCTATTAACGTTCAGAAGACGTTTTCTGAACGTTAATAAACGTTCAGAGAACCTGTGTGTGTTTGCTGGGAAGGTTTTATGTATGAAATCGACTTAGGAAATATGACTTACACTTGTTGAGATTATCTAGATCACCCGCACGATTGTGTATGTCCGGGCTTAAAGTGTTATGGCTTAATGTTTCCTGCCATTGTACATAAATTTTAAATTTTTGAGAAGCTGTCTACCCATTTATTTATTTTCGAGAGTCCGCTGGTAGGGGATAATGGTGGCGCGCGCACTGTGCCCCCATAATGTAATGACCAACGCTTTCGGCCATAGTAGTGTTGAATGCAGAGTAACAGATTCCGAGATAGAAAATGCAGGACACTGGGTGCATTCGTAAACTACAAACTCGTTGCACGAGTTTTCGTAAGAAAACTGGAATGCGTGTGTGTAGTGTTATCAGTTTCTTTTGCCTTTACGATAAGGTGACCAGATTTGTGAACATAGACATGTCCCCGATTTCGAAACAAAACTGGGGACATTTATAATTAATGAAATAATACGCCGTAATTTAATTAAAAAAACAATGCAATAATTAAAATTGTCCCCAATTCCTGTTTTACATTTTGGGGACAATTCGAAAAACGTCCTGAAATTGGGGACTGTCCCCGGAAAATGGGGACGTTTGGTCACCTTACTTTACGAACAACTTCAGTTTATTTAGTTTCGTTGCCTAGGAGAGGTGTTTGTTTACATTTCACGTCTGTTATCTTTGCTGAGGAGAATTTTTAAAACATACTCAATATACAATCAACAGGATTTTTAAAAGTAAGAGGGGCCATATATAATTGAAGAGTACAGATCAAACCCTTTCCCAATGCTGAAAAAAGGGCAGCCGTTGCCATCGCTCGAAAGGGTTGAGCCTCAAAGGGTTAAGGGAAAATGTTTATGTTTGTTATGCATCATCACTTTCTCTGCCTGTTTTTCTTGCGCCCGCCCACCTCTCAGAACACTCTGCGACCGTAAGCCCCCCCCCCCCCCCCTACCGATTGGAAATCCCTGGGACAGACTACTCAAATGACCCCATACACTGAAAAGATGTTGCCATTGCCATCGCTCGATATAACTACCAGCAACATGGCAGTCGATTGCTCGCCAATTACGCGATTGCGCGATTTTCGCCAATCGCCAATTGCGCGATTTTTTGATACACGATGGCTGTCCAGCCGCACAGCCAGCTGTGTCAAAAAAGGCTCTCTAGATCTGTGGCTCGCGATGAACGTTTCGATCGTCTGCCATCTTGCTGGTAGTTAAATCGAGCGATGGCAACGGCTGCCCTGTTTTAAGCAATGGGTAATCTATTCGGCTGTTCTCGCATTCTTCTATTTTTCAGCAGATGTCAGTGCTGTTAAAAATATTTGTGACCATTTTTTTTTCGGGAAAGGACGTGGTAAAAAGTAAAGGATTCTCGTGGAGCTATGTCACCCGCAACTATTTGTATAGAAATCCAGAGCTGCCAAGTCTCGGCTTTTCCGGAGAATTCCACCGCAATTTTAGACAGTTTTATTTGCATTAATATTTGGACTATTTAAGCATAAATTTGTAAGTAAAATTAGTGGGGAAATCCCGAAAAAGCCGGAGACTTGCAGCTCTGGAAATCCAATCTATACTCGTGACTGGCAACAGTCAAACGTCAGAGTCGGGGAACACTGCGCGTTAAAGGTTAAATGTTTATTCAAACTTGTGAACACATTATTTTGTAGAAAAGGCGATAAATCTCATGTTGAGAATAAAACTATGCTTATGCTAAGGATGGGAGGCGGACGCCATTTTAAGTTACATATTGCTGTTTTTTTGGGGGGGGGGTATTATAAATATAAAGGTTGTGGGGGGGGGGTAGTACGAATATTCATAGTGCACTCCAGAAAATTTCGGTGGGGCTTTCAGCGCTTTGAGGGGGGGGGGGAGTTAGAAGCGCTTCGACGGGATATGTAGCGCTGAAAAGTTTTCACCTATAATTGATGTCCAGTATCAACTCAAATAAAAAAATACTAATGCACAGACTAAAATTTGGAGGGGGAGAGTGGGAGTGGAGAACAGACCTACATAATACCCTTCCTCCGACTACAGCCTTGTGCACTACCCACTGGAATAAACAAAAAAATCTGTGCTTGTTTTTGTGAACATGTATATCGGATTTGTGTGCTTGGCTGGAAACCCGCTTATATAATCCTCGTCAGAAGGACAACACAAGGTAGGTGGCCTCCGTGAAGGTCTTTCTAAGGGGTCCTAAACTATATTTACGCTAAGTTTCGGAGAGAACCACGGAAAACTTCAAACGGTTAGGTCGACAGACTCGCCATGAGATCCGAACAAAAAAATCTGTGCCAACTTTAATTAAAAAAAAGAAAAAATATATTAACTTGAAGTTACCCAGTAAAATTTTCGATATTTAAGAATATTTTCAAAAGGTTTCGTAACTTATACAGGTTTATAGTTTATTGCAATGTAGAGCTTGTTAAGAGACACCCTAAAAATTTTAAAGCCCTATACATTAATAGTTTGTTTGTATATAGTCGAACAATAAATAGCAAGATCTTGCGTAAAAACTTTAGTATGTCTAATAATTTGGACAGGGACTGTAAACTATTCTGACATTTTCAATAGTTAACTTGAAATATTGAAGCTCTGAAATAGCTGTGTCGCTAGGCATTTTTTTCTTAAATTTGTTTCCTAGATATATGTCTCATTTACTTTGAAACATTCGCTTTTAAAACCTAAAAGGTAAAATAAATTACGATAAGAGTCCAAACTCGCTTTAAACTTGGAACACAGGAGACATTGAACTACGATTTAGAAAGATTTAAACTTTTTCTTAGAACGGGTTACTTTAAAATTCTTCAAACTCCCCCCCCTCCCCCTTTTTTTTTCCTTTATAAGAGACTCGATTTTAAAAATTCATGTGTTCAAGGCTCTGAAGTCACGGAATAGATGATTTTGTAAATTGCTTTTTCTCTAACAGGAGAAAGCAATATTATAATATTATTCCGATATCGTCGACGAGAAAATTTAAATTTAATTAGAGGCGCAGTATATCCTATTTGGATCTTTGTGCCGTTTAACTCCAACCAACCAACTTAAATTTAATAAGGCGGCGATATAATGCATTTACACTCTGAATTAACGAAAAAGTTCACCTAATGGACTTACGAACTGAAGATCTTAGTTTCCGTGGAAGCTCCCCCCCCCCTTTTTTCCTTTTAAAGAATCATTTCAGTTTTTTTCATTTCGCTTATTTCTCCAGAGCAGAGTTATTTGAGAAAGAAACTTTCTGTTAATTTTTAAGTAATTCATACATTGACAGCCTCAAAAATATGTTGATGCTGTTTACGTGGGCATCCATAAGGGGGGGGGGGAGGAGCAAGTCAAGGGTCCTCCAATTCCGTAGCCAGGGGGTGGAGGTCATGAAGGTTTGATACCCCTTCCCTGAAGTCTTAGTCAGTGCATTTGCGTTGATTATGAATATCAATTATGGGTGAAAAAAAAATGAGCATTTCATATATCCCCAGAAGCGCTGCATACCCCCCCCCCCCCAGGGACGTAGCCAGAAATTTTTCATGGGGGGGTGTTACGACTACTGCAACTCACATATATGCATGCATGTGTGTGATAAGGGAGTGAAGAATATAGATTTTGTATGGCAAAAAATTTCTCATGGGGGGTTATGACCTCCTAACCCCCCTTTGGCTATGCCCCTGCCCCCCTTAATTTTTCCTGCCTGCGGCCTTGAGTTCTGCCCCCAAAAACGATGCTACATATAAATCATAATGGTAATATGTGAATAAGGAGTCTGACCCCTTTCTGATCATTTGCATGAGTGCCCATGGCTATTAATTGATACTGGTGGGCGAAGGCTAAACGATGTCTATTACTAAACTTGATAAAGGCTAATATTGTCAAAATAATTGATAAAATACGTCAAAATAATTCTTTAGAAGACTGAGATAATTAATATTTTTATATGGCTACTTTGAGCAAATTATGTAAATTAGAAAGCTGACTTAGTCAAATAATTATCGTTGACCGAGCTACTTTGGGCCAAATTGAGTTTTGATCAATTAACATGGTATAAAGATGCAAACTGCATTGTTTTAATCTTTCACAGACCGAACTGAGATTAAGGCATATTTTAAATATTTTTACTTTCCGAACATGTACCATGTAAGGAAAGTACTGTAATCATGAAAAAATTCGACTTCGAGATTTTGGTGTTTTCACACGTTTTGAAGGCTTCTGAATCCATTGATGCTATTTTTACGAGATGTATGTATGTATGTGTGTATGTGTGTGTGTGTATGTGTGTTTGTATGTATGTGAGTGAACACGATAGCTCCTGAACGGAGCATTCGATTGAGCTCAAATTGGATATATATGTCATAAACCACCGTCGCAAGACCGGTATTGATTTGGGTGTGTATAGGACTTATAGTTTTTCTACAGGGCTACGACAAAGATTTCTTTTACATTATGGCCTATGGGGGGAATTTCTTGAAAGTGCGCTAGCGTTTAAACGGTAGATTCGATTGAGCTCAAATTGGGTATATATGTTATAAAACACCGTTGCAAGACCGGTATTGATTTTGGTGTGTATAGGACTTATAGTTCTCCTAAAGGGCTACGACAAAACTTTCTTTTATGGCATAATGGCATATGGGGAGAAATTCTTGAAAGTGCGCAAGCGTTTAAACGGTGCATTCCATTGAGTTTCAATTTGGTATATATGTTTGAATGATTCATCGATTAAAATTTATTTAAGTGCTTGGTAATGATCTTAATCGTAAGTGTTCGGAAAGTCGAGTGGAGTCACTCCAGATTTTTTTTTTAGTGTATTTTGTCTTCAAATACTTTTTAGTTGAAGGATATGAGTCATTTAAATGGCGGGAAAAAAATATTGTATACAGTTTTCACTGTGTTCCCAGGAGCAGTTCTGACTGCATTTTTACATTGGTTTCTAAAACGGAATAGACTGCTGGTTAGTTTAAATAATAAGTGAAATACTAAGAATGAAAGATTTATTTTTAAATTTACGCAAAGATATGAATTAAGCTTAAAGGGGGGGGGGGTGTATCACGATATCTCTTAAAAATTTATGAAATTGGCTATTTTCATAAATTTTTGTCGAGTTTTCCGCAGTGGCTTAGCGAGCAAAACTGGCACCCGGGGCAAGATAACTTTTTCGATGCCCCTTCCACGTATTTTTTATCAACTTTTCTTTGCTTCAGGGCCGCGCCCTTCTGCTAGCGGCGCCCAGGGCATGATAGATCCCCTTGCATCCCCCTCACTATGCCACTGCTTTCCCACTGATGATAGAAATGCAACTTCTGTTTCAAAAAATCAAATCATCTTTTAACTTTATCTGCTGATTTTTTTCAAGTCAATATTGATAAAATTTCATTTTCGAATAAATTTTCAGTTTGATGTTCCCATAAAAGGTTAAAAAGTCTCTTATTTTCTTTATTAATTTGCAATTTTTAAAATTTTGAGCCGAAGTGATGCTCTGCTTGGGGCATCTTCAGTCCAATTACTTGATTTCATACCAGTTGAATAGATTTCATAAGTCGGACTGTATAAGTAACCCCTAGCTTAAAAATCTGCTGATTGTGCATGAATTGACACTGCAAATTTGCTAAAAAAAAATCTTATTATCAGATTGAAACACATTAATTCTCGTTACGAAAAATAATTTGCCAAAACATAGTCTTTGTTTTTATGAATTTTGTAAATGCTAAACTTTTCATTTTAAGATTGACTAGGCCATGGGCATCGGTAGAAAAATTTCTAGGGGGCGGGCGGCAACTTTTTAACCCCCCCCCCCCTTACAAAGGTCAACTTAACGATGGCGCCCCCCTCCCCTTCTCATTCCTCAGCAGGTTCTTTATTCTTCAACAGTTCCCATTGAACAGTTCTTCAACAGTTCTTTTCTACCAAATGGTGTTATCGGTAAAGTTTGAATTAACATTTTAAGCGAAAATAGATATGTTATGGAGTGAATTTAAGAAAAAATGAGATGATTTTTTTAAACATGCACTTATCACAATTCTACTTTACTGAGTCCCATACTACTACCTTTTAATACTTTTGTAGGTATTTTCATTCAGCAATAAAAATTAGAAGCAATCAAAAATTCGGGCAAAAATTTATCAGCGAACTGGACACACCAGCTATGATTTTGCTATGAATTTGCTCAAAAATAATGTTGCAATATACAGGGATGTATTTAGAGTTTTAGTGGCCCTGGGTGGAACACATTTAGCGGCCCAAGACAAAACTGAAAATCTTTTAAAATTGTATTGACCTGCCCCCCTCCCCTCCCGCATTAAAAATCCGCTGCTGCTATTGAATCTAATTACGTAAATTTGATTAATTAATTAAAAGTTTATTGCAATACTTTTCCATAATGCAGCTGCATTTTACCTACTTCCCATGCTGTTAGTTCGAAAAAGAAAGCTAACACACGGAATAACAAATTCTGTATTTTACTCACCTACGCTTACTGGTGTGCAATTTTCAGTTCTATGTCTGGAAATTAATTTGGCTACTTGATATCCATGAATTCAACTTTCTTTCAGCGGCCCTGGGCGGTTGCCCAGTTTGCCACACCCCCTAAGCACGGCTCCGGCCATGCATTTTTACTTTCCGAACATGTACCATGTAAGGGAAGTATTGTAATCATAAAAAAATTCGACCAAGATTTTGGTGTATTGACACGTTTTGAGGTCTGAATTCATTTATGATATTTTTACGAGATGCATGTGTATGTGTGTTTGTATGTATGTGAGTGAACACGATAGCTCTAAAACGGGGCATTCAATTGAGCTCAAATTGCGTATATAGGTTATAAACCACCATCGTAAGACCGGTATTGATTTTGATGTGTATAGTACTTAATAGTTTTTCTACAGGGCTACGACAAAGATTTCTTTTACATTATGGCCTATGGGGAGAAATTGTTGAAAGTGCGCTAGCGTTTAAACGGTCCATTCGATTGAGCTCCAATTGGGTATATATGCTATAAACCACACCATCGTAAGACCCGTATTGATTTTGATGTGTATAGGACTTAATAGTTTTTCTACAGGGCTACGACAAAGATTTCTTTTACATTATGGCCTATGGGGAGAAATTGTTGAAAGTGCGCTAGCGTTTAAACGGTGCATTCGATTGAATTTCAATTTGGTACATATGCTTGAATGATTCATCGATTAAAATTTATTTAAATGCTTGGTTATGATCTTAATCGTAAGTGTTCTGAAAGTCGAGTGGAGTCACTCCAGATTTTTAAAAACTAAAATTATTTCCATGATGGTCTCAAATTTATTTTAAATGAATATTTTAGACTGTAGCTACAAAATTATCTTTTCATTACGGGAAAATTAGAGTGTAGCCATTGGCTACAGGTAGGGTTAAATGAACTGCCCAGCACAGAACGTTCCCGCACAGCATCGGTTCTCTCTGAGCATATGCAAACTATCTCCTTGGGTAATTCATTCCGGTGTTTGCATAATGGCTTCAATGAGATTTTTGCAAAGCCGTAAATCAAGATTATGAATGAGAAAGTTCAATGCTAAGGAAATTTTAATTTTGTACTCGATCTTTTCGGAAAGTGCGTTTTATCGATCGCCGCAATTTATTACCCCCCCTTTTCATGCTGCCTCGAGATTCGGCGAGCAATATCTCGCCGAACTTTCGCTAAGTGAACTAACTACGCATGGGGTTAATTTTCGTCAAGAACATTGACTAAGAGTAGATTTTTAAATTTAGAACTAATATTTTTCGTCCCGTTGTATCCGGCCTATAAATAAACCAAAATTTGGAAAAATTAAATTTATAAAAAGGAAAGGAATCTGCTGCCTTAAAACTGTATTCCGGTGGAATTAAATTGTTCTTTACTTTATTGTGCACGAAGTAAAAAAAAAAGAAGTATTGTAAGCGCCGAATATTTTGATATTAGGTTGTTTTTTCGAAAAATATCTATTTTGACTATTTCTTTATTTAGGCACCACCATGGCTGAGTGGATAAAGGCACTAGAGATGAGACGGGCTCAGCCCGAGCCCGAAACCCCGAGCCCGGGCCCGAACCGGGCTCGGGCTCTGTAATTCACAATTGCGTTCGGGCTCGGGCGGGCTCGGGCTCATGAAAAATTTCTATTTTATTGAACATGCTGCTTGAAACAGATTTTTAAAAAGTGATTCATATGGAAAATAAAAGTACTTAAAAAAAATAGCGGCACGGGTGCCTAGAAGGCGCGTGAAGCTCTTTGGGTATTTCAGAACGGCGACTTATATTGCTTAGTTAGTCATGAGATTGGACATTATTTCATAAGCATAGATATAAAGAATTAGAAAGTGCATTAAAAATTTGCAACTATATTTGTCTTTAATTTGCACAAACGACAAAATTTATTGTATTCTATTAAAGAATTACTTCTTTGAATTTTATGGAATTTTATTGAATTTTATTTATCTTTAGCTGAAATTTCGGGCTCGGGCGGGCTCGGGCTCCGACTTAAATAATATTGCTCGGGCTCGGGCGGGCTCGGATTAAAAGTCTTCGGGCTCGGGCTTCAAAAAATGAGCCCGAACTCATCTCTAAAAGGCACTGAACGTGGTAGATGGTGAAGTGTAACTGTCCCATTGCGCGGCCATCGATCTAACGGTCTGGAGGTTCGGGGCGGTTTTCTGGAGATGTAACGTGAATACGCGTTAGAACCCCTTAATCCTTTGAGGCGCAACACTTTCCCAATGCTGAAAAAAGGACAGCCGTTGCCATCGCTCGACTTAACTACCAGCAAGATGGCGGAATATCGAAATGTCCTCGCATTCTTCCGTTTCTCAGAAGATGTCAGTGCTGTTAAAAATAATCGTGAAAATTTTTTTGACGGGAAATGACGTGCTAAAAAGTAAAGGATTCTCGTGCAGCTATGTCACCCGCAACTATTTTTATAGAAATCCAATCTATTCTTCGTCACTGGCAACAGTCAAAACGTCAGAGTTTGGTGTTTTCTGAGCGGGAACACTGCGCGTTAAAGGGTTAAAAAGTCCTCCGCTCAAGGCCCCTCACCTTAAGAAGGTATCCCTCGCTTAGCTTGGCCCTAATACAAATACAATACAGCCCTTCCTTTACTTTGACGTACGTGTTTGTATATGTAACACATGCGTGCCGAATCTATAAAAAAAAGGGGTTGAGTTGTTTGCCGCATCTCAACTCGACTGTAGGGGGGGGGTATGCAACACTTTGGCCACCACTGGTTTAAATGATTACAATCACGAAAAAGTAACCATTTGTACTAATACAATTACTTTTGTACAGTGCAAAATCTAGACAGTTTTTTGAGTGTTAACATGGTATTGAAAACGGAGGTATTTGTATACATAACCAATAAAAGGAAATTCTAGAATTTCGTGGATCTTACAAAACTTTCTTCAAAGATATTTAAATTTTAAAAAAAGGCATTATTTAAAAAAAAGGCAGTATTTTCTTGGTGGCCATGCTATAAAATTGATGTCAAGACTCTATGAAGGCTGGTGATAGCGGTAGCCCCCCCCCCCCTGCTTGGTAGATTTGAATCTGTTTATATAATAACCTCTCTCCCTCTTGACTCTGAAAGTTTTTGTAATGCAACATCGTACGTAATGTTTTTCACATATTCGCTATAAGAAAGTAAATCG